>OY748300.1:4408038-5008038 GCA_963556515.1 Nudaria mundana
AACGCCTCGTCGAGCATCTCTCGACGGTGGGGCCAGACCTGGCGGACAACCAGTACGGTTTCCGTCGGGGACGCTCCACCGTGAGCGCGATCATGCGCGTCAAGAGCCTGACGGAGGAAGCAGTCTCACAGGGCAAGGTGGTGGTGGCGGTGTCTCTAGACATCGCCAACGCGTTCAACACCTTGCCATGGAGCTGCGTTAGGGAGGCGCTCGTGTATCACGAAACGCCTCTCTACCTCCGTCGTATTGTCGGGGCCTATCTCTCGGAGAGGGCCATAGCTTTCCCCAGCTGGCTCGGGCCAGCTCGGCGAGATGTGTCGTGCGGTGTTCCGCAGGGGTCGGTCCTGGGGCCGCTTCTGTGGAACATCGGCTACGACTGGGTGCTGCGGGGTGCGTTGCCTGAGGGCGTCGGCGTAACGTGCTACGCCGACGATACCCTCGTCACGGCGCGGGGTGCAACGTACCAGGAGGCAGCACTCAAGGTCACGACGGGTGTTGCTCAAGTCGTGGGTCGGATACGGCGGCTGGGACTGGAGGTGGCCTTGCACAAGTCCGAGGTTCTGTGTTTTCACAGACCTCGGAACGGTCCACCTGAAGGTTCCAGCATAAATGTGGGAGGCGTTAGCATCGGCATCAAGCCCTCGATGAAGTATCTAGGGATCGTACTTGATAGCCGATGGAACTTCGGACCACATTTCCGAAGTTTGGTCCCCAAGGTGACACAGGCATCGGTCGCGCTTTCGCGACTGATGCCCAACCTAAAGGGACCCAACGCTTCCTGCAGGAGACTGTACCTGGGGATCGTGCGGAGTATGGCCCTATACGGGGCTCCCGTATGGGCGGCGCGGTTGACGGCCAACAACTCAACGCTCCTTAACAGACCGTTGAGGACCTTGGCCGTCAAAACAATAAGGGGCTACCGCACGATCTCCGGAGAGGCTGCATGTCTCCTAGCCGGGACCCCTCCATGGGACCTGGAAGCGAGAGCCCTTGCGTCATTGTTCCAATGGCGCAAGGAGGCGCTGGAGCGGGACCACAGGCCTGCGTCTCGAGAAATCGATGACCGGCGGTCCCAACTCCGCCAGGATCTCATGGAGTCATGGAGGGTGCGACTTGAGCAACCCAAGTGGGGTGCCACCATCATCGCGGCGGTGAGACCGATCATGGACGATTGGCTGCAGAGGCAGCATGGTGACCTCACGTATCGTGCGACGCAGATCGTTACCGGGCATGGATGCTTCGGTAGCTATCTGTTTCGCATCCATCGTGAGGTCACACCCCGGTGTCAACACTGCGAGGTTTCCGACGACGACACCGCACTCCACACGTTGGTGGAGTGCTCAGCGTGGGCGAGTCAGCGCCGGGACCTCGTAGTGGGTCTGGGCGTGGATACCCTCTCGCTGGAGACCATGCTTCAAGCCATGGTCTCCAGCGGGAGTAGGTGGAACGCGGCCGTGTCCTTCTGCGAGCAAGTCGTGCTCGCGAAGGAGGCGGCCGAGAGGGAGAGGGAGCGTGCCCTCCCCGCCGAGTTCCGTAGTCAGCGGCGAGGCCGCCGCAGACTCATCTACGCCCAAGACCATCGACCTCCATGATCGGGGCCTGAGGACGGCGGGATCGCCACCCGTCGTCCTTACAGAAGCAGGCTAGAAGGGTTGCGTGCTGCGGGGCCTTTGCCCCATAGCACGCAACCAGATTCACTCATTGACGCGGGATAAAACCCTACCCCAACGACGCGGGATTGTCATCCCGACCCAACCCCCCGCAGAGACCACAGAGGTGGTCAAAGTCCGCCGGGCGCCACTGGAAATACGTTCTGCTTGTAACCAGAGACGCCCGGCAACGGACGTTGAAGCGGCCGCGGCCTTGGTCGCGGAACTAAAAAAAAAAAAAAAAAAAAAAAAAAGGTGAATATAGCTTTCCAAAGGTGAAAAAATTTTTGAAATCGGCACCGTATTTTTTGAGTTTACAAACATACAAACAAAAATACAAATCTTTCCTCTTTATAATAGTAGTATAGAAGTATAAATATATATTTAAAGGGGCTTTCATACAACAAACTTGTTTTTTTTTTACCTTTTTAATACGGAACCATTTGTGCGCGAGTCCGATTCGCACTTGACCGGTTTTTCTATCATGTTTGTCATTATTTTTGAACTTGATACGATCTCTAACGAAGTTGGTTCAGCAATTCTTTTTTTTATGTAAGTAATGAGACCTCATCAAGATCTTAGCTACTTAGCAGAATAAACCGAGCGGGGTAATTCGCGGTAGACATGAAAACAGCCCTAGGACGTGAAGATAAAATCATGTCATCAACTAGAGTCTTGGAAGCTGAGCAGAGCCTTCTCCTTAAAAGAAGCTACAGAATTAAATTTTTGTAATTTTTAGGGTTTTTCGTACACAAACGGAAAAACGGGAACTCTATTACTGAGATTTTTACTGATTTCTGTTGCCTCAACAACAAATACGTTCGTTTCTCTGCCGAACGATAGTGGCCTGGAACGTCCTGCCTGTGCACGTGTTTCCTCCCACATATAATCCTGGGTTCTTTAAGCGGAGCGTGAAGAGGCACATCAGTAGGTGTTTGTGTATTGTATGCTGTGAGAGTGGCCCA
Source organism: Nudaria mundana (assembly GCA_963556515.1). NCBI lineage: Eukaryota > Metazoa > Arthropoda > Insecta > Lepidoptera > Erebidae > Nudaria > Nudaria mundana. The sequence continues at coordinate 4,410,653 of OY748300.1, forward strand.
CAATCGCTAGACGTCGTCACGACTTACCACCAGGCGGGCGGCGTCAATTTAGCGAACCAAAAATAAAAAATAAGTAGGTACTTAATTATTTTAATTGTATAAATATTTAAGGGGGCTCCCATACATCTGTACCCTTTGTGCGCGAGTCCGACTCGCACTTGGCTGTTTTTTCTACTGTATTTATTGGTAATTGGTTCAAAGAATCATCAAACTTTAACAAATTCCACTATGTAAATACATTATTATTTTTCGTTAGTAGCGCAAGTAGGAAATGGTTCGTTTTCACATTTTCTAGAATTACACTCCTGCGATTCCATTATACAAGGTCTGCCGTCAGGACAGGGGGGTGCTTCCTTACAATTTTTGCCCGGCAGTCGAATATAGTCATCTTCGTCTTCCTCCGGTAGTTGTCTGGCAGATCCAGAATCAGATACTGCAAAGAATATAAGGATAGTATTTAAACGAGTGATTGTAATACTAAGTGAGCGTATAGTATTACTAAGTAAGCGAATTATAAAACGATCGAATAATATTCTATCCGTGCCACCACATTACTAAGTGAGCGACTGACTGCGAGTGACGAGAAATCAACAAAACAGCAACTTACAAACATTAATTTGAGTTACTTACTTACAATACAAAATGAGAAACTTCATAACATTTCAAGTCATTTCTGGCATAGGCGTCACAGTTTTAACCTAACCTAACCTACCCGTTTTGTTTAAAGAAGAAATTAACCCTCTCTGTATTTCTAGTCGCTCACTTAGTAATGTGGTCGCACGGATAGAATATTATTCGATCGTTTTATAATTCCCCATAATAAAATACACGTCAAAAATTGGTACAGCAACCGATTTCAAACTACAGAATTTGGTCCCAAAATTTAAATAGGACCACTTGGGAAGTAAAAGCTTTGATAAAAAAAAAACATTTTTAAAATCGGTTCACCCTGTCCGAAGATAAAAAAATGGAACCGACTTTTTTAGAAGTCGGTTGGAAATGATTATCACAACGAAACTGCGTAAAACTGAAATGCTGAAAATAATGCCTCATTAGTTTTAAGGTATTTATCTATGGGCCGTAGAATAAGTTTATACCACCTGCAACTTTTCTATTTGTTACCTGAAGAATTCCTCCGCCTCGTCGCCGGATGGCAATGTTCCGAGAAGGCTGGCAGCATTTCTACGTTGTATGGCAATGCTTATTCTTTGTGCCAAATAGTATTTTTATCTTAATTTTTTTTTAATATATTTTTTATATTTTTTGTTTCTGCTTTTTAGTTGTTTTGGCGTTTTAGTTGTTTATATTTTATTTTTTGGTAAACACGTGTTAACAAACAGTTATGCATGGTTGCTTAGGTAAAATAAGAAATATGCATGTCAACTTGAGAAATAATTCGTTTTTTTGTCGTTCTGGTAAACTTTTGGGGTTATTAACCCCAAAAGTTTAGTCTACCATCATCGCCATCGTCACTAAGGAAATATGGTAACCCCATTTTAACCGGTCTAGAGGTGCTCTTTCACACCCCACTTACAGATACTCACCTATATTTATACATGCTGGTACTAATTCCATCTGACAAATGTTTGAGTAGCATACAGCTGGTATCAACTCGCACTGCTTTCCTTCAGAACATGAAGGCTAATAATTTCCCTGGCAGTAGTTGTACATCTTCTGCTTGATCCTTCAAATATGGTTTAGCCACAGACATTGTAAAGAATAACCCACTGACAAGCAGTAGTGTCCTGTTTGCACTGTAACATAAGTAGAAAGTAGTAGTGAACATTTTGTTCACGGTTTATTTACATTGTTCGCTAGCGCCAGTGTGCAAGAGATTTTTCACATGCCATAGCGCTCTGCCCGCATTGTCATTGATATTGTCAGAAATTGGAACACGTTTGTCAGAACTTACGAGTATTAATTCTAAATTCGATGATCGAAGCGATTCTCAACCTACGGTACGGTTTTTTGCAAAAAAAACCTATGTGTGTCCAGTTGACGACAACTTAAAAGTGATTTATTTAAGTTTCGCTATCTGGACACACATAATAATATTGGTACACACCAACACCAGATTACGAAAGTATACGATGTTCTAACAGTTGATTGTCACCAACTGAGCACGTGTGTCGAGTTCTTCGTGTCCCGTTAGTGATAAACCCAATTACGTTAGTCACAATGTAAACCTCCTTATAAGTATTAGAATTGAAAAGCGAAGCCAGAATGTGGACGAAAGTGGGCGTATATCCTCTGCCTACCTAACCTTAAGGAAAATACGTATTTCTAACTAATTAATTAACCTAAAAAAGACCAGATTACAGAGGTAATAATTATATTGTTATTTACAGGTAAATTCTTATAAAACATCGGTTTTGGTTGCTTTTATAACAACATTGTTATCATATCTGATTACAATAATGGTTATAATGATCCTTATACGGTACCCGGCGGCAATACGCTTGCCATAATACGAAAGTCTAACAAAACTACTGGCAAATTTTGGCTATTTTCATCATACGCCCCGGGTATTGGTATTCTTGAACAATTCCTTGTACGTACCTTCGCATGTTTACAAAGCTGTTGATATTTCTCAGCCTGCTCTTGATATTGTGAGTTCTATGCAATAGTATAGTCAGTATTTATAGCGATATATAATATAATAATAGTTTTCATAATAACTCTAAGTAGATCAAATCAAAGAATAAGGCAATCAGTTACGTATAAAATACTGTATAGTATAAAAACAAATAGAGGTAAATAAATATTGTAGTCTCAATGTTATAATAACTTTACTTTTCTATAGCATAATACACTATGTCTGTATTTGTTTATTTTCTTTGTATTATACATATTAGGTACTTACCTTTATTTTTTATTTTTTTTATTCTGCGGCCCAATGCCGCGGCCGCTCTAACGTCCGTTGCCGGGCGTTAACCACCATACACCACACAGATCTCTGGTTCACACGCAAAAGGTATTTCTAGTGGCGCCCGGCGGACTTTGACCACCTGTGTGGTCACTATGGGGGTTTGGTCGGGATGAGAATCCCGCGTCGTTGGGGTAGGGTTTTATCCCGCGTCAGTGAGTGAATCTGGTTGCGTGCTAGGGGGCAAATGCCCCGCAGCACGCAACCCTTCTAGCCTGCTTCTGTAAGGACGGCGGGTGGCGATACCGCCGTCCTCAGGCCCCGATCATGGAGGTCGATGGTCTGCGGCGCTCTCGCCGCTGACTACGGAACTCGGCGGGGTGGGTACGCTCCCTCTCCCTCTCGGCCGCCTCCTTCGCGAGCATGACTTTCTCGCAGAAGGACACGGCCGCGTTCTACCTACTCCCACTGGAGACCATGGCTTGAAACATGGTCTCCAGCGAGAGGGTATCCATGCCCAGACCCACTACGAGGTCCCGGCGCTGACTCGCTCACGCTGAGCACTCCACCAACGTGTGGAGTGCGGTGTCGTCGTCGGAAACCTCGCAGTGTTGACACCGGGGTGTGACCTCACGATGGATGCGAAACAGATAGCCACCGAAGCATCCATGCCCGGTAACGATCTGCGTCGCACGATACGTGAGGTCACCATGCTGCCTCTGCAGCCAATCGTCCATGATCGGTCTCACCACCGCGATGATGGTGGCACCCCACTTGGGTTGCTCAAGTTGCACCCTCCATGACTCCATGAGATCCTGGCGAAGTTGGGACCGCTGGTCCTCGATTTCTCGAGACGCAGGCCTGTGGTCCTGCTCCAGCTGCTCGAGAGCCCTTGCGTCATTGTTCCAATGGCGCAAGGGCTCTCGCTTCCAGGTCCCATGGAGGGGTCCCGGCTAGGAGACATGCAGCCTCTCCGGAGATCGTGCGGTACCCCCTTATTGTTTTGACGGCCAAGGTCCTCAACGGTCTATTAAGGAGCGTTGAGTAGTTGGCCGTCAACCTCGCCGCCCATACGGGAGCCCCGTATAGGGCCATACTCCACACGCCACACGATCCCCAGGTACAGTCTCCTGCAGGGAGCGTTGGGTCCCTTTAGGTTGGGCATCAGTCGCGAAAGCGCGACCGATGCCTGTGTCACCTTGGGGACCAAACTTTGGAAATGTGGTCGGAAGTTCCATCGGCTATCAAGTACGATCCCTAGGTACTTCATCGAGGGCTTGATGCCGATGCTAACGCCTCCCACATTTATGCTGGAACCTTCAGGTGGACCGTTCCGAGGTCTGTGAAAACATAGAACCTCGGACTTGTGCAATGCCACCTCCAGCCCCAGCCGCCGTATCCGACCCACGACTTGAGCAACACCCGTCGTGACCTGCCTCCAGGTACGTTGCACCCCGCGCCGTGACGAGGTTATCGTCGGCGTAGCACGTTACGCTGACGCCCTCAGGCAACGCACCCCGCCTATTAGGTACTTAAGTATTCAGTTCAGATTCAGTTTCGATAACAGAACCGACTGAAAGTATTGCTTTGGAACACAAATACATTTTTATTGTTAATTCTTAAAATTTATGTAGTTTCTTTCTTTTAATTCTGCGGCTCGAGGGCAGTCAACGTCTATTGCCGAGCGCCTCTGGATATCACTAGGAAGATTTTTTAAGGCAGTGAGCTACCACAAAATAATACTCATTTGATATCTAGAGACTACATCAATTTTAAGATGTTGGTTTATTTTTTGTTTTTCAAAGTAATGCTTCCAGTCGGTTCCGTTATCGAAACTGAGTAGAATTTTTTTTTGTAAACGATGGTACTTTCACGGTGTATAGTTACACTGCCTAAATCGTACTACTGGACTCAAGGGTCTTGGGTTTGAATCCCATCACGGACAAAACTTTTTGTGATGAACATGATTGAAAAAACAGTCGTGATTGTAATGTATCTATATAAACACGTCAAACAATGACACAAAAATACACGTCAAAATTGACACAGCAACCGACTTCAAACGACCGAAATGACCACTTGGGTAGTAGTAGCGTCCAATTAAAAAAAAATCAAAATCTGTTCACTCATTCCGAAGATATGGAGTAACATGAAAAAAAATAGAGTCGAATTAAATTAAAACTAGTTATCACGGCGAACTTTGTATCGCCTCAAATATTTAAAAAAAAAGAAAAAAAAATAAAGAACATTTTAGTATTTCATGCAAATGTATGTAAATTGAAAAACGCGACGGACGAACAGACAGACAGACAAATTGTCGTATTAAATATACACGAATATTTTATGACTACCAGAAAAATTTCAGGGGCTCATCTGGAACGTAGGTATGTATTTCAATATATATGGAATAATACAAATACCCAACCATACAAAAAAACAAAGTTATTAAGGGCCCAGACCGCGCACGGACGAAGTCGATTTTGAGCGACAGAAGCGCTATTGTTTTCTGAATCACCCGACGGGCGGGTGAATGACCCAGAGAGACCGCGATTTTGAAAATGTTTTGCGACAAACGTTCCACGTTGAGTTATTGAAGTTGAATATTTACAGCATAACAAAAATGTTGAATTATTGGAAATAAACGACTGCCTATTTGTAAAATATTCTAAGAGTAGTTTTCGTTATAAAATGATCCTAATTACTAGATAAATAAATAAGAGTAGTTTGAGACACAATTTTTATGATTTTCTATTTATAATAAACAATCAAGAGCAGGTCCGGACTGACCTTTTTGTATTCTACTTACCTAAAATTCCAACTACGAGTATGTATTTATTTGTAATTTTACTACCAAAGTTTATTCTTATTTCGTAAAATTATCATTCAATAAAATAATTGCAAATTCAGTAGGAAGTACGGTCGAAATAACATCAAGCCTTTCCTCGCTAGTGTTTATATCTACGCAAGGAAATGTGCCTATTGCGTAAACTCAAATACTTTTTGTTTACGATCACCTCGCAATCTAAAAAATCTTCTAGGGTTGTACAAAAAATTGTCAATAAATGAAACACAAGTATAAAAATGGTTCATGTAATTAAAAGTAAGTAAACAATAACAAAATATGAGTCGCCATCTAAAAAGCGTGCTGGGTTGTGCAAAAATTAGTTATAAACAAACATGAAATTTATAAAGTATTCATTTAATTAAACGAAAGTAAACAATAACAAAATATGAGTTCAAAATTCTAATGTTTTTTTCATTTTAATAATTACTGATCAAATTCAGATTTCTACTAATTTGATGATAAAATCAATTGCTATTGCAAAACCTATCAGAATGAAAATGTTACCAGCTGCCCGATTCACGTAATAAAAACCGTAGCGTAGTGACTTAAAAATGTCACTTCGCACACTTTTTAACCGACTTAAAAAAATAAGAAGATTCTCAATTCGCTGTATTTTTTGAACCGATTTTGATGATTCTTTTTTTTATTTGAAAGCTGGTGCATCCCGTGTGGTCACATTTTAATTTCATTAGGATCGGACCTTGGGTTTACACCAGGTAACTCTTCAAAATCGTATAGGAATTGTATAGAAATTGAGCTATTGGAAGATTTATGACAATCCAAGACTAGATAAGTAAGTGCGTTAAAAACAGAAAGCCAAAAGGCGATTTCTAAGTTTATAAGTTAAAACGACTTTTGGACTGGCGTGTTTACGTGAAACGACCGGCTGGGTAGCTAAGTTACCTCAGTCTCTTTCAAAATCATTAGACGTTCTTCTCTTTCAAAACACGTAAAGCTCTTTCGTTCCTCTCTTTCATAGCCTCTATGACATTGGGCGGGTCACGAATAGGCATGCTTCGTGACTGCCGAGGATCAACTAATTCTGGAAGGAGGCAATCGTAATAAAATCTAACTAATTTCATCTCCATTTTCTCCTTCCAAAATTTGTCGTCCTTTTCTATAATATAAACTTTCATAGGTACAGTAGCACCAAACCAGATGCCAAGCATGCAAACGTTTCTTTTAGTCATATGTAGCTGTCCCTGAATTTGGAAATACCAGTAATGATTTTTATTTATGACATAACCCTTGGAAGCCTTGTCCTTAACCCAAAAGGTATGTTTGGCCATTGCTTCATTAAGAGTCATGCCAGCTAAAGAATGTAGGCACTTAATTTCAATTAAACCGTTTGCATAAATGCCATCTGGTGTAGTCCCAAGAAATTCATATTGATCGTCGACGAACAAACCGCAACCTTGTATACTAATATTCTCTTGAATTTCTAACTGCCTAATTGCAGTTTCTTCGTTTTCGATACCGTACCGTACAGCAGGCAAACTGGAGATATTACTACCATAAACGATTTTACAAACAAGAGCAGCACAACTTGTGCTCTCTCGTTTTTTACAAACTTCCCCGAACGATGATGAGGTTAGTAATTTTCTCCTTGTACTCATCCACTCAGCACTACTTCTTTGCAAATGGGTCGACCTTTCAAGCTCCTCTCTTTCAGCACAAGACAACTTTAAATCAACTAAAAAAGATGACTTGGCTTTCTCATATAATTCTGGACTCAGATCAGGTTTTTCGCAGTTTGGTCCATAGTGAGCGTCTTTCGATACAGCGCTGTGGCTTTTTTCAATCTTAATTTAGGTTTAGCAATTAAACGGTTTCTACGATTACTATTTTCCACTTTCGCGATCAAAGGATTAGGACTAGATTTAAATATGACTTCATGAGTTTTACTATGAATCGATCCCGTATTAAAAGACACAACAGCAGCTGCGCATCGGCCCGCATAAGAACCACGGGAAGAATAATTTACACGCTTACCCCCAACTAATTTGGCAATTACTCCGTTAAAACTTTCAACTATATTACTTGTGCAATTATGAATTAAACTTCTAGAATGATATGACGGTCTTTTACTTAAAATTTCTACCGCGTCCATTAATCCGCATCCAACAATTGCTGGAAGTAACCCAACAGGTTCTATTCGACGAGTGTCAGGTCTACAAAAATATTCCTTGCAATGTTGGTGATTACCAAATACGTGTTGTGGACCATTTAGGATATCTTCACTGAGATTTTTTATTTTTTCTTCGAGTGACTGATTTTGATCCCCCCAATATTGAATCGCGCATTTTACACCCGTTCTTAAACGCAAATACCTTTCTTTTAGGAATTTCCGCAATTCGCAAGGATACTTAGTGTCTTTCGACAATTTCTCCAAGCTATTGCAGTAGTTTCGTAAAAGATGATTTTTGCATTCAATTTTCTCTACTATTAAATTATCGTACGAACGCGAATCTAATATTTTTTTATAAGTACTGGAATCGCCGTCTGCTACAAATTTATTATAAATTACACCGTGATCAACAAAGGAACGTTTAAACCCCTCAACTATTATGGTCGATTCCATCCCGGTAGATGATCCTGAATAATTCTTGAAACAATGGTGTTCCGGGGGCTGACTGTTGTTCTTTGCGGCTCGTGCACAGACTACGCAGTATTTATTTTTAACTCCAAAAAACAATACTTTATTAGTTTTAATGCCAATTATCGCAGCTGCGCCGGATAAGGCGGAAAAATTCTTACCATAAGATCTCTTGCTCCAACAACCGTCAACAGCAACAGATATTAATGGTGTACCATTTTTATCAATACTACCTATAGACACTGCGCACTCCGCTTCTTCCTTGGCAGCTTCTGCCATGGAATGTGCTGCTGTCTTCTCCCACCAATCGCAAACCGTATTATTAATTTCATTGTATAATGAAGGTGACATGATTGGTAGGGCTACTGCGGCACTTAATGTTTTTAACTGAGAGTAGCTCCCACCAGATGATATGATACCAGACACAATTTGATGATTCACTTCCATGCTATCTTCTTTCTTTTCAACCAAACACACAGTAAATTTCATATTACACATACTACATTTTATGATGAGTTTTGAGTCCAGACCAACTTTTACTTCACCTATTATACTGAGGTAACTTAACTTACAATCCATTGGACCGTGGTCCCCTATGGCCTGAAGAGCTTTAAAAAAAAAAGAAATATCCACTACTCTACGCCCAACTTCCACTTCATCCACCTTTCCCTCTTGACGGTTGTCAATAACTAGTTCCTGTAAAGAAAGATAATGGCTTGATTTTTTTTATAAAAAATAATTCAAAAGGTATGGGCCAAATTTCTTCAAACATAGCTAAGAACTCCCTCAGAATACATCTTTGAAACACATAACACTAGATCAAAATCTTGAACGTTTTTATCAGTCTTCGTCAATTATGAAAATGAATAAATAAACATAATAAAAAACTGGTTGCTTGTAAAGTCGGTTTAGGACGATCATTTTACCGGATAACGTCATAATATTATTCTTAATCGCTTGTACTGCGCTCTCGCTTGACCCTAGCGTGACATAATGTGTCACTTTTTTGTGCGTGTTGCCGGTGTTCATCGATTTATAAGACGTTATCACGTCATAAATTTAATAAATCCGACTATATGCATAAAAACTCAAAAGGTAAAAAGAAAACAAGTCTACGGTCTTGAATTATGTTACATAAAAATAAATAAGAACACTATTGTAATAAATCGAATTCAACAATCGAGACCCATTGAAATCCTCACAGGCTCGAAGATACTCCTGACTAGCTAAATATTTCTTTAGAAATAGGCCCCGACTGCTAAATACGTTATATTACAATGGCGTTGTTATTTATTTTTATTAAATATTTTTATTACATGTTTTCATTTTTTAATCTGTCGGGTTTTAAATTTTTTATTGTTTATTTATTTATATTCATAACTGACGAAGACAAATTATAAAAGTGCAAAAGAATTCATACAATATTATGTTCGCCCATCACTAACTAGTTTGTTTATTTATGTAATAAGTCTACAAGAATTACGTATAACAACTTACCTCTATACAGCGCGTAGCAGTGTTGCTCGGAGTCTCGGCCTGAAGGTTTTCTTCATTTTCAGTACTGGAAATATTATTCATCAATATCCACTTTTTATTTATTTTGTAATTTTTGTACAACCCTACGCCAGGCGTTGGCGCGACTTACTTACCGCCGAAGTATGTCGTCAAAGCAGCGCGCGGCCGTGCAATTTCTGATTGTGTACCTATCTAATTACATGTCAAATCAATATTTACATGCTATTGTAGGTATATGTCTGAATCAGGTGATCTAAATCATTGTACCTATTAGCTTTGTAATGTACCTACCCTGTTCAAAATGCAAATAGATTATATTATTATTACTACTAAGACATGATAAGCATACACACAAATAAAAGTAATAAAACTAGGATTTTTAAATGACACTAACACAAATCTCGTAATTTTTTTCTAGGTATTTACGACAAGACGTAGTCAAGTAGGCAGATAAATAAATAAGTAGGGAGAAACTTACATTTTCTTCCGAGATCTTTTGGCTTTCACGTTTTTAAAATGCGTACTAAATTTTCTTTTCGGTGGCATGGCACTCAGCAAATTATCCTGCGAAAAGAGACCCTCGATTACCAATACGTTTACGATACCTATTGCCTTTATCATGTTGAAAAATCTATGTATGTCGTGCAGAGAACTAGATGATTGAAAGTTATAGTAGTATAAAGTTATAGTATACCCTGTCATACCCCGCCAGTTCATATCTCGAGAAAATAAAGTGGGCAGGGCTTTGATTGTTTCAAGCCTGAGTTGATACCTACTTTACAAGGTTCATAAAATGACCTACTCAACAAAGTAAATAATTTTGTATTTCTTACGATTTATATCTAGTTCCATCATGGTTTTCTTTCAGACTTTCATTATATCGGTACTTTCTACTTACTGAAAGTAAATTAGTTATAATAATATTGTACTTACAGTTTTTCACAAAAAACACAAATTCACAACACGTAATTTTGCTGGAGCATCCGACACGCGTGGAGTCGCTTTGAAATTCTATGGCGCACTGGCGAGAATCGTACAATCGCGACGCGAATGATTTTTCATACATTTTTCTATGGAGAATTTACGTAAAACATATCTAGATTTCAGGGCTTTAAAAGGGGAAGTTTTTGTTTGTAAAGGTACAAAAAAAAGTACAACGTTATATTTATTGGTTTTTTCAGTGTTCAAAAAGTGTTTCTTTTTATCAATTTGTGTTGATTTATTGGGTTAAATCTGAAAAGTACGAAGGCACGTTTTCGCATTTTTTCTCAATTTTGTGCGTTTGTTGACGTTTATTATATAACAACTACAGGGTTTTAAGAGTTAAAATTAGCATTTACATAATTTTTGGTCTTTCATTTTAATATGTACAAATTATCGTTGTTATTAATCATATGTAAATAGGTTAAATATGAAAAATCGTAACACTCTTTTCGGTGATTTTCACGATCTGGGCCCTTAACGTTTTTAAAAACTCAAAATACGTGCGTCACGCATGGACACCACCATTTTATTTTACGCACGAATTTTGATAGTAAATAGGTACCTATCATCTACAATGTAACTTCAACATGCCGAGCCGAGTTAACGTAATTTCGCAATGAAATCAAAGCACCTGAAGTAGTTATGGGAAGCGGGTACTTGTAGTAAGTACCTAAGTAATACGCGGCACTTCCTGACTACAACCTTTATTGATAGAAGGCGAAGGAATATACAGCGTAAAGTTAAGCGAAAGCGTTAACACTAAGATTTTAGGCAAACTATAATAAGCGCTTAATATTGTACGACATCTATAGCGGGGCGCGTCAGCTGTTCGAACAAGAATGCTAAGACCGAGCGACGTGCGCTCCGCGTGGAGTTGGGTTACGGACTGAATATGAATACCGGTGCGCCGCCGCGCGCGCCGATACTCCGGCCGGTTTCGTTGAACAACTGGCGCGCATCTCTAATAACAAAAGATGTACAAGGCATATCTGTTTGTTGACAATATAATTTTATTTATGTTTAGGTATTTTCAGTTTTAGATTTATTTATACATAGGTAACTATCATTAGGTATTTATATGTATATAATTTATAATTAAATGTATTGTAGTAACTTGTGATTCCACTACACACCTATACCTAATTACTAAAATTTATTTTATGATTCCATATCCCCCCATATCCGCAATTACTATAGTAAGGTATTAAATGGTTAAGTACCTAGGTAATGACGTCAAATTACCTACCTATCTAGCAGATAAAACATGATAGGTAGGTACCTAGGTACTGTTTCAATAACAAATTTTAAATTTAAATAGGTACCTAATCAGCTGGCAGGTACTAAATTACTTGGAATAGTAAATTGGCTTAATGATTAATTTATGTATTTAATACGTGAAAGACTTACCACTACAAGTACTTACTTTAGTTGTTGCTCGAAATGAAATCCGTCATTTTGGATGCATAAGCGAGCCCATTTTAATAAGTTCGATTTCAAACTGAGGAGAATGTCTTTTTGTTGGCGGATTTCATCGAAGGCGTCAATTATCCTTTGTCGGAGGTCCTCACGGGTGTTGGGTTCACTGACATACACTCTATGTTTCACTTCACTCCACGTGAAAAAGTCCATTGGCGCCAGATCCGGGGACCGAGGGGGCCACGCGACCGGAGCACCCCGTCCAATCCACCTGCCTTCAAATTGCGTATTGAGGTAGTCTCTTACCATCCTTTAGGACTCCGGCCCAAACGTTCACACTAAATCTATGTTGAAATTAATGTTGTCGCGCCAACTTGGCATTCCTGATTGACCACCAATGTTCGTTATGTTGGTTGAAAACCCCTATTCTTGTAAAACAACATTCATCACTGTAAACTAACAGACGTTGGTACACACTTAACAACATAGGCAACACCGACTTATCTAAATTCGTATTTATGGGAATATTATGTACTTATAATATATATATGTATATATATGTGTATGTATATGTATATATATATATTTACAGTATTTATGCAGTATGTAGGTATCTATTCTTTATTGTATATATTTATATAATCATCTACCTATATTGTTATAATATTTTAATTGTTCCTTAATTGTATTAGTACCATTATCGATTGCAATTTCATAACCTTGAGCACCTACCGGAATGTTATTTCTGCATCACCTCAAGGTTGACTGGAAGAAAATGCCTTATGTCATTAAGTCTGCCATTGTACACCGTTGTGCATAAAGATTTAAATAAATAAATAATCTTTTTTGTACATATCAATCTCAGACTAAAAGAATAACATAGACGGAACATGTAGAATAAACACGTGAAGCCAAATGACACTTTCAATGTGTGCGTGTGACTCCGATTTCCGTGTACCGATACCACTAACGGCGTGTGCGTAATGTTGCCAGCAAATGAAAAAATCTCCTAAAAATCTCTATATAGTGGACATATGGAAAATTAATATTTGTTATAGTAAATGTTATCTGCAATTATTTTGTCATTTACACAAATGATTATTATGATAAGTGCCTAAAATGGGGAAGTGTTAAAATAAATAAAAACATGATAAACAATGAGTAAACACACTTTAATTACTAGCTTTCAAAAAAAATCTCATACTTAAAATAATCCTTTTTAAGATGAATGAACAAAGCTTCATTCCAGTGTAAGTACAAAGTACAGTCAACAACAAAAGTTGATTAGCACAAAAATATTTATTATTCTTTTTTACATCCCAATGCATGTGCCACAGCAATGTACAAGTAATTTTAGAATACCCAAGGACAAAGTTAATATATTTCGTGTTTTGTTTATGATTTTGTGATCGGTTTAACAGCTATTAGTGATCAACAGATAAGAATTATTGGTTAAGCTACTTTTGTCGTTGACTATACATGAAGTAGATATCAATAGTCGTTAGGTTAAGACTGAGGCCTTTGTAGTGTTAGACTGAAATTAAACTACTGACACAGTAACATAAATATATTGGATGGCTGGGAGGTCAGACGGCGGTCAATTCCAAGATTGCCGAAATAACGAAGCCACGTATTAAGTAGATCCCGGACACAGATGTGATCGGGAGTTCGGGACTAACGCACGAATGATGATGATGATGATTAGAAACATCGAGGTTGTCAACATTGATGACACTGATTTTTTTTACTCAGTACTTTATAAATTCCCATAAATACTCCTAAATATTTTGTGGAAATGATAAAAAAATTATTGCAACTCTGTATGATATGGCGGAGGTTTTGTGTTCCTAGTTTGTGCAACTAAAATATTTAGAAAAATTATGAAATCTAATAAGAAATAGTTAATTACTTATGAAACGATAATCCAGCATTCTTTCTATGAATAATTGAAGTGTTTTTACACCTTTTCACCACACAATACGGCATATTTATAATATTTTGTTCAACCGTGATCGCACGTGCGTACACACTCGCTGCTCACAAAGGAGTGGCGAGCGAAATGGTATCCCATTGCTATATAGTATCCCTTTTGGCGGCTTCACTCGCTAGTTCTATTCGTTCCGTCTATGTTATTCTTTTAGTCTGAGATATCAATATAGTGGTTCAATTTTATTTGATTTTACCACTCATATTGATGTCCGTTAAGTCAATAAATCGTGTCAAATCTATAGATTTCGGTTACAGGTTACATTGACCGAGCGAGCGAAGCGTCTCAGTTTTAACTCGAGGACTGGCTGATTTGGCGTTATTGGTATGTGTGTCGGTCTACAGGCCGCATTTTTCAACCGATTTTCATGAAATTTGGCACAAGTGTTCTGTGTTGCAAGGCGCAACTTTTGTCGAAGGGATTTTTTGATTGGGGGGAAAATGGGGGAGAAATGGGGGGTAAATGCGAAAATAACGCGAGGTCTACTGTTCACAGAACCACTAGTTGTATAACGCGAAATATCGTGAAAAAATGCAAGTCATCTGAAAACAAAACCGCATCAAGCCTGGATTAAACGAAGTCATTGATACTTTTGCGAAAACTAAAGCTAGGAAAAGATTGTAAATATAATAAGTTTGTTATATTAATTTATGTAAAAAATTACAATAAGAATTACAATATACAAAATATACATAATTATAGACTAAAAATATTTACATTACAAAATATCGTTTAAAAAATCCTCCGCGTCATTGCCGACTGGGAAGGTTCCCAGAATGCTGGCTGTGTTGCCACGTTGGATGGCGATACTTATTCTTTGGGCCAGAAAATAGCCGGCCTTCTGGTCCTGAGAAGCATCGATTAGGCGTTTAGCAATGTCTCTATAAAGGCGGCGAGCATTCGGACCCTATGTCCCCAGTGTCTCAACCCCAAACGGCTCAAATATGTAATCAGGTTAGCATATTTACGCCGTTTAAGGCCTTCAGCCGATGCAGCAGCAGCGCCGGCACATCCAGATGTGCTTGGAAGGTGTGAAGGTACTAAGGTGTCAACGCATGTAGCGTCCCACACCAAAAGCCTTCCCATCTTCCACGGTAGCAACGACATAATTGTTATTTAGTGAGTTGGTAGGCCCGACCTTTATATAATAAACCCTTGAATCTTCTCTATTTCGTTTTATTAGCCAAACCTACACCAAATATTAATTGTAATTTATGTTGTTACTGTTTAATATTTTTATTACCTAACCTGCAGTGCACAAAAAAGAGCTTAAGTAGCTTAGCATTTTTAAAGTATTTGTATATTTCATATTTTTATTTGATAAAACCTAATCAGTTTACATAGCAGTGGGGCCCCATTTTTTAATTTGCCCCAGGGCCCTTGGTTACCTAGCTACGCCACTGTAAGTAACAATAATCTTACAGCCTATGTTAGTATAGTTTTCAATTTAAAAAAAAAGTGTGTGTGTCAGCTCCGACGCACGACTGGAGTTGTTTACTCCTTAAGTACGAGTATCTAACCATAACAAATTAGAAAGTTGCGCACTAGAGGTGCGCACCAAAAACGTGACACGATTTTCGTTACTTGTTAGTAGGTTTTACCCCTCGGATTTTTCTCATACCGGGCGCCTTATATATGAAAATCGATTCTTAAGGAGTAAACTCCAATTAAGAAGCTCCTTTTTTTGGAAGTCGATTGAAAACTGACCACAATTCATCGGAATGGGACCAAGTAATTGTTGGAATGAAAATTAGACTAAATGAGAACAGCTTACAATAAGAAAAATCAATATGGGTTAAGCAAGTCGAAAGATATTAGGTATCTATACTACTATTATAAAGAGAAACGATTTGTATTTTTGTGTGTATGTTTGTAATGAATAAACTCAAAAACTACTAAGCTGATTTCAATAATTCGTTCACCATTGGAAAGCTACATTCACCTTGAGTAACAAAGGCTACTTTTTATCCGGGTATTGTGTTCCCACGGCAAACGGGAACGAGTAAACTAAATCACGCGGGCGGAGCTGCTGCGATCAGCTAGTAAAACATAAAAAAATATAGTCAAATTGAGAACCTCATCCTATTTTGAAGTCGGTTAGTAAAAAAACAGAAGACTATTAAACTTTGTAACCTTTTACAGAATGGAAGTAAAATTTGTAGGAAATAAAAGAGTTTTCCATTAACTTAATGTAATGAGGTGAGCTAATAATGCAGCTATTTTTATTTTGTTTTGTTCTAGACCACTTAAATCTAAGTAAGTAAGGTTCTAACAGCAACAAAAACAGTTTAAATGACCTGCAATTAAAGCTATGTGTTCGATTTTGCGATTTATGTAACGATATTGTGAACAATAATAACAACAATAGAAGTTTGCTAACGTTTTTCTCAAAATATTAAGAAAGAAATTATAAATAGATCACAAAAACTGACGTCATCGGCGGGACTCGACTTTTTTAAAAACTTATCTCAATTTTTTTAAAAAAGCTACCTATACTTATTGGTCTGGTCTCTAACCCTTTCCAGCCTTATCAGTACGGCTCCGAAAGAGTTTGTCGATAACCAATGATATCGAGAAATGCCGATTGCGTGACTCATTTTATTTTTAATTCCGGCAGGACTAAGTTTTGCCAAATGACCAAAACTCCGCTAGCCCAAGACCTTGAAACTCGACGTTATAAGTCACTTATTGATAACCATAATCACAAGTTGTGGAGATCTTGGACTACTGGAGTCTCGGTTAGTTGACATAACGTTCCTCCTAGAAAGGCGGCAGGCGCTGGTTCCAGTTGCACTATCTCGACTATCGTTAACAGAACCCCAAAACAGAATCAGACTGGTGTAACGATATAGCTTTGATATCGCTTATGGGTTGTGGAGCTCAGATGGCAGTTGCTCCACGTATCGCAGTTAGACTGGAAACCCGATCCCAATTAGGTTGGTAAAATAGCAGTCGATGGTCATCATCCACCGAGCCTTTTCCCAAAACATTTGGAGTCAGCTTTCCAATATAACTGCGATTCGGCTGAACTTCGATATATTCCGTGAAGCCACTGTCATCTGACCTCCACAACCAATGGGCGATATGGAAGTTCTGTAGTTAGACCGGTCGGATTTTTGTATTGGGGCTCCAACTACCCCTAACGACTGCTATATATGTTGGTATGACAACCGGGACGGCTTAAGGTGCTCTCCGAATGATAATGATTGTAAAACTTATGACAGAAAACTTTAAAAGCGTGTGATTTTTGACTTGGAAATGAACTCTTTCGGAAACATTATTCTTGTGCAGGTAACTGCAGGAAACAAAAACATTTACAAGTCCATTTACCGTCTCAGATAATCCTGTAACGAGTACAGAACGCTATTTCCTCTGAGAACGAACTCGAGTGAAGTTATTATTTAAGCCGACGACGCTTGCCTGTGACGGGCTTGTCTTTGGTGCAAGTTTTAAGCATGTGCCGAAAATCAGTATCTCCATCCCCAAAAATCTCGGTATACTGCGAAAAGTAATGTTGCCTTAGGGGTTTATTACAGTTGACAGTTTAATATGGAAAACAATGGTAAGTAAAAATTTTTTTAAGAAAAAACTTTTTAGCATTAATTAATAGCATTAATTTTTCGCAGAATCAAAAGGACAACAAAACGTCGACAATTGTTTGATAAGGTCAAGTATTGGTGAATACCTATTTTTGGAACTTAGTTAGCATGATCTGAGGTTTCTACCCACATTGGTTATTGTAAAGAATCCTACATCGCGATAATGAAATTTGCACGCGTTTACTTATAAGCAAACACGTTCCAACCACGAATTTTGCTGTTCTCTCTGAGACAGTCTTGATAATGCCTCGTTTAGAGGCGAAACAATTGTCGACGTTTTGTTGTCCTTTTGATTCTGCGAAAAATTAATGCTATTAATTAATGCTAAAAAGTTTTTTCTTAAAAAAATTTTTACTTACCATTGTTTTGTCATGGATTTTCGCCAAGTAACGCCTGTTTCTATCCAATAGTTTAATATGGCTACAATTATTCTGAAACACAGGTTTGACATAAATCTAAATCAGACCAATCCACAGTATACAAAATAAGCTGTACTTATACTAGCTTATACCGTGTCCCAAGACAATGCCACAAGGAAGGCAAGAATCTTTATGCCCAAGATCATCGACCTCCATGTTCGGGGCCTGAGGACGGCGGGTTAGTCACCCGCCGTCCTTACAGAAGCAGGCTAGAAGGGTTGCTGCGGGCCTCAGTCCCACAGCACATAACCAGATTCACTCAACGACGCGGGATAAAACCCTACCCCAACGACGCGGGATTTTCATCCCAACCAAACCCCGTACAGTCCACACAGGTGGTCAAAGTCCGACGGGCGCCATTGGAAATACCTTTTGCGTGTACACCAAAGACGCCCAGTAACGGACTTGAGAGCGGCGGTGGCACTGGGCCGAGGAATTAGAAAAAAAACACATGCGCCTTCATACATGTGAATAAGTCTAAGAAACCGGCGATGTTGACTGGTTTCCTTCGTATGCAGTGCCATGCTACTACAAGGCTCGTACTTGTACGAATGCAGACTAAGTCACTTACTTATAATAACGCATATTCTCACTTGGGAGTAGGCAGAGGTAACGTGGGACCAAAAATACCTAGCGTTCATGAAAATATACGAGATTGTGAAGTATTTGGGTAATTATTACACTTTTTAATAGTACAGGTAAGTTTTAATTTTGTTCTTTTGTAACTTAGGGCAACGGTTGAATAGAAAATTGTAGAAAAAAACTAGACAGTGATAAAATGCAATTCCTTTGCACATGTTGTTGAAAATGTAGATAAACAATGTTGTACTGTGATATTTTGGAGACATCAACCATTTATAAAGATACGTTATACTTCTTCTGCTTCTCTTGTCGATGGGCAACATTATAATGATTATATTGTCTTGGCCCAGTGGATTTGGCCTCGCCTCGTACAGGTCATCTAAAGTGCACGGCTGTGGGCAACCCGGGCATGACATCATGTGGCTGATATTTTGTGGTGATAAGTCACATTCACACTGGTTCTCTTTAGTGTCAATGTAACCTCACTTGGACATATTATGTTTAGATCTGCCAACCTGGGTTCGCATTCTATTAAGAGCCTTCCATAGGCTCACTCTTGCCTTAGAAGGGTCCGTGCTATTGATAGCAGCAGTGTTAAGAAACTGCGCCGGCTTTTCAACCTTTTGGTCGCTGGGCTTTCCTTGATGGTGGTAGTTGATGCAGGGTAAGATCCAAATATAGTTGACGATGTCTCGGTAGAGAAACTATAAGAAATCGTACCTAATTAGGTACCGTATTATGATGATTAAGTTCCATTTAATGTCAAGAAAATATCCAAGGTGCCATCATGAGGCAGAGCGTATCACGAAGTATTTTTATGAAAATCGGGCTTGAGAAAACTATTTCTCGAGAACGGAGCAGTGGGTCATAGCTGGTACGCACAAGCGCTGTGATCACGGAGGGAACGACGATCATTTCGTAAACAAAAGTATACAATATAATTATACTAATGTACACATAGGAAATGGGATGATGTCGTGGGAGATATAGCGAAGATGGCTGGCTCTCACTGGATGAATGTCGCACAAGATAGGGAAAAGTGGAACTCTTTGGAGGAGGCCTTCACCCGAAAAGAGGTTCTTGCAAACCATATTCTATAACTGCACAGTGTTTCTTTTTTTACTTAATTAATTTAAT
Source organism: Nudaria mundana (assembly GCA_963556515.1). Lineage (NCBI taxonomy): Eukaryota > Metazoa > Arthropoda > Insecta > Lepidoptera > Erebidae > Nudaria > Nudaria mundana. Next base: position 4,430,599 of record OY748300.1, read on the forward strand.
ACATATATGTAATGCAAAAGTTCAATTTAAATTTATATACCTAATAGGTTTAGCATAAGATTAGAAACTATTTTTTATTTTATAATTATTATTGTAGGTCCTAACTTTTAGAAAGAATATAAAATAAGAAATATAAGGCTTTTTTATTTATTTATTATTACACATACGTACGGTTTTTACTGCAGTATACATGTAGGTATTTATGTATACTGTATTGGTTCCGTACCAAAACGGCAAAAAAAATCACGATTGTTGAATCGGACCTCCCTTAAATATTTATAACCACTATCCTTTTTTTTTTTTTTTTAGTTCCGCGACCAAGGCCGCGGCCGCTCTAACGTCGTTGCCGGACGTCTCTGGTTACAAGCAGAACGTATTTCCAGTGGCGCCTGGCGGTTATGTTGTACCTACCTATGAGTCACAATCACAATGCAGTCTGAGTGTGATAGATATGCTTATGATTATGTAGTGGTTGATCACCCTCCATGGGTTACCCCGCAGGGTCGCCAGGAGACCCGCGAGGGGCTCCTGGAGGGTACCCTGAGCCTCTCGTGGAAATGGTAATGTCTATCGTCTATGTATTGTATACGCTGTAAGTTGGTTGATTTATGCTGGCTCAGTAACTTAAAGAATTGTTTTAGATATAACTTATAACTATAATATTATAATAGTATTAGTAGTAGATTTCATGGCACTATCTTCTGGTTATGTATAGAACCAATTATATTTAGTTAATCAACGTTATATTTAACTGTTAAGTAGTTAAGTACTGAATATTACATTGATTGTAGGTAGTTGTCATAAAAACAATAGAACATAATGTGTGGATTGTAACTATTATTTTACACTTGTAATATTATGTATTGTAGTATATGTAGTACCTATTTAAGATGTAACTTCTTGTAGATAATTCTTATCAGTTTTAAATAATTTATAATATTTAAAACATAAGTACCCTCTGTCGAATAGTAAATCTATTATTGATGTTTTAATATAAAAATGGCCAACGCGTAAGCGTCGGGTTCAGTTGATCTGTGACTTTCGGTGTGATAACAACTAAAAGTAAAAGGCTAGTGAAAGTAATATTAATAGGTAATGTAATTGTGGGCCGACCACTAACCTATATGGTGTTTAGTGAGGAACCAAATATCCAGGTACAATGTTATACTATTCTATCTATATATTTTTATACATTACGGTTTATCGTTTAGTGCTGATACGATTGTGGGAACAATTGTTTCGGCTCTAAACGAGGCATTATCAAGACTGTCTCAACGAGAACAGCCAATATTTGAGATCAGTGAGCATCACTATCCAGGCCAAACTATACATAAAGTTGAAGTTTTTAACATCTTACTTACCATTACTATGTCTTGGATTTTCGCCAGGTAACGCCTGTTTCTATCCAATATTTTTTATTGTTAGTACAGTACCCACCGTGGTATTAATATCTGGTTAATTGCTAATGTGGAGGAATTATGATTTGATAAAAGACCAATGCATGTATGGAATTGTAGGTACATAATGGTTATTGTACATTTACCTATTTATTGAAAAGAGTGACCTAGAGTTTTCTTGCCAGATTCTTTCTCAGGTCCTACTGTTGCTTTGCCAATCTGGCAGTACATGTAGAAGTCACTATATGAAGGTTATAAATAAATATTATTTTATAACCAGGCTACCTCTTTAATTTAATATCCTACTTAGGTACCTGTCATCTATATCATAACATAGTATGATATCTATACCAATGAATCCAGACTACTTTAATTTAATATTCTACTTAGGTACCTGACATCTATATCATAACATAGTATGATATCTATACCAATGAATCCAGACTATTTTAATTTAATATTCTACTTAGGTACCTGACATCTATATCATAACATAGTATGATATCTATACCACTGATTCCAGGCTACTTCTTTAATTTAATATTCTACTTAGGTACCTGACATCTATATCATAACATAGTATGATATCTATACCACTGATTCCAGACTACTTTAATTTAATATTCTACTTAGGTACCTGACATCTATATCATAACATAGTATGATATCTATACCACTGATTCCAGACTACTTTAATTTAATATACTACTTAGGTACCTGACATCTATATCATAACATAGTATGATATCTATACCACTGATTCCAGACTACTTTAATTTAATATTCTACTTAGGTACCTGACATCTATATCATAACATAGTATGATATCTATACCACTGATTCCAGACTACTTTAATTTAATATTCTACTTAGGTACCTGACATCTATATCATAACATAGTATGATATCTATACCACTGAATCCAGATTACTTTAATTTAATATTCTACTTAGGTACCTGACATCTATATCATAGCATAGTATGATATCTATACCAATGAATCCAGACTACTTTAATTTAATATTCTACTTAGGTACCTGACATCTATATCATAACATAGTATGATATCTATACCAATGAATCCAGACTATTTTAATTTAATATTCTACTTAGGTACCTGACATCTATATCATAACATAGTATGATATCTATACCACTGATTCCAGGCTACTTCTTTAATTTAATATTCTACTTAGGTACCTGACATCTATATCATAACATAGTATGATATCTATACCACTGATTCCAGACTACTTTAATTTAATATTCTACTTAGGTACCTGACATCTATATCATAACATAGTATGATATCTATACCACTGATTCCAGACTACTTTAATTTAATATTCTACTTAGGTACCTGACATCTATATCATAACATAGTATGATATCTATACCACTGATTCCAGACTACTTTAATTTAATATTCTACTTAGGTACCTGACATCTATATCATAACATAGTATGATATCTATACCACTGATTCCAGACTACTTTAATTTAATATTCTACTTAGGTACCTGACATCTATATCATAACATAGTATGATATTTATACCACTGAATCCAGATTACTTTAATTTAATATTCTACTTAGGTACCTGACATCTATATCATAACATAGTATGATATGTATACCACTGAATCCAGACTACTTTAATTTAATATTCTACTTAGGTACCTGACATCTATATCATAACATAGTATGATATCTATACCACTGATTCCAGACTACTTTAATTTAATATTCTACTTAGGTACCTGACATCTATATCATAACATAGTATGATATCTATACCACTGAATCCAGACTACTTTAATTTAATATTCTACTTAGGTACCTGACATCTATATCATAACATAGTATGATATCTATACCACTGATTCCAGACTACTTTAATTTAATATTCTACTTAGGTACCTGACATCTATATCATAACATAGTATGATATCTATACCAATGAATCCAGACTACTTTAATTTAATATTCTACTTAGGTACCTGACATCTATATCATAACATAGTATGATATCTATACCAATGAATCCAGACTACTTTAATTTAATATTCTACTTAGGTACCTGACATCTATATCATAACATAGTATGATATCTATACCACTGATTCCAGGCTACTTCTTTAATTTAATATTCTACTTAGGTACCTGACATCTATATCATAACATAGTATGATATCTATACCACTGATTCCAGACTACTTTAATTTAATATTCTACTTAGGTACCTGACATCTATATCATAACATAGTATGATATTTATACCACTGATTCCAGACTACTTTAATTTAATATTCTACTTAGGTACCTGACATCTATATCATAACATAGTATGATATCTATACCACTGAATCCAGATTACTTTAATTTAATATTCTACTTAGGTACCTGACATCTATATCATAACATAGTATGATATGTATACCACTGAATCCAGACTACTTTAATTTAATATTCTACTTAGGTACCTGACATCTATATCATAACATAGTATGATATCTATACCACTGATTCCAGACTACTTTAATTTAATATTCTACTTAGGTACCTGACATCTATATCATAACATAGTATGATATCTATACCAATGAATCCAGACTACATTAATTTAATATTCTACTTAGGTACCTGACATCTATATCATAACATAGTATGATATCTATACCAATGAATCCAGACTACTTTAATTTAATATTCTACTTAGGTACCTGACATCTATATCATAACATAGTATGATATCTATACCACTGATTCCAGGCTACTTCTTTAATTTAATATTCTACTTAGGTACCTGACATCTATATCATAACATAGTATGATATCTATACCAATGAATCCAGACTACTTTAATTTAATATTCTACTTAGGTACCTGACATCTATATCATAACATAGTATGATATGTATACCACTGATTCCAGACTACTTTAATTTAATATTCTACTTAGGTACCTGACATCTATATCATAACATAGTATGATATCTATACCACTGATTCCAGACTACTTTAATTTAATATTCTACTTAGGTACCTGACATCTATATCATAACATAGTATGATATCTATACCAATGAATCCAGACTACTTTAATTTAATATTCTACTTAGGTACCTGACATCTATATCATAACATAGTATGATATCTATACCAATGAATCCAGACTACTTTAATTTAATATTCTACTTAGGTACCTGACATCTATATCATAACATAGTATGATATCTATACCACTGATTCCAGGCTACTTCTTTAATTTAATATTCTACTTAGGTACCTGACATCTATATCATAACATAGTATGATATCTATACCAATGAATCCAGACTACTTTAATTTAATATTCTACTTAGGTACCTGACATCTATATCATAACATAGTATGATATCTATACCAATGAATCCAGACTACTTTAATTTAATATTCTACTTAGGTACCTGACATCTATATCATAACATAGTATGATATCTATACCACTGATTCCAGGCTACTTCTTTAATTTAATATTCTACTTAGGTGCCTGACATCTATATCATAACATAGTATGATATCTATACCAATGAATCCAGACTACTTTAATTTAATATTCTACTTAGGTACCTGACATCTATATCATAACATAGTATGATATCTATACCAATGAATCCAGACTACTTTAATTTAATATTCTACTTAGGTACCTGACATCTATATCATAACATAGTATGATATCTATACCACTGATTCCAGGCTACTTCTTTAATTTATTATTCTACTTAGGTACCTGACATCTATATCATAACATAGTATGATATCTATACCACTGATTCCAGGCTACTTCTTTAATTTAATATTCTACTTAGGTACCTGACATCTATATCATAACATAGTATGATATCTATACCAATGAATCCAGACTACTTTAATTTAATATTCTACTTAGGTACCTGTCATCTATATCATAACATAGTATGATATCTATACCAATGAATCCAGACTACTTTAATTTAATATTCTACTTAGGTACCTGTCATCTATATCATAACATAGTATGATATCTATACCACTGATTCCAGGCTACTTCTTTAATTTAATATTCTACTTAGGTACCTGACATCTATATCATAACATAGTATGATCGATACCAATTAATCTGGAGAGTGGAACTTGAATTGTTGTGGTAGTTTTAGGAAGGTTCAACTTGTAAATAAAACTAATAGTATGCTACAATTAGTTTAGTACTAGGTACGATACTTAGTACTAGGTATGGTGCTAGGCACAGTAGTGGAGATACTAGGTGGGATGAATAGTCATCACACATAAGTAATTGTAGTTGTCTTTAGTTTTATTAAACTACCCACATTAAAAAAATACTGTTAGATTTTATGTTACCGTCAATACCACGTAACAGGATATAAGTCTAACGGTATATTATATATTTCCATACATGTATTATCATAGCTCATAGCTCCAGCCAGCTCTGCTCTACCCCATAAATCTATCAAATGCGTATGCGGCGCACGGCTTTTAATATTTTTATTAAGTAGGTAGGTATAAAGGTTACGTAAGGTACCTTTTATTAGTTATATTTTACTTTTAGTTTAATAAACTCATTTTCTTTCTATTACATTCTCTTTTTTAGTATTTGTTGTTATAGATGCAACAGAAATACATCATCTGTGAAAATTTCAACTCTCTAACTATCACGGTTCTGATATACAGCCAGGTGATAGACGGACGGAAGAACGGACGGACGGACAGCTTAGTTTCACTAATAGGGTTCTATATAAATCATATCTTCCCTCTTCCTCTACCACTCTTTTTCTACTAAGGTGTAAGCGGAGGTTTATTAGTTTTCATTGCAGTTCTTGTTAGCGCGTCCCGATCAATTCACTGAATTCTTTAAACAAGGTTATCGTTTCCAGAACAAAAGCCTTTTTGTTATTTTATGAATTGAAAGGGTTGTTTTGGAAGTAACAAGTTAGTACAGCCATTTTTCTTTTGAGACACAATGAACTGAGAAAAAAAGGTTTCAATAAAAACTTTACAAATTGTATTTCAGTTTTATTTGTAAAGAATTGGATGGATACATTTTCGAATTACATGAAACGTGTATATTTTTTTATTGTAATACCAATCATGTTCTTTCATTCTTCATAAATTGGACGGGTTCATATGAGATTTATTATTAACAATAACACATCATTTGAAATCCTACAAAATAACTGACAATGAAACCGATATTATTTTTTGTGAGATTATTAATCATCCGAAATCATTTGTATTTTAAACCTTAATAGCGCGATCTAGAAATTATGAATATGATATGAAGCAAAAACTCGATGTTGCCGGTATTGGTGTAGTATCTCCGTGGTCAGAGCATTCCCTCTGTTAGGGAAAGGCCGTGGGTTCGAGTCCTGCCGATGACATCAGTTTTTGTGATCTATTTATAATTTCTTTCTTAATATTCGCCTGTTGTTGATCACATTAACGGGATAACAAGTAGTATATTATAATGCTACTTTTTGTACCGCTAATGTGTTGCAGTGGGAATTGGGAAGAAGAAACGGGTGGAGCCGCGGTAATCTGCTAACAGAAAGCTAAAAGTGAACTGCAGCTAAAGCTGAACTGTTTCATGGTTATGTACCTACCAATGAAAAAAATCTTACGAATATATAATATCCTAAATACTATACTATCTTAAAGAAACATAGCTTTGTCATGTTCGTTGGTTCGTCTGTCCATTCTCGGCTTTCCTCCTAAATGGTTAAAGCTAGAAAAATTAAACTTTGCATAAAAATGTGTATTTATAACGGTAACCAAGGGCTACAATAAAATAATGAAAACATTTTTTTAGGGTTGCCTCCCTTAATATAAAGTTGATTCAGCAACCGTTCTCCTAAGACCGATTCGCCAGTGGACTGTTCGTCGTAAGGATGATTCATTTATTTCCGTTTCCCCAGCAGGGTCTTTCACCTATGGACATTTCGCCGACAGAACCTTTCATATGCGTCACTTTCGACAACAGCCCTTTTCAGCTACTAAGTGTTTCACCGATACGACGATAAACCGCTCTTTTAACTACAGACCTTTCCATCTACGACTAAGAATTCGCCGTCAATCTTAAGACAAATAATATTACAAAAAATGCACATATCTATCTATCTACAGCTGACTGTGTCTTTACTATCGGCAGAACCCAATAACATATCTATCACATACTGGAAATAGAAAAACAAATGAAACAACAGAAAACCTATATAATTTTCTGTTGTTGCTGTTCAGCAAGTTGCTAGCCCAGATCTCTTAGTAAAGACACAGTAAGCTGTAGATAGATAGATATGTGCATTTTTTGCAATATTGTTTGTCTTAAGATTGACGGCGAATTCTACAAACATAAAGTCCAATTGAGAACCTTCCCCTTTTCAACCGTCTCAATTCGACTGTATAATAATATATTATATATATATTATATTTATTTATTCATTGCTGAAGCATATTTTACATGAGGTCTTAGCCTATTAATTATAATTACTTAGCTGTCATTAATTTAATACTATGATACATTAAATTATTACCAGGGATCTTCTTATAGTGCTAAGCTTTAGTTACATAGGTATTAAATGTTCGCGCCTGAACTAGGTAGTCCTGTATCTCAGGCATGGCGTTCATTAGGTACCTATCTTATATATAATATGTAAATCTAAATAAACTGTTTTGTAACGTAAACATTAATAATTACAATATCATATTTTAAACTAAAATTACAAATTGCATTGTTTGAAAATGCTGTAAATGCATATTGTTAGTTATTGTTATTTGCAGTAAACTGGGTTAGACTAAGGCGAACGGTAAATTGCTACTTAATCATAAACACTATCTATTGTTCACTACAAAAAGTAATCAACATTTGAGCTAAAAGGCAGAAATAGTTCATTATACACGCCCCCTCATAGTCGATTGACTGCATTTGCCGATCTTCTGCAATTTTACGGGCTGCGGGCAGTTTATATATCGCATGTACTGTGATTGCTGGGCTTATTAAAGCGCTTGCATGATGCACACACGGCCGCTTTTTCACGTACGGAGCACTCCTTTAGGAACTGGCCAACACATCCACAGTAGCCGCAGGTTAGGTTTGTTCATGCTTTTTATATATATTTATATTTTTTTGTTTGTTACCTCATATCTTCGAACTGGTTGAACCGATTTAAAAAAAAATAAAGAATTAATTGGAAGCTACTACTATCCAAGTGGTCCCATTTCAATTTGGTCCCATTCCGACAACTATTTGGTCCCAGTTCAGTATTTTAAAATCTGTTGCTGTGTCAATTTTTAACGTGTATTTTACTTGGAAGTCGGTTGGTAAACGTCACCTAAAATTTTTTATCATCACTTATCTTAAAGTCCACTAATTCCTTGGTCTTCTGATTTTTTAAAGAATGAACCGTGCAGAACAGTGGAAGATGTGGAGACAGCTACTTATCTCAAGGATTTATAATAATGTCATGACAGTTAGAATTTTTCATTCCCCTTACAAAGACAAGGGAAAAATTTTTCTTGTAGGATGAACGACTTTTAGACGTTTTTTGCCGTCCTTTGTTGAGCAGCGACATGTTCTGTAAAAAATTTGCAAAGATTTTTCCTCTTATAATACGCTTTTTCTATATAATAGGTATTACCTAATATTATAAAGATGAATGATTTGTTTGCTTGTTATCGATAAACTCTGAATGTAATGAAACGATTTTAATAATTATTTCTCCAATAAACAACAAAATTTATTAATTTATGATCAATCTTATATGTATTTATAAAAATAGGTACGCCGAAATAGTAAATACCTACAAATAATCCTTACATATTATAAAAGAAAGTCCTCCGCTGCGTCTGTTTGTCTGTTTGTTAGCAGTAAACTGAAAAACATACTAGGTACACCGATTTTAATGCTTTTTTCATTAATATATTTATATTTATATATATATATATATATATATATGTAGCGTACCAACTAGAAGCCAAAGTAATTGCACACACACATATCGCGCCTATATCCCCGAAGGGGTTGTATATGTATTTTTGGACATTCTCACACATTGTCATCTAGCTCAAATTAAGCTAATATAAGAATACATACATAATATAGGTACATAGAAGACACCCAAACTCCGAAACAAACATTTTTGGATCACACGAATAATTTTATTCGACCCGGAATCGAACCTGGGACCTCATGGACGGCAGTCGCATACTCATACTACTACGCCACCAAGGCAGTCAGAATTAATGAATATACCTAGTGGATCTCGAACACAACGTCATCTAGTCTCAAATTAAGTAGAGCTTGTTATATAACCTACTTGTTCAAGGTTTTAAGTGGCAAATTGCAAGAAATACAACTGGTGGTCCCTAAAGGTTACATCGGAAGGAGACGGAGGCCACCGTTGCTCAGACTACCTACCTATTTAACATATATATAATATAGGCACATAAGAAAAAATTCTTGACTAAGTAGATATATATCTGAAATAAGTAGGCCCCTTATCAGGAAAATTTAACACCTGCCTAATTATATAATTCTTGCACTCTAACATCTAACATAAACAAATAGCCATAAAATAAAATTAAATAAAAAACCTATCTATTATTAAAGTTATTGTTCTGAATAACTGACCGAAATGTGACAACCCTCGTCATAGGTAAAGTTGCCTTTGTGCCAACTGAGGTAACTTTACCTAACCTCGAACAACATTACCTTTTCCAATAACTCCAGAAATAGAAGTTTTATAAGATTGAATAATTGTGATACACCATAGTAACAATATTTCCTATAATATTTTACATAATCCAGTGACCTGCACTTTATTTTCTGCAAGAATCTTTATGCGGTGACACAGCAAATACAATTGACCTTTCAATTGAATGAAAAAGCACACTACTTTGACAGTTGACGAAGTTGCCAGCTTGAAAAACTTTTTGGGATACCACAATTTATCATAGGATCTACCAATAAATGTAAAACTGTGCTAACTGGCACAGATAAAAAAATATTTAATGTAAACTAGTACATGGTATGCTTAGGTAAAGATGCTCACGGAAAGTAAAGATGCCACGATTGACGTTAATGAAAAAATACCAACTATTAGTATCAACTCAAACTAAAACTCAAAAATATTTATTGATATAGGTTATAAAATAACACTTATTAACGTCAGCACATAAGAATTTACATTTAAAGCAAGATACGGGCTGTAGGAAAATGGCCTTAGGGAGGAAATATAGCCTTCGCCTAATAGCCGTGCCCAGATGGAGTTGTAGTGGACTGTATTATGATGTAGATAGGGGCAGATCCAGTGAAACAACAGCGTACAACTTTCACACGTCTATATTGAACCACGTACACGAGCGAAGAGAGAACGGATACATACACGTTCTTATTTTTTTTTTTTTTTTTTTTTTAGTTCCGGGACCAAGGCCGCGGTCGCTCTAACATCCGTTGCCGGGCGTCTCTGGTTACAAGCAGAACGTATTTCCAGTGGCGCCCGGCGGACTTTGACCACCTCTGTGGTCTCTGCGGGGGTTGGGTCGGGATGAGAATCCCGCGTCGTTGGGGTAGGGTTTTATCCCGCGTCAGTGAGTGAATCTGGTTGCGTGCTATGGGGCAAAAAAGCTCCGCAGCACGCAACCCTTCTAGCCTGCTTCTGTAAGGACGACGGGTGGCGATCCCGCCGTCCTCAGGCCCCGATCATGGAGGTCGATGGTCTTGGGCGTAGATGAGTCTGCGGCGGCCTCGCCGCTGACTACGGAACTCGGCGGGGAGGGCACGCTCCCTCTCTCTCTCGGCCGCCTCCTTCGCGAGCACGACTTGCTCGCAGAAGGACACGGCCGCGTTCCACCTACTCCCGCTGGAGACCATGGCTTGAAGCATGGTCTCCAGCGAGAGGGTATCCACGCCCAGACCCACTACGAGGTCCCGGCGCTGACTCGCCCACGCTGAGCACTCCACCAACGTGTGGAGTGCGGTGTCGTCGTCGGAAACCTCGCAGTGTTGACACCGGGGTGTGACCTCACGATGGATGCGAAACAGATAGCTACCGAAGCATCCATGCCCGGTAACGATCTGCGTCGCACGATACGTGAGGTCACCATGCTGCCTCTGCAGCCAATCGTCCATGATCGGTCTCACCGCCGCGATGATGGTGGCACCCCACTTGGGTTGCTCAAGTCGCACCCTCCATGACTCCATGAGATCCTGGCGGAGTTGGGACCGCCGGTCATCGATTTCTCGAGACGCAGGCCTGTGGTCCCGCTCCAGCGCCTCCTTGCGCCATTGGAACAATGACGCAAGGGCTCTCGCTTCCAGGTCCCATGGAGGGGTCCCGGCTAGGAGACATGCAGCCTCTCCGGAGATCGTGCGGTAGCCCCTTATTGTTTTGACGGCCAAGGTCCTCAACGGTCTGTTAAGGAGCGTTGAGTTGTTGGCCGTCAACCGCGCCGCCCATACGGGAGCCCCGTATAGGGCCATACTCCGCACGATCCCCAGGTACAGTCTCCTGCAGGAAGCGTTGGGTCCCTTTAGGTTGGGCATCAGTCGCGAAAGCGCGACCGATGCCTGTGTCACCTTGGGGACCAAACTTCGGAAATGTGGTCCGAAGTTCCATCGGCTATCAAGTACGATCCCTAGATACTTCATCGAGGGCTTGATGCCGATGCTAACGCCTCCCACATTTATGCTGGAACCTTCAGGTGGACCGTTCCGAGGTCTGTGAAAACACAGAACCTCGGACTTGTGCAAGGCCACCTCCAGTCCTAGCCGCCGTATCCGACCCACGACTTGAGCAACACCCGTCGTGACCTTGAGTGCTGCCTCCTGGTAGCTGGGGAAAGCTATGGCCCTCTCCGAGAGGTAGGGCTCGACAATACGACGGAGGTAGAGAGGCGTTTCGTGATACACGAGCGCCTCCCTAACGCAGCTCCATGGCAAGGTGTTGAACGCGTTGGCGATGTCAAGAGACACCGCCACCACCACCTTGCCCTGTGAGACTGCTTCCTCCGTCAGGCTCCTGACGCGCATGATCGCGCTCACGGTGGAGCGTCCCCGACGGAAACCGTACTGGTTGTCAGCCAGGTCTGGCCCGACCGTCGAGAGATGCTCGACGAGGCGTTCCGCGATAATTCGCTAAAAGAGCTTACACACCTCGTCGAGCAACACGATCGGCCGGTATCCGGACGGTGAGTCCACCGGCCGCCCCGCCTTACGAATCAGGACCAGTTTCCCCGTCCTCCACACCTTGGGAAACTGGCCCCTTTCGAGGCATGCGCTAAAGAGCCCCATCAGTCGAGGCCCGAGTTCTTCGAGGGCCAGGACCCATGCACGGCCAGGAATGCCGTCGGGTCCGGGGGCAGTGATTTTCCGGCGTTTAAGCCGGAGTACTGCCGCACCTAGCTCCCCCACCCTGACTTCGGGTACGTCGTCTTCACTGATGCTATCCGCGTCGGGCAGAGACGGAGCCATGCGCGGAGGGACGTGCTCCTCCGCGCTCGTCGGAAACAAGGAGCCCATGACCCGCTCCAGCTGCTGCGGCTGGAGACTCTGGGTCAGTGGGGGCGCCCTAGGTCGGAGTTTCTCCCTGACCTGTAGGTACGGGCGCCCCCATGGGTTCTGCTGCAGGGTCTCCGGGAGCTCCTCGCGGGCCGCCGTCTTGGCCCGCTTTATTGTCTCCTGGAGATTACCTTTAGCCTCCCTGTAAGCCTGATAAAGCTCCGCCTCTCGGGTTGCCGCGTCGTCTGGGCGGCGATGCCTCCGGCGAAACCTGGTGTACTGGCGGCGGGCGGAGATGCATGCTGCGCGCAGCTGTGCAATCTCCGGCGACCACCAGTACACCTGCTTCCTTGCCGGTCTGGGTGTTACCCTAGGCATCGCCGCATCACAGATTTGCGACATGGCTCTCCTGAACCACTCCGCCTCGGCATCCACATCGGCAGGCCGGTCCGGTGCCGGAATCCAGGCCTGCACGATGGATGCCTCCAGGAGAGCCTCCCGATCCAGATGGTGAAGTGCCCAACGCGGATCCGGGGGATTTTCTACCGGTTGTGGGAGGTCAGGTGGGGGGACGACATCGAACCGGATGTACCGATGGTCCGAGTGCGTCTCCTCACCCTCCTCCACGTGCCAGCCAGTAATACGGGCGGCGAGGGCAGAGGTCGCGAACGATACGTCCACGACCGAGCTGGTCCCCCGCCGCCAGAAGGTGGCGACATTGCCCCGGTTGAGGACCTCCAGACCACGTGTTCTGGTCCAATCCTCAAGAAGCCTCCCCTTGTCCCTGGTTTCCCGGGAGCCCCACGCCTCACTCCAGGCGTTGAAGTCTCCCAGGAGCAGGACAGGGCGAGGACGGCACGCAGCGAAGACGACGTCGAGCTCAGTGAGCCATAGTTCAAACTGAGTCTCATCCAGTGTCGGCGAGATGTAGGTGGCCACGACTGCCAACCCATCATATTCCGCCGCAACACACCCGCGGCCCCTTGCAATGATAGCAAGGCGCGAGTTGTCTGCGGCGGACCCCCAGAAGATAAAACAGGCCGAGCCGTCCTCGTCCACCGGGCTTCCCGGGTGGACGTAGTACGGCTCGGCGACCACGGCCAAGTTTATGGACCACTGCCGGATGCTCTGGTACAGAAGATCCTGAGCAGCGCGGCAGCGGTTCAAATTCACTTGCAGGATGCGGATATGGGCGTCAGACATTAATGGACGTCCATATCAGCATCCCGCCGAGAAACATCTGGCCGTGCAGTAGCGGCACCCCCGCCGCTCTCAACGGACGGACGAGGCTTTGGCCTCGAGGCGGCGCAGGCTGTGCTGCCGACCCGGTGGTCCGCAGTCTTGCCCTCCGCCTCGCATCTAAAGCAGCGAGGCGGAGCATCACAGGCACTTGCCTTGTGACCGGGCCGGCTGCAGCGGAAGCACCGATCGCCCACGGTGACTTCCGCTGTGCACTGCACTCCGACGTGCCCCACCACCATGCACCGGAAACATCTAGTTTCCCGGGCACGAAGGAGGTGCACCTGCGCCTTTAGGAAGCCCCCTACGAGGAGGCTTCGTCCGTCCGCCACTTTAAGTGCCGCCGCGACGGGGCACTGGACGACTGTCGTGCCATGGCCAGTGAGGCTGAAGGAGATCTCTCCAGCCTTCACTTGGTCACGGGGACAGCCACCCGCCTCCACGACGGCGGAAATGAGCTCCTCCGTCGTGGCCGCGTCATCCAGACCGGAGACGCGCAATGCAGCGCATTTGGTGGGTCTGGTGACGCGGACGGCTTCTGTGTCCAGCGCGTCCCTAAGCTGCGCTGCTAGGGCGTCAGCTTTAGGGCCGCTGGAGGCGCCGGAGACCTCAAGGAGGCGAGCCCCGGTGCGTGTCGTCTTGCACCGGAGACCCCCCTGTATATCGAGGGCCGAGAGGTTGACTGAGGACTTCACGGTCCTCAGTACGTCGGCGTACCCCACCCCCTTCTCCACACCTACCGTCGTCACCGTCAGGACGACGGCGGTGGAGCGAGGAGGGCGGGGCCTCTTCGGCGCCTTCGCCGCGGCGGCTTTGGCCGCATTCTTGGCCGCTTTCTTGGCGGCCTTCGTCTTCCTCTTGTTGGCCCCCACTACTTCCCATCCCTCCCGTCTGGAGGGATGTGAAGAAGCAGCGGGAGCGATGTTAGAGGAAGAGGAGGCGGCAGGGGTGCCGCTCTTCTTGCCGCGCCACTTGGCCTTCCGCGCTTGGGCCGCGGTCTCGGCCGGCAAACGGTACGCTGAAACGGACTGGGGCGGATCGGGGCGGCGGACAGCGGGTGTGCCGCTTGGTCCCGGAGCGGGAGAACCGCCAACAGCCGCCGCGTACGAAAACGCGGGCCGCGCTAGCGGAAGGCGGTACGCCCGGTCCTCCAGGACCGCGAGGCGCCTCTCGATCGCCGTCAGGACCTGTACCATTGTCGGCACAGGCTGTGGCGGCGATCCGGGTGCCGTGTTGGGCGCCGTGGTGGGCACCGTGGTGGGCGCCGTGGTGGGCGCCGTGGTGGGCGCCGTGGTGGGCGCAGTGGTGGGCGCCTTGGTGGCCGCCGTGGTGGGCACCGTGGTGGGCGCCTTGGTGGCCGCCGTGGTGGGCACCGTGGTGGGCGCCTTGGTGGACGCCGTGGTGGGCGCCGTGGTGGGCGCCGTGGGTGGCGCTGCCTTCGGTGCTGGTCCAGCCGTCGGAGGAGGAGGCGGCAGCATGGGACCGGGAGGCGCCTTGACCACCTTGGTCAAGTCAGCGACCTCCCGCCACAGGTCATTCATCTGCTTTCTGGAAGCAGCGAGCTCCGCCTCCAGGCTCGTCACCTGCTTCCGGAGCCTCGCCTCCTCCTTGGTGACGCTCCGCGCAAGGAGCTTGTTGAGGGAAGATTGGGCTTCATCCACCAGTGAAGCCACAATCTTCTTCCTCCCCGCCACGTTCCTGTTGCCCCGCATGGCCACGTTCATGCGGGCAAAAACGCTCATCAACTCTCGCGCGGCCGGCCCACCGATTTCCCGGCGACTTCGCTGGGACAGTTGGACCGAGGACGGAGGAGGAGTTGGCAGCCGCCTTCTGTACGCGTCGAGACGCGTACGCACCGTCTTGACCGGCACCTCCTCCTCCGAATCGCTGGAGAGGAGGGACCCCCACCCGGAGCAGCTGGTGCTACGGTCGCGCGGCGGCCCCCCCTTCTCCTCGAGGGTCCTCTTCTTCGTCGCAGAAGAGCGGCCCTTCTTCTTCACACTGCTGGGAGCTGACCCATCGTCAGTCCCAGCAGGATCAGTTCCTTGGGGCGTCGACATCGCGCTGCAACTAGGCATTGCGGCGCGAGCCCCCAAATCGATAGGCATCGGAATCAATATTTCGTGCATCATGTCGTCGGTTGACACTGCCCGGGAAAGGGCAGTGTCGGGACCGGAGGTCTCTTCGGGGTTATCCATATCAGGAACACAAAATCTCAAAGAATTTGGCCAATCGCAAGTACAGACTAGGACGTTCGGTCACCCAACTTGCCACTGCGTTACCGTGGTCAAGTTGGGGTCCAGGGCGGACGGCGAGGACGTAGTCACTAATCACTTGGGGCCCCGCCCCACACGTTCTTATGTACTAACACCGATATGGCTAAAGGTCAATTTGACCATACCGTTGGTAAATTACATGTTGGTTTCCCAACACGGGTGGAACCAAAGATAAAAGAACCTGGCATTAAAAACTTCAGGCCACTCTTTTTCAATCGTCAGTAACTACATTCATAGTATAATACACACAACGTATCCAGTAAGATGATGCAACTAATACACCACGAGTTATGCGTTAATTTAGAAAATTCATTGCCAACGATATCTCCCCCCAAACACGGAATTAACCCTGGTTAACACTATTAGCAGTAGTGATGTAGTTGGGAGCTTCAACCCAAAAAAGATAACGCGAGGGCAAGGGCACTACGTGACCAGGCATGGACCAAGCCTAGAAGGAACAAAATATATAACTCCTATGTTAAATAACTACACGTCTCGATTTATACTCGTAGTTGTTAACCCGGCGTCTGCTAGGTTGGGTCATAATGACCCGTGATGTTTTTAAATGAGGATATTTAAGAAAATAATAGTGTAACGTTACCACGCTTCTCAGTAGCTGCAGTTAGTGCCCCGCCTCCCTCGTTTCTTATGTCAACTTAGACGGTATGCGTCTGCACAGGAAGATAGACGCGGTCAAACAACAAAAAGGTAAATATGACCCAACTATACATTCGATGATACCATTTCGTGCCAATTACGTTGAGTTCATTATTGGATTATTTCGTTTATTTATTTGTACCGACATTACGTATATTACAATATATTTTGGTATTTTTAGGTTATATTTGAATAATGGATAAAGAGGAACGCGAAAGGTAGCGAATTGTCAATATTAGAAGAAAGCTACTCAGAAGAAGGTGAAAATTCTTCGGAATGCGAGGAAGATGATCACGTTAGCGAGCGTTCTCAACAGAGTGATACCGAGCAAGAGGCATCAGACAATGATGATGATGATGTACCTTTGAGTGCCATCCAACGTCAAGTGTATTCCAACGTCAAGTGTATTCCTCCGTACGTAGATCTAATCAGCACAATTCATCGGATGCTGAAACATCGAATCATGAGGTACTGATTTCTTATTCTGGTAAAGATGGTACAATATGACGCAAACAACCTTTTAGACAAAATGTTCGCATCCGATCAGAAAATATTATTACTTTTGCGCCAGGACTTTAGTCTAGAGCTGGATGTGCTAAATCTGAGCGCTCGCAAGGACATAGTTCATTTACCAAGAGAGATGCGCAAAAGAATAAGAGAGTTTACAGAAGAAACATCAGAGGAGCCCCCTGCTAAAGTTCGTGGCGATGCCAGATATGTCCTGCTAAAAAAGACAGGAAAACTACCCATACCTGTCAAGGATGCAACAAATTCATCTGCCCTGAACATATAATTTCTTTCTGTGGTGGTTGCGTAGATGACGAGGCTAATAGTGATTAACCCTAAGATCTTTTATAATTTTTACATATACTTTCTTAAAGATCTCATATTTGTCATTCCAAAAAGTTAAAAATAAATGTTAATTAGTCCTTTTTTTGTTTTTTTTATTAATAAGTTTCTAGAAGTAGAATTTTTTGTTGTAAATTTTATACTGACTTCTTAAATACATAAAAAGATCTTTATATAACTTATTATTTTATTTTGTCTCCAAAATATTATAACTTAAGAACTATTTTTCAAGTTAAACACAAATTTGCTCTAAATGTCATTGAAATGGTAAAAATCAGCTACGGTTTAAAATCTGGGTAATTATGACCCACCATGCAGTTGTTGTACCTATTTTCTACCATGCTGACGCCGGGTAAAATGAGGAAGGGTTGTTAAGAACACATTGTAATCTTCTTTAAAATAAATGAACATAATGTGTCTGCAACATATTCCGTGTAAGTACATAATTAACACACACCATACACAATCACAATACATTACGTTACCTAACCTACATAACACACTTTCCTTCATACGAGGCTTCATAGTTACTCCTTCCCATCGCCGAGTTGACTAAATATTAGTAGACATTTACACATGTCATTATACTTATAACCTTGAAGAGCATGTGAATACAGAAATGGTATTAGGTATATCATATTGAGCGTTATCTCTGTTAATACTAATGGATGTAATATTTATCAATATTCTGTAATCAATCACATCTTTTATATCAGTAGCAATCCCTAAAGACCCTGAGAGTATTTTTAACATTCAATAATAATATACCTAAACATATTGTATGCCTGTATTTTATTAGTAAAATACGATCTGTAATTATGTATGAATGAATAGTGACATTATTCTGTAAAAAACCGGCCAAGTCGGACTCGAGTACGAAAACGGCAAACAAATTACGTAATTTGTTTCCCGTTTGTTGACCTTAAATATTTATTACATTCTTTTTAATAGTATTTGTTGCTATAGCGGCAATAGAAATACATCATCTGTGAAAATTACAACTTTTTAACTATATACAGCCCAAGGCAGACGGACGGACGGACAGCGAAGTCTCAGTAATAGGATTCTCGTTTTACCTTTTGTATACAGAACCCGAAAAGAACAAAAATAAAACTTCAAGAAAAACATTCAAACTATTCTTAAGGTTTTTTTTTATTAAGAACATTGTCTTCGTCAAATCCGAGTTCAAAGTGTGAAATTCAACACTGTAGTGTCTTACGTAAGAAAGGAAAATGAGGTCTTACGAGTTGCTAAGAAAAGATTAACCTCTAACCTAATTACACAGCGAAGCCTTGTGGTTAATTACTCATTAGTCGTCGTAAAAATAAAAACAAGATGTTACTTTAACCAAAATACTAGTTTAAGTAGGTATAAGGAATACTGAGACATCTGATTCATCCACATTTAGTCTTTAGAAAATCTATAATTTACCTGTCAGTTATAGAAAAAGAGTGACCGTGAGTTTTATCCCATGTTCTATCTCTCGTTTCTACCTATTGCTTTGCGAATCTGGCAGTACATGTAAATATAGAAGCACTAATAATTTTTATTTTAAGTACTTACTGACGTTTGTAAGAGCCATTTAATAACTTATTCAAATAAATAGATCATTCACTTCACTGACGTGCTAAGCGCAAAGGCAGTATCTCAATAAAGGTAAGTTTCGAGATAATTGGAGTATTGCTATTGTTTTTTCTGTACTTTATTACATTAAAGCATATTATACGTAAATTGTCGCATATAAATATTTGAGGACATTATCACACGTCACCTAGCCCAAATTAAGCTTATAATATATCTAGATATCACGACTGATAAACATACTTATATATTTCTAAATACAATCATTTGTGGATCGCACAAATCATTTGATTCGACCGGAATCGAACCTGGGTGTGCGTCAGAATGGCTGGTTGTCTGTGGCGTTGGTCTATGAGAATAAAATCGAATAAAACCGACGCCTACATTTTTTTTCTCATGTTTATGTCGTAACATAGTAATAATATGTTACTTCATAATTATAATTACAATCTAGCCTTATGACTAATAAGTAATTTGTATCTAACTTACATTGCTAAATAATTAAAATGTAAGAATGTGTCCATTGGCACGTTTCTTATTGTCTCTAAGTATATGAATGAATAATGACACTATGTTCTTGTTGCCTTGAAGTATAGCACTCACTGCACTATAACACTACACTAACTCGTAAGGTTTAGTCCTTCTCAGTCTTCTCACTATGTCCGTGGTATCGAGGAGCTGGATGGCCTCGACATTCACATGGTGTATAAGTCTATTTTGATGAGCTTCTGCGTATTTTTGTATAACCTTCACGACGAGGTCCACACCTAGATCACGGTGGATGTCCTCATTTCTCACATACCAAGGAGCGCTAACGATACCCCGGAGTACTTTATTCTGAAACCTTTGTACGCCTACTTAACTAAGTATTTGCCTTTATTATTTCATCGGGCACTTGTCCTTGGGATAATTTAAATAATGGCTACATCCTTTATTTAACATACGAGCATATGTTTTAAGTTACAACTAAACAGTATAAATGAAGTAATTATGAAGCAATTATTGACGCAATAAATTTCGGAAAACTCTGCATGCTTGACTCTAAACTAGGGGGTGACCAGGCAACCAAACGTCAGGATGGCTGAACAAAAAAAAATTAATTTCTAAGTATATATCCAATGTAGCAATTATTTATTACATGAAGCAAATAGAAGCAATTATGTAGCAATTTTCGAATCAACTCTCATAGACCAACGCCACAGACAACCAGCCATTCTAAAGCACACGAACCTGGGGCCTCAGGGACGGTAGTCGCAAACTCATACCACTACGCCACCGAGGCAGTCATCAGTCATTTGTGGAATGCCGAGTTAGAAAGAGAAGAGAATTTCAAAGAAATTTCTAATCACATGTTTAGTAACCTACAAGTATATATAGTTATGTAACTAAATGAACAAGGTTATACTAGCTACCCAAATTGAGCCCTATGTCTGTTAAAATGAGAAACATGAAAATGTTCAGTTACAGAAATTGCTACGATAAATCTCACAGTGAGGGACATCACTCAATTTATTCGCTTTTATTACTGTACGCAATAATACCATTATGTCCAAGACAGATAGGTTTTGAAAGTGATAGTGGGTAGGTTATAATGCCTGTTGATGTATTACGTGAGAATTTTTCTACTGACACCTCAAGCCCGCCGCCACCGGGCGCCACTGGAAATACCTTCTGCGTGTGAACCAGAGACGCCCGGCAACAGACGTTAGGGCGGCCGCGTCTGTGGACCGCGGAATTAAAAAAAGAAACACCTCAAGCCAAAAATTATAGTTTCATCCACTGAGCCTTTTCACAACGCTCTCTTTTGGGGTCGGCGTTCCACTCTAACTGAGGCTGAGCTATGATATTTTCCGTGAAGCGAAGCGAGTCTTCTGGTCTTCACAACCCATGAGCGATATCGAAGTTCTGTAGTTAGACCGTTCTGATTTTTGTTTTAAGGCTCTAGCTTCCTCTAAGGACTGTCATAGATGTTTGTATGACAACCGGGACCAACGGCTTAACGTGCTCTCTGAGGCACGAAAAAAAAGTGTACATAGTACTTTCCTATATAAACAAATTATATTATACATATGAAAGCACTCAAACGCTCAGATCTCAGATGGCTCAGATCAGTAAAACAGTCATTTTTGTTCGATTTTCAACCTTGTCGACTAATATCTGTAGCCAACTTCAGCCTTATTGCTGTTTCCAGGCACTTTGAATAATCTTGCCAGAGTCAGTTCTATCAGCAGGTGTACTGCGTGCAAGTGAGGCTGACTTGGGTCCTGGGTTGATCCCCTTAGCACCATTGCTACTTCTACTGCTACCTCAGTGGCGTAGTGGTATGTGTATGCGACTGCCATCACAAATGTTTGTTACGGAGTTTGGGTTTTGTCTATATTTGTACATTAGTATATTTTTTGGATAGGTAATAAGTATGTATGTATGTAAGTAAGAAGGAAAACTCGACACAAAACCCTATTACCAAGCCGTCCGGCCAGGGTAGTACCTACATGTAGGCTGAATTTATCCCCTCTTTGTGGAAGTCTTGCGGCCAGTAGTGGGCTGTGATGAGGATTATGCTGAATAATACTAAACGGTTAATTTACTAACAAACGATCATTCCTGAATCTTCTTTTTCAAACGACTTCCAAAAAAGCAATTCGACTGTATGTATTTTTTAAGAGTGTGTGTTACCTCATATCTTTGGACTGGGCGAACCGATTTTTAATTGATAGATAAACTACTTCGCAAGTGGTCCCATTTCAATTTGGTCCCATTTCAATTTGGTCCCATTTCAATTTGGTCCCATTTCAATTTGGTCTCATTTCAATTTGGTCCCATTTCAATTTGTTCCCATTTCAATTTGGTCCCATTTCAATTTGGTCCTATTCAATATGGTCCCATTTCAATTTGGTCCCATTTCAATTTAGTCCCATTTCAATTTGGTCCCATTCCGAAAATGATTTAGTCTCATTTCGGTAATTTGAAGTCTGCTGTTGTGTCAATTTTAAAATCTACCGCTCTCTCTGTACACTAAGTTTTAATAACAAAACATCGTTATACAAATGCAACACAAAACAAAAGAATATAAATTCCTCGAATGCGGTCACGTACTAGAATTGTGGAGGCATTTGAATATTTCGTTCAGAAATATATTTGTAGACAAAAGCTTTATATATTTTAATAAAGACACAGATATTTTTCTTCGTGATTTGTGGCTGCCAACCTGCTATAGTTTAATTTTCTTGGAAACATACTTATTGTCTTAGCTTCTTATATACGTAATGTTTCACACAACAAGCCTTGTATATTGACAAGTAAATATTTTCAAACTCGTTTTTTTTTTAAATTCCGCTTCCCAAAGCCGCGGCCGCTCTAACGTCCGTCTCTAGTTACAAGCAGAACGTATTTCCAGTGGCACCCGGCGTTTCAAACTCGTTGAATAGTTTCATTGTTAAAATAAGTCTTTGGTTATAATGATTTATTGAGAACTCATATACACATTAAACACACAAATACACACATCCCGAGCACACACAAATTCAGTCACGTCTTTTTCTAGATGAAGCAGATAAAATAGTTTCATCACTTCACTTCACTATCACTTCATATTATAAAACAAAGTCCCTTCCGTGTATACTTGTATACTTAGATCTTTAAAACTACGCAACGGATTTTGATTTGGTTTTCACCAATGGATAGACTGGTTTTCAAGGAAGGTTTTTGTGTATATAATTCGTCAAGCGGGCGAAGCCGCAGACGTCCACTGGTTATCTATAATTTTGTCTTCTTATTTCACCCGTCTCATTAATTTATAGAATCAAATAATAATACTTACTTGGTTGGGAAACAAGCTTTGATAGTAGGTTAACTGGTTACCGTGGCCCTTTAGTTACTTTGGTCTCCAGCGGGGCTAGGTGGAACGGGGTCGTGTCCTTCTGCGAGCAAGTCGTGCTCGCGAAGGAGGCGGCCGAGGGGGAGAGGGAGCGTACCCTCCCCGCCGAGTTCCGTAGTCAGCGGCGAGGGCGCCGCAGATAACAACAGAGATAGGATAAGAGCAGAAGAGGGGGAAAGCAAAATAGAATAGAGTACTTAGCTCTCCGAAGTTTAGGTTAAATAATATACCTAGGTGCTTTGTGAATCATATTTCTATGAAATAAATCAAACACACACATTTTATTAATGTTTATTTGTTGTAAACAGTCTTATAATCGAGCGACGAGATAATATTTTTCATACGAAAACAATAATTTCAATTTGGCTGGGTTTACTAAGCGAATACACAATCTAATCTCACAATAAGTTTATCGTTGTCATTTATTTTACAATTTTAACATTACATCTTAATTAATATTTACAAAGAATTGAACCAATGTAATTGAATTACGTTTCAGTTTTTGTAAGGCTCCAAGCACACGTACGACACGACAACCACAACCCACAAATCAACGCAAAGACGTAGTCGGGCTCGAATTTGTACGAAAGCGCATAGTTTGATTCACACTACCCACGTTTTGTCGTTGAAGGAAACGACGAGGTTGGAATCGACTGAAATCGCAACGACATCGAACAACTGAGTCATCATCGACATTGCGTCAATATTTTTCTACTAGTCGCCCATGGTCAAACCTCACGAACTTTGAAAATATTTTTTGAATATTATTTTTCTCCTAATCAAAAAAAAAATCACGACGATTTTTTTTTAAATCAAGTGACACTTTACCCAATTTTATGAATATCGGATAATAATGTAGCCACTAGCCCGTAACACACATACAGACATACGAAAGCCAAATTGTCCAGTCTCGAAATATGGACGCTTCGCTCGGTCAAAAATGGAATAAGCCGCAGCAATAAGTCGTTATTCACACGTAACAACGCGACTTTGTGTCAGTGCGATGTTGTTTGGTGGTCGTGTCGCGTCGTTGTCGTACGACTGCCTGGAGCCTAAAGTGTTCGAGTTTAAAGATGTGACGGTAAGGATCTGACGAAATCAATGTCCCATCGTTTTCTTTAAAAATAAGAACCAATTATCGGGCAAATATTTGAAAAGGGTTCTTCGTCGTCTTGTTTAGGAATTTGCGTCATATCTTTACTTAAATATCCTTCTGTTTAAGAGACAGGGCTATTCTTTGAGCCCACATTTCGACAGTCATTTGACGTTTCAGGAACACTTTAGATATGTGTATACCTAAATATAAAATATAGTGAAAACTTTTTACTAGAGTCTTCACCATAATTTTAACTCAGGCAGTTTACATAATTTAGGCACCTAAATACCCATATGTTTATGCAATGCAGTAAAGGTAGATGTTTAATGCACCTCCGCCTATCTCCTCAAGCATATAGGTATGTTTACAGGTATGTAAAATTACAAATAGCTAACAGTAAAAACGGATAAACTAGGTACATAAACTTTACAAAGTGTATCATCTACCGTCACATCTCAATACTACATAACAGTATGTACAAATTACAATGACTATGTAAACATGTAATTAAAGCAATATAACATTAATATGAATAACAATGTTGTTTGTTGACGATGTTTTGTTGAAGATCCTTTCGCAGCTTCTGTTAGACCTGAAGAAACGGATATTTGTAATTAAACTGTAACAATAATTTTACATAAACTCTACGGTTCAGTATAAATTGAGCCTATTCAATCCAAACAAGCAATCAGGTCTTTATAATATTGCTACAAACTAGCTGTCGGCCACGACTCCACTCTCACGCATCTATTGCGAATCTAGGTATAATTTTGTGTGACGATAACTCTACTCCCGTCATCGGATTCTATATTTTTCTGACTATTTATCGACGCTGCAAGAAAATCTGGTCAGTAGCTTCTGGGGTTAGTATGTAAATACAGTCACAAAAAAATTAGAAAAACTTCTTGTTTGTGTTTTATTAGATTTTAAAATTTTGATAAACTTTTTGATAAACTTATTTAATGTACAGACAGACACACAACTCCTAATATTAGAGTATAAATAAATTTACCTCCAGCAACGCTTATTTGATTGCTGAAATCTTCTGAATACGTGTTGAGTTTGATTTCTGAAACAAAATCTCATATTAGGTCATATAATGATTTTTCATCTCTCATGCTCTGAAAGTGGGTCATTGTTTAACTGATATGCGGGTTGAAAGTGATAGATTTCGGCCCTAGGGCGGAAAAGTAAAAAAAAAAAATCGGTACATCTTGAGGCGAATGCAACAATAGTATACAGCCACAGTTCGATTAAGTCAATACAACATTCTCGTTTAAATAAAATAAATAAAACTATTTACGTTTTAAATTAAATAAAACGTAAATAGGACAAACAATAATTATTTGGATAGTAATACCTTAAAATACTGAGTATACACTTTGGCGCAGTAATAAAAAAAGTTAATATGTTATTTGAAACTCCGAATAAACCGCTCACCGCAGAGCGCGTCAAATCATAAAAAAAAATTGCAAAAAAGGCGGGAAGTACAATACCTACTTATGATACTGATCAACCTCTTGTGTAGTTTGTGAATTTCATTCAATAACCATTAAAATTACAGAATGAGTACATCAAGCGATTCAGAGATGGACTTAACTCCGGATTCAATAAAAAAACAGGCTCAAACTATAGTCGAAAACATCCTGCCGCGAAATTCCAAAGAAAGATATTTAAAATCCTATTGTGATTTCAAAAATTGGCAGGTGAAAAAAAAAGTTAAATCCTTTTCAGAAAATGTTTTACTGACATACTTCAGCGAATTGGCTCAAAAACTTCAAGCATCCACTCTGGAGCGTGTACTCGATGTTAAAAACGACTTTGAGTACAAAACACAATATCAACATAAAGGACTACACCAAGTTAACTGCTTTCCTGAAAAGGCAGTCAGAGAATTTCCAAAGCAAGAAGTCGAAAGTTTTCACTGGAGAGGAGGTGGAAACGTTCTTGAATCAAGCGCCTGAAGAAATTCATTTAGCCAGGAAGGTATGCAAAATTTGTATTCCTATAATACTATGTGTGAATATCATGAAATATCACTCTCATTACTTACATAATATAAAGCAAAGTCACTTCCGGCCGATCTTTAAAACTAAGCAACGGATTTAGATGCGGTTTTCACCAATGAATAAAGTGTTTCTCGTGGAAGGTTTTAGTGTATATAATTTATCAAGCGGGCGAAACCGTAGATTGTTTTACATAATTCGTTTTCAAGGGTTACCTAACTACCTATCAATAAAGTAAAATAGTAATTGTTTTTACTAATTACGTCATTAGGTATTGTGGCACTGTGAGGAAATTGAAAAGCCATTATCTCGGCAGTTTATAAAAATGTTTTTGTTAAATTATTAATACCTAGTTACTAAGTATTTAACTTGTAACACAATTGTTATTAGATAAGGGTATGTATGGGTGTATATGTGCGTATGTGTATATGCGTATATGTATGTCCGTATGTATGTACCAATGTGAGATTGTATTAATTTACTTCTGATATTTTAGCTTAGTTTTTAACAACCTAAAATAATAAGTATAATGTACGGAGGCTCGATCCCACAGACAAACCGACAACACGGTTTTGTGGGGCAATGTGTAACTAAAAAATTGTAATATGTCTAATAAAAACTCAAAAATGACATAAATATTTCTGTTCCAGATCGCGCTCATCTTGGGCATTAGTGGGGCGTGTAGAACCAACGAACTGACAACACTCACCGTGGATAATGTACAGAAACATGGTGAATTACTTTTGATTAAATTAACGAACACTAAGACAAAAATCGATCGTACATTCGTGGTGCGCGAAGAATTTGCTGAGTTAGTGGGAAAATATCAAGAACTTCGTCCCGATAATATCCAAACAAATCGATTTTTCATCAACTACCAGAAAGTTATATATATGTCTTAGGCAGGTGATAGGAAAAAATAAAATCTCAAGCATGCCTAAGGAGATTGCAACCTACCTCAAATTGGAAACTCCGCATCTTTATACGGGACACTGTTTTTGGCGAACTTCAGCAACATTTATTTATTAGCCGATGCTGGGGCCGACATTACAGTGCTGAAAAGGCACGGTGGATGGAAGTCGAGCACGGTAGCCGAGAGTTACATTGAGGACTCGGTCCAAAACAAAACGAAAATTTCAAAAAAAGTGACCGACGCCTTCAATTTACGCCCCAGTTCGCCTCAGCCAGGTACATCAAAAGAACAGGTCCAACAGCGGGAGGAAGCAGCGCCCACTTCTGTTGAAGTTCGTCAACAGGCTTCTCCGACCTTCACGGATGTACCAGATACTCAAATCTCACAAACTAATATAAATATACCAGGAAAGTCCCTTACACTAACAATATCAAACTGTCAAAATTTTACAATAAACTTTAAGTAGGTAGGACATTTCCATAAACACACGTCATTATATATTTTATAATTTTGTTATTTGACTTTATTTGCTTTCCTCGTATTCGAAATGAAAAGTAGAGTGTTTAACTCAGGTGAAGCCACCAATTTCTGCCTCGAACTATTAGCGCTCTCACTACGTTCGAGCGCCAAAATATCTCGTCAGAAATGGGTGGCTTTCATCCCTTGGTTAACAATCTACTATTTTTTTCAATGGTTTATACTCGTATTTTTGATTTTAATAAAGATTAACTTTTACTTTACATTTTCCACTATATATAAAGCTGTGTGAATTTATCAAAGAATATATCATCTGCAAAAAAAAATTTTTCACTGCCGTTATTCTTATTTCTGTTTTCTAAGTGTACTATTATCTTATTAAACTCACCATATAATCTGAGAGTACCTTCACTTTTTCCAAGTGAATTGGTACTGACACAGTTATAAGTGCCGATGTCGCTTTTCGAGAACTGTCTGATTGTCAGCCACATTGTAACTTGATACGAGACTTTCTCTTCTGTTATCGTGTACTTTGGACTGAAATAAAGTATTTTTATTAATACATTAAAGTATATAAACAGGCATGTTTACCTGAAAGAAAAAGAAGATGCATATTATGTGCTAGCACGTTTCCTAAGTAATTTGATACTCCGCCGTAAAGTGGTGTCCACACTGGATCATGACGACGAACCCGACTGCCCAGCATCGCTACAGAATATGCTATCATAAATGTAGACAGTCAAGGTCTCGGTCACAAACCACACAGCCGGGTCCACACTGACTCTGGAAAGATTTTAGCGTACATTATTCCGTGACCGCATCAGAAACGCGCAACAGTACCGACCAGTGGACTGTGTGCTTGTAGTGCCGCGACCGATTTGGACGTTTGTTCATCTGTGAATCTGTGCCTATCTCACTGTGACAGTACCGATAATGTGGACGTACAATGCTACGCGAATCAATTGTTAACTGGGTACTTTTTTTGCCAAACTCTCGTATATGAGGTTGAGGTTTGTAAGTTTTTTTCAATATTCACAAAAAAAATATCTTACCCATCTAGAAGCATCTCTCCCCTGTTCTTGATCCAATAGTTGATAGTATTGGGATGAGCTTCCACATAACACTTCAGTTTGACGTCTGTACCTAGAGGCGCACCCAGCAGTTGGTTTGGCACTTTTACCGTTGGTGCAACTGGTGACAAAGGAAAACAATTATTTTTAATCGACTTTTAGACATT
Organism: Nudaria mundana; assembly: GCA_963556515.1. Lineage (NCBI taxonomy): Eukaryota > Metazoa > Arthropoda > Insecta > Lepidoptera > Erebidae > Nudaria > Nudaria mundana. The sequence continues at coordinate 4,459,737 of OY748300.1, forward strand.
TTAGACATGTTAGATCAAAAATACCTAGATTACCGATCGTTCTTACAGAAGCAGGCTAGAAGGGTCGCGTGCTGCGGGTCCCCAACGCCACAGCACGCGACCAGATTCACTCACCGACGCGGGATAAAACCCAACCCCAACGACGCGGGATTCATCCCGACAAACCCCCGAAGAGGCCAAAATCCGCCGGGCGTCCTCTGGAATACTATACCTTCGGGTGTCACCAGAGACCCCGCAGCAATGGACATGGGAGCGGCCGCGGTCTCGCGGAATAAAACAAAAATGTTTTATTTTAATGTTTTTTGCCTCATAATATTTCGACTACGTTCACCAACTTTGATTTTTTTTTTTGAAAATTGGAACTTCTCTCTTCCAGGGTGATCCCATTTCAATTAAGTCCCATTACTTGGTCCCACTGCGGTAATTTGAAGTTGGTTTTTGTGTTAATGTTTGGCGTGAGTTTAAGCATACTTACACTGCCTAACACTAGTGCCCTTGACAAATTGGTAATGTAGAGAATTCTAAACTATATTGAACTAAGATAATAATAATATTGTGTACTAAAATCTTGTATTCTGTGTGAATACTAAACAGACTGTTTTATGAACTTCTTAATTAATTTTTAAGGTAGGTAGCTCTTTATCTGCGCTCTTGCTTTTTTTTTGTAAAGTCGGCGACCCGGGCCGCAGCTGTTTCTACGGCCATTGCCGAGCGCCTCTGGTGAGCACATAGGGAATTTCCAGTGGCGCCCGGCGCGGTGGTCTGTTGTCTTGCTGAAGTAAACAGATATGATATAAAATATATGACTCGTCAATTATTTTCTTCTCTAGTAATAATAGTCACATAGTAATACTACTCGTTAAACACAACTTAAAAAGAGAAAATAATAACCAATATCAAAACAGCGAACATTTATTTAAAATTTCTCTTTAAAAGAAGTTTATATTTGAAATCAAAGTGAGCGACGGCTATTCAACACAGGTTCCTTATGAAAAGACTGAAATGTTAAACGGTTTTGAATACAAGATAATCCTCTTTAATTATGACTGACTTCTGGCTACTATATGACTCACTGAATTTAAATTTATATCAGTTGTACGGATCTCTTAAAATATTAAGTATTAAATCTCGGCAAGTTTTCTCTTTCATGTTTATTTTTCATTTTCTCCCGTGGAATAGTATTCCCAATCCCTATGGAAACCTTTTATTGGAATAAAAAGTCACTATAATTCAGGTTCTTTAACTGAAATATCCGTATGAATGACGAGAAAACCAAATAAACAATTTTTATTAGCGACATGAGATTACTTAAAATTCGTCATTCGATATAATATTCCAGAGATGTTTGTGATAAAGTCTGACTGTACCTGATGTACTGAACTTTATTTTTGAGGACATCCATCATGATTTTTTTCATTTTTCGAACTAGCGTTTTAGTTTGTAGATGGTAGGGGACTCCCTGATTTAACAAACAATGGGCTTGACAGTTGAATATCTCGCAGAAGGATTCTTTAATGAAAAAAATATCGTCTCCCGTTACGTGTAGGTGAACCATCCCGAAAAAACTTTTTTTATGATTTTATTTTAGCACTTTGTAGGTCATAATAAATATATGAACTTTTCATTTTTGTAAAATTAACAGTTTGGACAGTAAACTGAGGTCGAACAGACGGACAGACGCACAGACATGACGAAACTATACGGTTTCTGAAACTTGAACTTCCGTAGTACAGTGGTAGTTGACATTTAAATGTTTTATTCATACTTATCGCAGACAATCCTCGACACGGCTTACAATTCTTTTATTTCACGCCAAAACATTCGCAGCCCAAGATAAGTACACACAACAATTTAAAATAGAAAAATAAATATTACATCGGGCGTTTACAAAATCACGTAACTTCAGTTCCTCCTCCTACATAAAGATGAACTTGTATCATTTTGGATTCCATCCAAATTCGTGACGGCTACCGCTCTGAACGGATTATATTATTCAGAATGACAAACAAACGGATAGAGTGAATATTGTTTTGTGTTGTCGGTAAAGATTGAAATGTTTTTGATGTTAGAAAAGAAGTTATTGATTTCCATTTGTTAGGATGATGAATTAGCACATTTCTATCTAACTTACAACTCCTACGTGTTCAAGTTTCTTCACCACATTTTATTACAAGTCATTAATTAATCGTTGAATCATGAAACGGTAGCAATTGAACTACAACCTAGGCGTTTAAAATATTAGTATCAAACTCATACAATATTTGAGCCGTTTGAGACACTGGGGTCATGGGGTCCGAGTGGTTGCCGCCTTTATAGAGACATTGCTAAACGCTTAATCGATGCTTCTCAGGAGCAGAAGGCTGGCTATTTTCTGGCCCAAAGAATAAGTATCGCCATCTAACGTGGCAACACAGCCAGCATTCTGGGTACCTTTCCAGTCACACAGTCTTTTCAAATAGATCTCACACGAATAGTGATCTGTTATCATTATCATGTACACAATATAGACGGAACAAACAGGAACAAATCTGGATAACTGTTACGATTTCAACAATCGCGAGTAGTTCACGCCACTTGACCACTACCTCTTCTGGACCTAGTTAAGTGGCACGGTATCATAAAACTAATCATGCCAGTCGACCACTAGAGATCCAAAAAGTAATAAACTCGCCTGTGAGCTACTTTTTTATCGTGCCACTCGCCACCTACGCCCTTTATAGAGACATTGCTAAACGCTTAATCGATGCTTCTCAGGACCAGAAAGCTGACTATTTTCTGGCCCAAAGAATAAGTATCGCCATCTAACGTGGCAACACAGCCAACATTCTGGGAACCTTTCCAGTCAGCAATGACGCGGAGTAAATATTTTTAGTAATACCTAATTATGTATATTGTAATTCTTATTTTAAATAAATGTTATTTGTAATATCAAACAAATAACAATTATATTGTTCACTACAGTACCTCCTAAGAAGTCAGGTCCCTTTTTTTTAATCCTACATCTACATCCATTGCCGAACGCCTCTCGTTATCACTAGGAAAAAATTCCAAGGCGTCCGGCGGAAAAGTCAGGTTCTAGAGAATTCTAACTCTGTTCTGATTCTATGCATGTCTTACACACATTTAAAATAATTAAATTACAATACTCACAGTTCACATTCAGAATGATCCGTTTGCTGACAGCCGGCGGTACGTCATTGGCTGCTATGCACAGGAACGCTCCCATCTGTCTGCGATCAACTCTCCACAGTGGCAGAGAACTGCCCGTGAAGATTTCCACTGAACCAAAAAAGAACACGTAAATCATCAGAAAATGGTTATTGCCCACTTTGGAGCTCAAAGAAATCAGTTTGTTTTTAAAATAGGTGCTGGATAATTCTTAGAACTCTCAACTTGGGTATCTCTCAAGTTATCCTGACTTTAGGTCATGATGTATTTGAAGAGATGGATAGTCCCTGTTAAATACACCTGCCCAAAATAAGCTCAACTGCTAAGAATAGGAACCAATCAAATGGTTGAGATAACGTGGGTGTAAACGTAAACGGGACTTTTATGATTCTTCCTATTCGAGAGATTAATTACTTTCCACTCAACTAATGAATATTATGCTTTATTTAAGTAACTTTTTTAATTCATTATGTTTCTTTATAAATTAGATACCAACTGTACTTATTATGCTGCATGACAAAGATAATTAAACGGAGATTCCCCAGAGATTCGAACTTGGGATTCCGGAGAGATCCCAGGTTCGATTCTTTGGTCGGGACAAGTACCTACCTGTACGATGTTCATGCATCTCTTTGATTTTATTTTTTATCACAATAATGTCTACACCAACTAGGTATACCTAATAATATACAATTAACTTGTATCAGATACTCGTATTAGCACAAGTTCTGCTTAGTTCAAGTCCAGATGACGTAGCTTTCAACAACTGTCCTAACATATTTATTCATTAACTGAGGGAGCGAAGCGACCGAAGGCTCCATTTCAACTTGCAGACTGGGGAGAATTTCTTTCGTCTGTACCCATCTACGGGTTCTGTCAGATCATATTTGAGGCCGTATTTATCAACCGATTTGCATGAAACTTTACACACACACTCCTTGCTTACAATGAATAACATTTGAATAATATTTTTTGGATTGGATGACAAATGAAAGCGTAATAAAGAAAATTGAAGAAAAAAATTTCTAAACAAAGCCGCTCCCGAAGTCACACCGAAAGTTCACAGAACCACTAGTTTTAGTACTATTACTAAAAATAACCATAAGCTAGACTAACAATTTGTCGTCAACATTGGCGTTTCCACAACAAAATCTTATTAATAGAACTCATTTATTCTAATAAACCAAAGCTATATTTCAGCAATTATCAACATAAACGTTAATGTTTTCTATTTTGAATACAATCAACACGCGATTCACGATCGTTAAGGATTTGCAATACCTACGTGGAATTGATAGTTGAGTAGTAATTTAGTTAGGAGTGTAGGTACACTATTTAGGTGCGACTTTATTACGTCCCTTGTTTATTGTATTCGTAAAACATAAATTTATTTACTATTGTAAATAAATTTATGTTTTACGAATATAGAATTATGCATATACTAAAAATATTTTGTTACAAAATATCGTTTAAAAAATCCTCCGCGTCATTGCCGACTGGGAAGGTTCCCAGAATGCTGACTGTGTTGCCACGGTGGAGGGCGATACTTATTCTTTGGGCCAAAAAATAGCCAACCTTCTGATCCTGAGAAGAATTGATTAAGCGTTTAACAATGTCTCTATAAAGGCGGCGAGCACTCGGACCCCATGACCCCAGTGTCTCAACCCCAAACGGCTCAAATATGTAATCACCAGCTAGATTAGCATATTTATGCCGTGTGAGGCCTTCAGCCGATGCAGCAGCAGTGCCGGCACATCCGGATGTGCTTGGAAGGTGTGAAGGTGCTAATATGTCAACGCATGTAGTGTCCCACAGCAAAGGCCTTCCCATCTTCCACGATAGCAAAGAGTGGCCGTGAGTTTTTTTGCCAGGTTCTTTCTTTCAGACTCTGTTTTTAATTTTGTTTAATAGCAGAGTGTTTTGCAAAATCTAATTACCATTCAATCTTTCGCATTTTATAATATTAAGAACTCAAAACCAAAAATATGGGTTTGCGAATGTAGCTTTATAAATTAGTAATTGCATTTAAAACATTATTTTCTCCGTATATTTTGAATTGAAATTTGCTTTTAGCCAAGTCTTTTAAAGCTGACGGAAATGGGTTAACATGCCTGCTGGCGTTATAGCGTGACCGCTCGAAATAATTTACCAAAATATACCGGTTCGTATCAAACACGACCATTAGTGTACACAGTTTAGTTTCAATTCGTTATAAATGTTGAATAATGACTCGTATTAACAAATATAAATTATTAGGATAAGAAAATATAAGAGCGTTACTGTATATTGAGAGTTTTACCACATAACGCCAGAATGTCAAAATAAGTAGAGTTTATGAGAACCTGATAACAATTATAAGTACAATCATTATACGGTACTTTGTTCGGGTCAGGGTCTAATTTAAGTATATTTCATTCAATTCTATATTTATTTAGAAGTATATACTCGTAGGTATAGCCATAAACACACTGGAAGCGGGAAGCTCAAAAATGTTAAAGCGTTCGTGAGGGGAGGCCTATGCCCAGTTTTAGGTCTTCATTTGGACGAATTTGATGATTAAGTATCTATATTTATTACTTATCTATGTCTCATTACAAAAAAAATATTTCAGATTACTTTGGTGTAAGAGAATAAACCTGTATTATCAATGTATTTATCTGTGTCAAATTTCGTAGCCTCGGAGCATGTTGATACCCAATTCCCTGAACACCTAGAAACTTTGACATAATCTTTTTACCGGAGCCATAACATCCAAACTATCATTGCTTACATTTGCCCCTAGGGGCTAAACCTAAACTATACCCTTTATTCAATCTAACGTGTTTTCCTTAAAATTAAAATCATAACATGGATGTAGTTGTTTAGTGAAAATTGAGCAAAAGAGGAATGACATCTATATATAGAAATGGGGAATGTCCCCCTTAGCTCTCGAGAACTGCTTATGCTTCAATGATGGTTGACCCCTCTATGGATAGCCCTCAATCTGGAGGCAAGCTAAAAAATCGAAAATTTGACCTAGCCCTAAGGGGTCAAAAGTTATAGGCCAAAACCTATGGCGTGGTGCGGCGCGAAGCACCGCGCAAGACACCGTACTACTCGTAGTATTTAATGAGAAGGTATATTTATACTGTTGATTGATGGCACTTGGTGGAATTGTCTTCACATATTGGAGAAAAACACTTGTATTTTCCACTTGATTATATTTTAATATTAAGATCTCTGATGGTGCCGTGAGGCGAAACCGGTTAGATAAATACAAAATCAAGTTGAAAGTACTTTGGTCCAATATATTAATGAGAATGGTTGGATCAGACTGGCTGAGAAGGATTAGAGAACGAACGGGTGTGTCCTTCAGGGATATAGGCATGAAGATAATGTATATACTTATGTATGACTTAACTAAACGATTTCTTGTCCCGTTTTGACTTTTAACCAACTTTCAAAAAAGTAGGAGGGTCTCAATTTTACCTTCATATCTTTGGACTTGGTGAACCGATTTTGATTTTTTTTTATTTAAAGCTACAACTTTGCAAGTGGCGGGACCATTTGGTCCCATTACAACAATTATTTGGTCCCATTTCGGTAATTTAATGTCGGTTATTGTGTAAATTTTTCACGTGTTTCTCTCTCATAGTCCGAGACGCCCAGGACTTTAATTGGCTGTGCCATAGCGGCTGGCACGTAAGATTTTGTTGCCTTTAATCAACATTTCATTGAAAGGCAACGGGTTTCTTTTTTTTTTCAAAATTACAATATAGCTGCTACTTTTTATTAAATTCATTCGGCCATTTTGGACATAACCCATAGGCTTGCCCCCTATTACGTGGGACTAAAATCCTGGCACATTGTGGGTGTGTAATGCACCTCTGCCTACCCCTTCGGGGATAAAGGCGTGATATGTGTGTGTGTTTCTCTCCATACTTTCCATATTCTCAAAAAATAAAGAATTGTGGAACACGTAGAAACTTAGTTAGTTGCGATAGTAACTAAAACAGCGTAATCTGGGCCCCGTTCAATAAAGCTTACAAGTCGACATAATTGTCAAAACGTGACTTAATTGTCGAATTGTCACGATGAGGCTGTTCAACAAACGTGACAAATAAGTCAAAAACCGACAGGTAATCTGTGACAAATTTGTCGCTGGAAAACGCGTTTAGTAAAACTCTACATATGTCTGTCACCACTACCAAACACCAGTCAAATTTATTTGACAATTGTTGGTTGACAATTGTCGAGTTGTCATGCCAATTATGTCAACCAATTATATGACCTAAATAACTAAATAACTTATATAACGTACTTTGAGTATGTTCATCTACATACTTCGGACTGCAGAGATTTTATTTAGTGTTAAGTAACATCTGCCAGGTTCCTGTTAAATGACGCGGACCAGCCTACACGACAGACATATGTCTGTAAGTGACAATTCGACCATTTTTCTGTTCAATAAAACTTACAGGCGACAAAATTGTCATGGTGGAAAATTTACAAATATGTCGCATTGTCAATATATTCCTACATATTTCTGTCCAATAAAACTTTTTGAGCGGCAGGTGACTGGCGACATTTTTTTCGTGAAAAACTTGTCCAATCTGCTTTATTGAACAGAAAATTGTCATAACGTCACGACATAGTTGTAGAATTGTCGGACATTTCTGATAGGAGCTTTACCCTCTGTTGCGAAATCATACTTTGAATATTGAAGTTGTAAGAATGTATTTATATAAAAAAAATAGTAAATGGATGAACATACTAAACGTGTATTAGCAGTGTGGGGCTCGTCGTGGTCGTTACCAAGTACCTACGCCAAATCGTCTTATAGATTTACTGTGAAACAACCGTTCATTAGCTACCAAAATTACCTTATTGACACAATACTCTTTTTGTTTTATAATAATTAATTATTTATATTTAAATTAATATTCTGTGAATATTTTACGCATCTACCTGTTGCTGTTATTAATATTAAGAAAAAAGTTACGTTTGTCGTATGGGAGCCCCTTTAAATTTTTATTATATTATTTTTATTGTTGTTATAGAGGCAGCAGAAATACATCATATGTGAAAATTTCAAATTACTAACTATCACGGTTCACGAGCTACAGCGCAATACAGGCGGAGGGACAGCGAAGTCTCAGTAATAGGGTTCCCGTTTACCCTTTAGGTACGGAACCCTAAAAAGTTGTGTATATAGATCTCATGAATAATGTAGCTACATGTTTATTATTTATTTTAACTGCTTCGATGGCGTAGTCGGTAGTGCATTGGCTTTCGACACCGGAGTCTCGGGATCGATTCCCGGGTCGTTCTAGTTTAATATTTTATTAAAGTCATTCATAATAATAATTAAATTCGCCGAAATAATTTCTTTTCAAAAATAATTATTTTACGCTAGGTGAAACATTTTTTTTTATGATTCGGATCTACGTCAGCATCGCCGACGCCACACTCTTCAAGTATCTACTTCTTCTTCTTTTTTAAAAACGTGGTTCAATCGATGTTCATTGATGATTTCGCCAATGTAAAGGTAAAGCTTGATTTTTCCCGCACAGAAAAACTAGTTACACGGAACTAGTTCGCAGTGCGGGACAAGGAAACGTTGTTCGGTATTGCAATTGAGCGTTTCGGCCTGGATTTTTGCCTAGCGCCAGAGGTAACCTAAAAGGAAACCAGCCACACACTCCGCTAAAATCCAAGTCTAAGTACCTATCTACTTCATGAGAAAATTATCTTGAAGGTAAAGATTGAAAGAAGACATGAATTCGTATCCAAAGTGAGCGCAACCTAAATACTCCAGTCAGAAATTGTCTGACAATGCTACAAATATGTCGTGACGTCATGACAATTTTATGTTTAAGGAAACAAATTTCTTGACAAGTTTTTCACGAAAAGTCGCCTGTCACCTGCCGCTCAAAAAGTTTTATTAAATAGAAATATGTAGGAATATCGTGACAGTCCGACTTATTTGTAATTTTCCACCTTGATAAATTAGTCGCTTGTAAGTTTTATTGAACAGAAAAATTGTCAAATTGTCAGTGACAGACATATGTCCGATTGTCGGATTGTAACCTTTATTGAACGGGGGCCTGGGTGTTTAAACGGTCCTTAGGGGTTCAAGTCATCCATCACGCGGTACACCTGCCGTCAGACGGATAAGTTGAGTCCAAAGTTCTCACCAAAAGCAATATACACTGGCCATCTATTAAGTAACTGTAATAAAATGACTGGCACAATTATTTGAGTGTTAAAAACTCCTAAGACTTTTGGCACAGAATAGGGAATAGTACTTACATACAGAACTTACACTCCAACGTTAATTAAAGCATATTCTTTTGTTTACAGAGAACATAATTCAAATGTTAGGGTTGTCAGTAAAGTAAAATAAATACCAGCATAATTTGAGCAATAATTATGACGTTAGTGCCTCAAAATCAACTCTATGGTCAATGCCGTATCACAAACAACAGACAACCCTTACTGACTTACAACTTCAAGTTGTCGCTGACGTCACGTATTTTTTGCGATTGTTAGGCGAGTGACATACGTCTGATAGTACTTACATACAGAATTTGCACTCCGACTTTAATTAAAGCACATTCTTTTGTTTACAGAAAACATCATTCGAACGTTAGGGTTGTCAGTAAAGTAAAATATATACCAGTATAATTTGACCAATAATTATGACGTTAATGCCTCAATATCAACTCTATGGTCAATGCTGTGTCACAAACAAGAGACAACCCTTACTGATTTACAACTTCAAGTTGTTGCTTTTTTGCGGTTGTTAGGAGAGTGACATAGGTAACCTAACTATGTTACTTGTCCTGGTAACTGTTACAGTAATTTGTTTAATTAATTGTTATGGCTGAGATTTTGTCTTTCTTTCACGATTTAAAAAAAAATTGTGAGTGCTGCTCGGATTGCTGAAATACTATTTAGTGGTATAGAACATTTCATGACTGTTAGAGTTTGGGTTTAAATTACAGGTGGGAATTTTCTATAATGGTCGGTAACGGTAATAGGCTTTTCCCCTATTACGTGGGACCAATGAAATTACTGGCAAAGTGTGAATTTGTAACTGTAACGTACCTCTGCTTACTCCTTCGGGGAAATAGACACGATGTATGTCGGTCTGTGATTATTACTTATTTGTGATTGGAAAAGAGTGGTTTGATTTCTATACAATCTTTAAATAAATAATGGTTTTGAATTTCGGATATGACTCAAAAGAAAACCTAAAACGAAGGTCTAATTGATTGAAGAATGCCTAAAGGCATTAAGTCTTCCATTGTACACATTCGTGCAAAAAGAAAGAAATAAATAAATACTGTGCTTACATACCAATTATGATCTTTTGTGTAGTTCCATCCTATACCTATGAGCAAAGGAACTTCAACAACATATACTAGTGTATTTCATTGCATCTGTTTCATCCATTCCGAGTCGGAGTTTGTAATCTTTGGAGACTTAACTTGAGTACGTACTCTCAACGTATACACAGGAAACTGTCCCTAAGGAGTCATTAACGTCATGCTTGTCCCATATATAATGCTCTCAGGACACCGCTGCAGGATGCTCTTAAAATAACGTGCTCACATTAGCTTAACTACAAAGTGTTTTACGAAAATATTAAATTCAAAATGTTAGTAAACTGTATGTATTCTTTGTAAACATTGTTTGTGTAAACGACTAAAAATATTGGTGTTAACGTTAAAGTTCTACAGATCGCACATGTAAGTTTTCTATGGTGTGATGTCGACCTTGAGTAATCTTATTGGATTTTTTCGACCTGAGCTTGAAAATGCTTGAAAAGCTTGATAGTGCGATCTAGAAATTATAATATGAACCAAAAATTGGATGTTCATCAGAGCAGGCTCCTTGTTAGCGAAAGGCCATAGGGCCAGTTTTCAAAGTAATAAATTTGCTTAAACTAGTCATAAAATATAAAAGATATAAATTATAAACAGATCACATAAACTGATGTGCCAGGCAGAACTCGAACCTATGGCCTTTCCCTTACAGGGGGAATAATCTGACCACTAAGCTACGAGCTACAAGCTACGATATCAACGATGACATCGTAGCTTGTAGGTAAATGATCTGACCACTCAGCTACGAAGATGTGTGGTCAGATCATTCCCCTGTGTTTTCTAAAATACAGGAAACTGTAAGTCTACAATTTTATAAGGGTTCTGTAAAATTGGTTGTAGATTAGACTGTTTGTTTTTAAATAAATTAAAAAAAATATATAGAGCAAAATTTCGTTGTACACTGTCTTGTACACTGTTCTAGCATTTTAGTTAGTCAACGAAGCGAGTAATAAGAGCAACCCGCTTGTGTTCCCAATTTGTAGGAACACCTGTGCCGGTTATCCCATACCATACATGTATAATCTTAAGATTAAACTTTGAGATACGTGTAAACAAAGGTTGGCTTGTATGCAAATGTTCCAAACGCTGAATTGGATTTCAAGTTTTGTTTAGTTATGTTACTTGAAAATTGTTTTTAGCAGAGATGTTTCTAAGTTCAGTGTTTTGTTTTAATTCAACTTTTAACCGACTATAAAAAAGAAGGAGGTTCTCAATTCGACTGTATTTTTTTAACGTTTGTTACTTTCTTTGTTGTTGTACTGGTAGAAGTTTGTAGAAGGGATTAGAACCGCCTTCTCGTATTATCTAAACGTTTCATATATATGACGTCAGAGGTGCTTCGTTAAGTACACCCCACAATATTTTTTTTTAATTGAAAGCTGCTGCTATTATTTCCTATATTATGATCCCATTTTAAGTTGGTCCGATTCCGACAATTTACTGGTAACTGGAAGTCGGTATTTGTGTCAATTTTGAGGTGTTTTTTTATTAATTGCCTGATGTCTTTTAGCTCCACCTGTGTGGGCTAGTTTTATCTTTTCCGATTCCCATGGGAACACTTACCGAGATAAAATATAGGCCATAGAAAAAAAAAATAAGTGGCCGCAGGAATAACGTAGCTTTATATATTATGACAGCCTGAACAAATATTTTTTAAAACATCTAAGTAGACAAAGTAAGTAAGATGTTTGACCGAAAGTTTCGGAGATAACGAGGAAAAATAGTTTTTCAAAGAATACCCTGTTTTTAGTATCTGGGATCCAATAAAAAAAATTTAATTTGAGAGGTCGTTCACACGTCTGTTTATTTGTAGATATGTTATAAACAAACCTTGATAAGCTGCAGTCTTACCTTTATCAAAGTCTCTACTCTGAGGTTTCTTCAACAGCACAGGCTCGTGGTCTTCTCTCCGCCAGGTTATCTTAGGTGGAGGGTGACCGGTTGCTTTACAGGTAAGTGTAGCATTTTCAAGCTCTTGAACAGACACGTCACCTGATGTTTCATCGCTCATAATGTCTGGAGGCACTGAGGACAAAATACATTCAATTATAACCAGCTTCAAATCACTGTTTTTTTAAACAATTTCTGATCAATAATTTTGTAGTCAATACCAATTAAAAACAATAGTTTAAAATGTTTAAAATGTTAACGTTGCGAACGACCATTCCTCCTCCCCACAAGGCAAGACTCCATTTCAAAGTAATGGTAAGTAACATGTTAAAACTTTTCAAAATATAATAGCATTATTTTCGCAAAAACAAAAGACAATAAAACGTCGACAATTGTTTCACCTCTAAACGAGGCATTCTCAAGACTGTCTCAGAGAGAACAGCCACAGGCATATTATATTTTGAAAAGTTTTAACATCTTACTTACCATTACTTTGTCATGGATTTTCGCCAGGTATAACGCCTGTTTCTATCCAATATTAGGACTCCATTTATTACGAACTGCTATACTTAATTTACGAAATAGTGTCATTAGGTCGATAAAAACATAAACTTTAAACTCTCGGTTCATTGGAATTTGTTTAATCATGAAATATAACTTCATATGTGTAATGATAGGTTGTTTGCGAAATATTTGCAAGCAATGTCTCTATAAAGGCGGCGAGCGCTCGGACCCCATGACCCCAGTGTCTCAACCCCAAACGGCTCAAATATGTTATCACCTGCTAGGTTAGCATATTTACGCCGTTTAAGGCCTTCAGCCGATGCAGCAGCAGCGCCGGCACATCCGGATGTGCTTGGAAGGTGTGAAGGTGCTAAGGTGTCAACGCATGTAGCGTCCCACACCAAAGGCCTTTCCATCTTCCACGGTAGCAACGACATACCGTCCGGTGTCTTTCCATCGCTTCGTGCTAAACCATTTGGTTCACGTACGGCCGGAAGACCTGCGGTGGAAAGAGCCCTACGAATTATGTCGTTTAGAATAGCGTGCCGAGATATACGACCTGCGCTTCTGCTACAAGAAAGGCCATGGTGTCCCAGATTATCGACGGCTACTCCACAGGTGCAATGATGCGGGGATACACGAGGTGTACCCAGCCGAAGGCAAGTGGCAATGCGGAAGGTTGTGTCGTCCAACATTGTACCGATGTTGGGCGATGGGAGCGCCTGGATCCATAACCCTGACTCCCATTCTCCAACAGCTAGTAGGCGTGCACGCTCTAAAATATTGACAGAAGTGTCAATTAGTGTATTAATTCTCAATTTACAGAGCGGTGAATCCCACAGTCGCTGTGAGCCTAGGCGTGAGGGCAGGTCAGTGTCGGGGCACGACATCCTCCAAGCATTTATGGCATCGGTCTTGCATCGCACCTCGGAATCAATCAGTGTATTTGACAAAATTTTCCTGACTAATTCTTCGGTTTTTTAATAGCACTATTTTCCGCAGGATTAAAAAGACAACAAAACGTCGACAATTGTTTCGCCTCTAAACGAAGCATTATCAAGACTGTCTCAGAGAGAACAGCCAAAACATTTTTTTTTTAATATTTTACTTACCATTGATTTGTCATGGATTTTCGCCAAGTAACGCCTGGTTCCATCCAATATTTAATTCTTCGGTGCTATGGACCGACGACAGAAATGCTGGCAGACTGACATCTGTGACTATACGAATACCTAGCCCGCCCGAGCGAACTGGAAGAGACGCTTGGACCCAGGCCCGGTCATTAATATTTACATTTAAAATGGCTTGAAGCATGGTCTCCAGCGAGAGGGTATCCACGCCCAGACCCACTACGGGGTCCTGGCGTTGATTCGCCCCCGCTGAGCACTCCACCAACGCGTGAAGTGCGGTGTCGTCGTCAACAACCTCGCAGTGTTGACACCGGGGTGTGACCTCACGACGGATGCGAAACAGATAGCTACCGAAGCATCCATGTCCGGTAACGATCTGCGTCGCACGATACGTGAGGTCACCATGCTGCCTTTGCAACCAATCGTCCATGATCGGACTCACCGCCGCGATGATGGTGGTACCCCACTTGGGTTGCTCAAGTCGCACCATCCATGACTCCATGAGATCGTGGCGGAGTTGGGACCGCTGGTCATCGATTTCTCGAGACGCAGGCTTGTGGTCCTGCTCCAGCGCCTCCTTGCGCCATTGGAACAATGACGCAAGGGCTCTCGCTTCCAGGTCCCATCCAAGTCCCGGCTAGGAGACATGCAGCCTCTCCGGAGATCGTGCGGTAGCCCCTCATTGGTTTGACGGCCAAGGTTCTCAATGGTCTGTTAAGGAGCGTTGAGTTGTTGGCCGTCAACTTCGCCGCCCATACGGGAGCCCCGTATAGGGCCATACTCCACACGATCCCCAGGTACAGTCTCCTGCAGGAAGCGTTGGGTCCCTTTAGGTTGGGCATCACTCGCGAAAGCGCGTTTCATCGAGGATTTGATGCCGATGCTAACGCCTCCCACATTTATACTGGAACCTTAAGGTGGACCGTTCCGAGGTCTGTGAAAACACAGAACCTCGGACTTGTGCAAGGCCACCTCCAGTCCCAGCCACCGTATTCGACCCACGACTTGAGCAACACCCGTCGTGACCTTGAGTGCTGCCTTCTGATACGTTGCACCCCGCGCCGTGACGAGGTTATCAGGCAACGCACCCCGTAGCACCCAGTCGTAGCCGATGTTCCACAGAAGCGGCCCCAGGACCGACCCCTGCGGAACAGCGCATGACACATCCCGCCGGAGTTAGATCCCCTGTTTTTTAAAGTAAATCATTTTATTAATAATCACTTATTGTTTTATAACACAAAGTCCTCCGCTGTCTGTTCGAAATTAACCCAACCGATTTTCATGCTATTTTCACTAATAGATAGGTACCTAGTTCTTGAGGAAGGTTGCAGGCTACTTTTCATTCCCGGAAAATCTACATGCAGGAACGGACGTCATAATCATAACATAGTATAAAAGTAGCTTCGAAAGTAGCTTCCGTCCTTATGGGTTAAAGGTAAGGTTATGCTATTTTCAGTGACGTACCTACCTACCTACAGGAATTGGACTCGATAATGAATGACCAGCAATAAAAAACATCTATCGCCTAAGTATTAAAACAAATACTTAACACATACAAAAGCCATTATTTCAAGAAGTGATTATGATAAGGAAATTATTGGAAGGCAGCCCAAAAGTAGTTATCGTGCAAATAAACTTACTAATAAATAAATATTACTTTGCATTTGGTTATGTCTTGACACGTAACAAGATTGATTACCAGTGGTCGGCGATGTGATTGAAATCGGTATGTTATTAACGATTTACTAGCTTATGACTGTGACTTCAGCCGCACAAAATAGTTCTCACATTCTCGATTGCCTTGAGAATACTATCCAGATTACAAGTATTTTATCTGAAAATAATAACATATCTAAAATATTAACATATCTAAAACTCGCTGAAGGGCTCGGCTGATTTGGCGAATTTTGATCTTGAAATATTAATGTGAGAGTTCAAATACTAAACCATGAGGAACATAAATAATTATTTTATTCTGATAAGAAGTTCGCCATGTCAGATACCTTCTTAATAACTAGTACGGTGTCGTGCGCGGTGCTGCGCGCCGCACCACGCCATAGGTTTTGGCCTATAACTTTTGACCCCTTAGGGCTAGGTCAAATTTTCGATTTTTTGGCTTGCCTCCAGATCGAGGGCTATCCATAGAGGGGTCAAGCATCATTGGAGCATAAGCAGTTCTCGAGAGCTAAGGTGGGACAAAAATTACATTCTCCATTTCTATATATAGATAGATATTTTATTGATTTGTTGGGTGGTTATTTCGGGACTCGGAATCCGCTTCAAATGAGTATTTTATTATATTTTAGAACCATTATAACAATTTGGCAACTTATTCCCAAAAAAAGGAGGAGGTCCCAATTCGACTGTATGTTTTTTTGTCTGTTACCTCTATCTTTGGACTGGGTAAACCGATTTATTTATTAAATAAATCTAACTACTTTGCAATATTCCGCCACATGCAAATTACCCAACTCTCGTATTTATTCATGCACAAGTCCGCCCTCCAAACCCACTTAGGCCGAAAGAATAGAGAAATAATTTTGAAAATAGAATAAATATGAGAGTTGTGTTATCGTGCAAAAAATAATAAAAACCTCGACACGTGTTTCGCCCCCAACCAGGGGCATCATCAGGAGATGTCGATGGCTCGGCGCACGGCGACCGAATGAGCCACAACTCGTAAACTGCACCTATTTATATCCTAGGTTTTTTATTTCTACCCACAACCATAATACCAAATTATTTTATGTCTACCCACCACCGTTGTTTGAATGACGTATACCTACCCGCAGCAAAGGGGAAGAGGCGAAATTAAGTTGATCATTTAAAATATTAGGGTTCAAGCGTCTATGTTTGTAGATTTCTAATTGTTCCAAAACCGAAAGCCTCAGTCCTTTGTTGCAGGTATGCAGAACGTCATAAGTGTGAGGATTAGGTAGGGAGTGACCGGAATCCAACAAATGTTTTGCGAAATGAGACCGTTCTGGGCGATTGTTTCTAAAAGCTGATATATGTTCTTTATACCGCGTCGCGAAGCTACGGCCGGTTTGGCCAATATAAACACCCTCACAATCCCCACACTTAAGCCTATACACACCAGACTTCCTGTCATCCCCAATTTTCTCCTTAACATTGCAAATGTTTCTCCGGATAGTGTTGTCCGTTCTAAACGCGACATGAATATTATTTTTACGTAAAATTTTGGCAACTTTATCAGATATCGGACCTAAATAAGTTAGACTAGCTCTATACCGATGGACGTCACGATCCGGGGGAACGTTTACTATATGCTGTTCCCCCGGATCGTGGATTCCGGTCACTCCCTACCTAATCCTCACACTTATGACGTTCTGCATACCTGCAACAAAGGACTGAGGCTTTCGGTTTTGGAACAATTAGAAATCTACAAACATAGACGCTTGAACCCTAATATTTTAAATGATCAACTTAATTTCGCCTCTTCCCCTTTGCTGCGGGTAGGTATACGTCATTCAAACAACGGTGGTGGGTAGACATAAAATAATTTGGTATTATGGTTGTGGGTAGAAATAAAAAACCTAGGATATAAATAGGTGCAGTTTACGAGTTGTGGCTCATTCGGTCGCCGTGCGCCGAGCCATCGACATCTCCTGATGATGCCCCTGGTTGGGGGCGAAACACGTGTCGAGGTTTTTATTATTTTTTGCACGATAACACAACTCTCATATTTATTCTATTTTCAAAATTATTTCTCTATTCTTTCGGCCTAAGTGGGTTTGGAGGGCGGACTTGTGCATGAATAAATACGAGAGTTGGGTAATTTGCATGTGGCGGAATATTGCAAAGTAGTTAGATTTATTTAATTTAACTATGGACTTCCGAAAAGTAACGCCTGATAGTATTAACGATTTATTTATTTTTTAAATTGAAAGCTACTACTTTCCAAGTGGATCTCAATTTGGTCCCATTGCAACAATTATTTGGTCCCATTTTGGTAAATTGAAGTCAGTTGTTGTATCAAATCAAATAAAAATCTGGCTGTAAGAGTACACGTAGAAGCAAGACAAACTATACATAACAATTAACAACACAGCGTTAACTATACATGAGTGTTATTTTGAATACAGTTTTATGAAATTGTTGTAAAGAAAAACTTATTTAGTAATCAATTAGTCTTTAAAAAAATTAATGACACCATAGAACACTTGAAACAAACGACAATTCGTTTCTAAAACGCCCAACTAATAAAAGGTTCGAGAAAGTTCCTCAATCAAGGAAATTTAAATGACCGACGTGGGAAGCCACTAATTTCGACATTTCTTCACCATTTTACGAGTTTTACGATAAAACGTTAATAGATATGTAGGTTACATTAAAAATAAATGTCACCTCAAGAATTATGACCTACTTTGGCGTTTACTATATTATTATATCGTTTTTAGGTGACATATCTCAAAAGAAAAAAAGCGGAATCCTTATATAATAATCACTTTATTGTCTTCTGTCTGTTAATACCCTTTTACTCAGGAACGCCTAAAGGTAAAAAGTTGAAATTTATATAAAATATTCCAATCAACTGTCATTTGGAGCTGTGAAAAAATTAAACTTTTAAGCTAAAGCAATCAAAAGATACCGCCGTTTGTACTCGAAACATTCGACACTCGCAAAGGAATCAAAACTTACTCTCATGAACTTAATCTTGAAATTTGTTACGAAGCAACATCTTAGACCACAGATAAAGGAAAAATAACGAAAAACATAAATGTTTTGCAAAAGGTTTGTACGGATTCCTCGGTGCGTGGGTCTAACTCACACTTGGCCGGAATTTTTGTTATTGAATAATGTCCTTTACGTCCATTGACGGTAGTCGTTACGCCGTTCTCTTAAGGATAATCCCAGAGCACTACCCGGTCCGCCGGGCGCCACTGGACATACCCTCTGCTAGTAACCAGAGACGCCCGGCAACGGACGTTAGAGCGGCCGCGGCCTTGGGCCGCGGAATTAAAAAAAAAAAAAAAAAGACCACTACCCGGTGAGTTGATAGTATCGATCTACCCTCTTAAACATTTGTTTATTGCATGCAAGACCGATTCGATTTTTCTGGTCGATATAGGTAACGACCCCTACTCAATGTACTCACAGCATCGAATGAAACGGTATCGTCAGGTACTTTAAGGAGGGTTCGTGGTAGCTTTAGACATTTTCATATTGCACGATATTGTCACGATAATTTACATACTTACCTTAAAGTTCCTGCTGCTACTTACGATATCGTCACAATATCGTGTGTCGTTATCGTACAATGTGAAAACGTCCATTATCATCGTAAAGTTTATGAATAATTCCTACACCTCGAAAAGTATTGCTATATTTATCACTATGGTATAACACTCGTAAAGTCTATAGACACTAGGGGCACTATTTCCTATTCTGTGCTATGTGATTTAAAACTGTGTACAAAACTGAAGCTTACCTTTGAGAAAGTTAGTGACTTTGGTACTGCCAGTCACAAACATTCTCAAGTTCAAAATTCTCAAGTCAGTAGGTAATGCCAGGCCGGAGGTTAGTGATAAATAACATGCAAATACAATTTCCGACCAATACCTCTACTGTTAGACAGTTGAAATGTGAGATTGTCAAGTCGGTTACCTACTTATACTACGAGGTTAGAATATCTTTAGAGTATTATTAAATGAACAACTACATATTTCCCTAGTTCATGCCATAACTTGAGCACAACTTCTTGAACTTTTTTATTCTCTTTGTATTTTTCTATCACAAAAATTTCTAATGAATACACTCTCACATTCCATGTCTATGATCATGATTTAATTCTAGTTTGCATGTGCAATGCAATGCAACAAAAAAAAGAAATAATTTACGAATTTTGTTTTTAAGGTGACCTTCGTATGAACAGAAGACTTGATAAAAATAATATGAAAATCTGACAGTTTGAATTTGAAGCAATTACGTGATCGTCAATCTAAATCAAAACCAAAGAACTGGTTCCCGTTTTGGCAAGTATTCGTATGAAATTAAATATTCTCATCGTTGTCATAGTCATTCCCGTGAAACTTTAATGCACTGAGCTAAAAATAACATCACGCCAGTCGATAATATCGAGCTTGACGTGTAACGGTACACTGTAGGTAAAGCTATTAAGTCAACGTTTACAGAGAACAAAGGAGTTAAGTGGGCAGGGAACACTACTAAAAAATGCACGTATTAATAATGTCAATGATGTTGTATAGCTAATACCTTCGAGTTTCCTCGTTCCCAGTTCCCACGGGAATTTGCCTGGATATAAAAGTAGTCTACGTCACTCGGGGATAATAAAGGTTCAGTATGTACAGATTACCCCTATTCAATTGAAATCAACAAACCGTTTCTCTTTATAATCTATACTTTACCATTATAAAGAGGAAAGATTTGTATTTTCGTATGTTTGTAATGAATAAACTCAAAAACTACTGTGACGATTTCAAAAATTCTTTCACCATTGGAAAACTACATTCACCCTGAGTAACAGGCTACTTTTTAACCCAGTAATGTGTTCCCACGGGGACCGGGAACGAGTAAACTAAATCACGCGGGCGGAGCAGCGGCGATCAGCTAGTATAAGTATAAAGATTATGCAAGTTAGTAAGTAAGAACTTGTAAGGTTTTGAGATGACTCCCAATGGGCGTTTTCACATGGCACGATATCAACACACGATGTCGTGACGATATCGTAAGTAGCAGCAGTAACTTTAAGGTAAGAATGTGACGATATCGTGCAATGTGAAAACGCCCAATTTGTCAATGTCCCATATTTAGAACTATTAACGGAAGAGACATTTGCAGACTACATAGCAATAAACCGGTGGAATGGAGCAGTTCTCAAGTCAGTTTGAGCTTAAAGGCAAAAGAACTGCCATAGAAATGAAGTTCGTATTAAAGAAACAATTTTTATAAAATCTATCATCATATTTTGGCGCAATCGTGGGTTAACTGGTGTCAGTTCAGCGATGTCTCCGTGTACCCGCACTAGTGGCATTTGCTCGCAGTCGAGCTTATAGATAATCTAGAATAATAAATCAATTCACAAAGTCGTCATCATCATCCACCGAGCCTTTTTCCCAACGCAGTTGGGGTCGGCTTTCCACTCTAACTGAGATTCGGCTGAACTTCGATATTTTCCGTGAAGCGAAGGGTTGTCGAGGTCAGATGGCAGTCCACCTGACCTCCACAACCCATAGGCGATATTGAAGTTCTGTAGTTAGACCGGTCGGATTTTTGATTTAGGGCTTCAACAACCACTAACGACTGCCATAGATGTTTGTATGACAACCAGGACCGACGGCTTAACGTGCTCTCCGAGACACGGTCACAAAGTCAATGCACTCAAAATATCTCCATACTCGCGCACTGCGTTTTCACGTCCATTGACTTTGCACGATATTACTTACGCAATTAGGTACTTTTAGCTAGTTTAAAAGAGTTAGGTCTTGAGCCGAATCCTAAAAAAAAAAAAAAAGTTTTTAATTGCCAATGCCTTGAAACTGTTCATTATTATTATTACTTACTAATAAACAAAACTATTAGTTAGGAGTATAACAGGGTACATTCATTTTAAATTAGGTACATTCAATTTCATGTCACAAATATTGCGTGTTCTGAAAAAACTTGTCTAACAAAACGTTAGCGATCTGTTATATTTTTCAAATGTATTTTCTTTTATAAATTTGAGACAATTTTTTCTAGTCAGTTTGTGTAATTAATTCCAGGTTCGCCGTGCGTGTACTTTCGAAGAAAACATTTGAGAATTTCATTCAGATATATTTATTTTCTTCGTAGAACATTAAATGATAACTAAAGCCTTTTAATGTTTAAATAATGAGATAAAAGCACATATATTAGTATGAATAGTAGGTATATAATGTGGGTTATTGATTTTAAAGTTTCTTGAACGAGAACTGAACTCTATTCCGGAAACAGCGTTCAAAAAAAGTTTTGATGATTGGATTATTCGTTGGCGTAAGTGTATCGTTTCTGAAGGAGCATTCTTTGAAGGTGATACAATAAATTTGGATGAATAACAAAAATTTTGTGTATTATTGATCCGGTACTTTCTTGACAGAATATACAATTTGATCTCATTCTAAATTGTTACTAAGATTAATTACGTGTGTTACATAGGCTAAGTGCGCCTTTATAAACTTATGACATGTATCTTCAAACGTATATTTCTTTTTAACATTTACACATAGTACTTATTTTCTGATATTTAATGAGCCAACTTAGTGACTAATTATTTAATTTTAATTATTTAATTAAGATTATATTAATTTGAATAGGTACCTATAGATTTCCAAGCCCCTAAGACTTCAGTTTTGGTTTACACTGTGCATGACATTCTGCTTTAAAACATTTGCGAAAAACGCTACCACGAATCAAAAACCAACACGAATTAATCAGCGGCTTAAAACCTATCGGTACGGTACATTTTAATTTTGTACAGTAGTGTGACCAAAATTTTATCTTTTGATGAGACTTTCTCATTTTTACACTCTAAATACATGAAACATAGTATACAGTCTCGGCTGTTTCCTTGAAGAAGTAAACGTAAGTAACTATTAAACACCCTGTTATTTGTATTTTTTTTTTATTTCTGGTTACAATATACCCAATAAATACAAAATTATTTCAGGTTATTACAAAATTTACACGTTACTACAAAATTATGTGAAGTTACATTGTAATGAGGAACTAGATTATTTTTGTTAGAGCTATTGATAGTTTACTAGAATTTGCAGGTGAGATTGGATTGCGCTAAGACATATGTATGACCCATATTTACAATTTTCTATCGTTTAAAAGTAACCATAAGTTTATTGAGCGAAGCGAGCTGAAGGCGAGCGGTGCTCCCATGGAGCAGGTTAAATGTAAAATGTTCGGATGTTCGTTTCTAAGCAACCTCTTGACCGATAATTAAATTTTTTTCACCTAATTTAATAGCTGATTTCAATTAAGGTCGTGACGAAGCTCAAATATTAAATTTAAATCCAAAAAAAAACGCTTTGCTCAATACGAAGCCGCGCACTATTTACAGCATTTTGACAGCGTTTTGACATGCATCACGTACAGTGAAATAATATTTTCATTTTCGTTCTTGTATCGTGAGAAACTTCAATTTACGAATAAATTGACAACTGTGTCTTTATATTTTCTGAAATATAAATGTAAAATATTGAAGAGCAAATAATATTTTTGTTAGTATTTTTATGCAAAGATTGAATTCTATTTTGAACAATTTTATTATTAACTACTGTGTACCATATAAATAGGCAATCAGCCGACCGCCTGAAAAACTAAAATGACTGACCAATCAGTGAAAATGTGATCTCCCCTATACAAATTTGTACTTTTTATAAACCTTGAACCAAAAGGCGTCGATTGGTAAGAAAACAAAATTTGTGCGGTTGGGCTATTAATTGTTATAAACAAATTAAGTTGTTAACTGATAAAAAGTTGGTTTTTATATTGGAAAATTATTTCTAAGGGTAAAACGTTGATTTTGTCGAAAAAATGCGTTTTAAAGAAGTTACAACCATTTTAAAGCGCAAAAATGGTCACATTCAACATTTTTTATCTCGCCGAGTTTTGATCGAATTCAAAAAAATCCTACGGCAGAATACTTCTCAGATCTTAAGCTTCAACTGAATATTTTTCAAATATACATTTTTTCGGGGGTTTGCCGCTTCCCTAAAAGTAGACATTTTTGAAATGATATAAAGTCGATCTCAAATATTGGATAGAAACAGGCGTTACTTGGCGAAAATCCATGACAAAACAATGGTAAGTAAAAATTTTTTTAAGAAAAAACTTTTTAGCATTAATTAATAGCATTAATTTTTCGCAGAATCAAAAGGACAACAAAACGTCGACAATTGTTTGGCTGTTCTCTCTGAGACAGTCTTGATAATGCCTCGTTTAGAGGCGAAACAATTGTCGACGTTTTGTTGTCCTTTTGATTCTGCGAAAAATTAATGCTATTAATTAATGCTAAAAAGTTTTTTCTTAAAAAAATTTTTACTTACCATTGTTTTGATATAAAGTCTTTTGTGATTTGAACAATATCAAAAAAAAACCCTAACTTTTAAAAAGTAACCTTCAGATTGTTTATTAATGGTTAGGGTTTGTTATAAAAAACTCTTTTCAATTTCATCATAATAGAATAATAATCTTCAAACACATCAAGCGCTGAAAAAATCGTAAATTATAGCAAAATTATAGATAAAAGTTTCTGGCATCTACGATGTAGGTTATGATGTAAACAGTGTACATTGATAAATAACTATAGTTGATACTCTAGCGGCATCCTACCTCCGGGCTACAAGTAAACGAGCCGGCGCGGCGGCCGATAAGCGGGAACAAATAAAGGCAAGCAAATATAGTAGTCTCGGCACTCAATATGAGTTCGTCGCATTTGGTGTCGAGACACTAGGCCCATGGGGCCACGGTGCGCATCAGCTCTTCACGGAGCTCAGCAAGCGTCTGAGGGAAGAGACTGGGGAAAGACTCTCATTGGTAATTCAGCGCGGGAATGCTGCCTGTGTTATGGGCACTCTGCCTAAGTATCCCTGCCTTACATATTTATTTTAGTTTCTTAGTTTTAGATAGTATAGTTTGTAGGTTGTTTAGGTTTTTTTAAATTTAATTTTCCTGTTCCTTGTATATATTCATGAAATGTGTTATTATAAATAAAAACTATATTGGTGTACTAAAAATAAAGTCGTGGATTTTATGAAATCAGATTTTGAGACTTATTAGGATATAGATATTTAATACTAAGCACCGTGTGGGCGTCCAGGGTGCATAGTTGTGATAAAGTGACTGAGACTTGCGACTCAGCTTTAGGTTTAGGGTGGCCACCTTTACCGTGCGACATTTTCCTCTTCCACCGAACCATCAAGTTTCGTATATTTTCCAAATATTTTGGTAACTCTATACCCCAATACCCACATCCCTGAGCGAGCTCGTCTATCAATCATTTCGGATTTAGCTGTATAAAGTGGAATTAAGCCTTTATTGACAGCAAACGAGACAGGAAACTCTTTTACTTGCAAATTTCAAAATTCGATATTTTTAACTGTGCTCGATCGGGTTGAATTTTGCTTGTCAAGTTTTGTATAAAGAGAAAAAGGATTTTAAAATAAGAACTTTACTTCAAAGTACTACATTAACATGTTTTTTTTTTCTTTATTTTTGTCGAGGCTTTTGTCCATAATGGGCATGTCAGCCTGTTTACATGTTTATACTCATTCTTAATGGTAACACCACGGGTGACACATACAATGGTGTCAAAATATCGGACACTTGATAGGTACCTACTGATACTTGAGAAAGAGAAAAAAACGCAAGGTATAAGTTTATACTACGTATGCAATACATTCTGCTGTTGCAATAATTGAGCTGAGTTTTTCGATCCGGGTCGAACTCCTAAACGACTGGACCGATCTTTATATATATGCACTTACGGTGATGGTCACTATAACCGTGCCAAATTCAAAAAGATCGGTCCAGTCGTTTAGGAGGAGTTCGATAACGAACGAAATACACGAGTCGTCTAAGAAAGAGTTTCGTAAAATCCGCTCAATAACCCAAGGTTTTTATCGTATGGTATTTCCAGACCCTGATTTTTTTATTTTATTATTCATTTGTTTATTAAAGGAAACAATAAAAGCTTACAGTGGGTACCAAATCGCTTGCATGTTATACTAATTTTAACAATGATCCTACTAACTAAACAATTACCTACTACAATGTCAATTTCATTCCATACAAACCATACAATTCTATAGCATTTACTAATACAATTCGATAATTTAAAAGTATTTGGTTACACAATGTTTAAAGATATTTAACGTATCTACTATTTCAATAAAATGTCAATCCTTTTCAACAATAATAATAATAATTTAATAAATACATAATGTCAATGAATAATAGGTATGTAGGTATATAGATTTATGTCAAAATTCTTATTAATTTGTGGCGCCTGGCAACAGTTGGCTTGTGGGTTAGGTTTAGTTTCTAAGTAAATTAATTTTAACAAACAAGACGACATACGAAATCACTTATGACTAAGTAATATTGTATGTCACATTGTTAAAGCTCGTCTTGGTTCTGTTTTGTAAGGTAGAGTGAGAGAGTGGGATATTGGGAGAGGTGAGAACAAACATTTATCTAAACTCCCGAACAATGTGAACTTTAGATAACTTACAGTGGATAAACACATACAATCATATTTTTATACCCAGAGGGGATAGTTTTCTTTTAACAGAATAGTCATTTATTTGCATAGAATGTAGGTACATTTTAAAGAGGTAGTAAATTATTTGTTTCCAGATCTCGTATATTCTGCCGTTTGACATACAAACATTTCGTCCGAGTATAAATAGAATTCATGACATCAAATCTTGAACTCAAAATTAAGTCAATTATTAATAATTAATTCAATAATAATTCCAATTCAATAATTAATAATTCCAATTCATGTCAACAATAATTCCAATTCTACAATTAATATTAATAATTTCAATTCAACAGTCAATAATCAATTCCAATTCAAGTCAATGAAGAATTCCAATAGTCAGAGGAGTTTAATACACTCATATTCGCCACTGCTTTGTCGGTTCCACGTTATAGGAGACCGAGACCTGATTCCTGAATCTGACCATTAGAACCTCTACCGTCTATCAGTAGGTAAACTGCGTGCTGGTGAGGATAACTTGGACCCTGGAGACGCTGAGACCATAACAATGGTAAAATAGATATATTTATAAAACAAAAGAAAACTTATTGATGCATTAAATAAAAACACTGGCCAAGTGCGAGTCGGAATCGGGCACAAAGGGCTCCGTACCAAAACGGCAAAAAAATCACGTTTGCTCAAATAATCAATTTCGTTTATTCAGTTTAGGCACTTTATGTGCCTAAACTGAATAAACGAAATAAATGAATAAACGAAGAGCACATTATGAATGTCATAATTTTACAAATTCATGTCAAGCAATATTATAAAAATACTAAATTAAGTACATAAATAAACCATTTGAAAATGATTCTTTCGCTGGTTCGGTAAGTTGGTTCTACTAAGAGACCAGCACGAAAGTCAGGTAGATTATCCATCCATGTTGTATCGGAGCCCCTTTAAATATTTATTATATTCTGTTTTTTTAGTATCTGTTATTTTAGCTGCTACAGAAAAACATCATTTGTGAAAATATCAATCGTCTAACTATCACGGTTCATGAGATACTCAGTAATAGGGTTACCGTTTTACCCTTTGTGTATGGAACCCTAAAAAGAGAAAACAAACTAATCGTACCACGAAAGTTACTTCAATGTGTTACGAGTTGGAAATCGGAGAGCGACGTTTTCCGTTCGAGTCATGCAAAGCGGAGGCGCGAATAAAAGTAAATTGCTAAACTTTAAGTATACTGTGGTCAGAGTGTTGTGCTGGGCGCCTCTGGGATTCAATACAAGTTTGTCGACTTCTCCCTAAGTTGTTACTTATTTTAATGAAAAAGAATTCAGAAACACAAAGTCATCTCTTTGTCTCGTAGATAGTGGTATTTTATACGATTAGACTTAGCTGTCCGTCTGTCCATCTATCACCAGGCTGTATCTCATGAACCGTGATAGCTGGAGAGTTGAAGTTTTTACAGGTGACGTATTTCTGTTGCTTTTATAACAACAAATCCTAAAATTTACCTTAAAATAAATATGTAAAGAGGCTGTCATACAACAAACGTGTTTGTTTTCTCGTTTTTACAGATAAGTAATGGTACTCCCACGTAAAAGGTTATTGACGTTTCACATAATTCCAAAGTTCCTCTTTGGGAATATTTTAGCCAAGTCCAATTTTATATAGGTATACTGCTTGTTGATCAATAAAACTTAGATTCTTAACAATTTGCCAAGAACCATCAATCAAGAAAATTAAACAACCATTAAAAGCTAAACTCATACTAATATCCTGTCAAAAGTATGTATAATTAAATGAATGATTTATTTGTGAAAGTAATCATGAAACATAACGACTTCAAGTAAATAATATTATTTATGTATAATAATAGCATCTCAAGTCTAATTAAAACGCAAGTCATATTGGATAAATCAAAGAAAGCCATACGAAAGAATTTGATTAATTAGAAATGGCAAATATTTTCGAATTGATTGCTTATTAAAATGTATGTACTTTAAGGGTGTTTGTTATAATTTCTGATTTTTGTTTTACTCTATTCGATACATCTGTATTATTCAATTTCGTCAAAACCAAAATAAGTTACTTTATAGCTTAACTAGCGGACGCCCGCGGCTTTACCCGCGTGAAATAGTTTTATGGTTCTCATTTCCCGCGGGAACACATTCCCGGGATAAAAAGTAACCTATATTACACTTTATTAAACTAGTAGGCAAGCGGCAAACCCCCGAAAAACTGCATAGAAATGAAAATGACTGACCAATCAGTGAAAATGTGATTTCCCCATTACAAATTTGTACTTTTTGTAAACCTTGGACCAAAAGGCGTCAATTGGTAAGAAAACAAAATTTGTGCGGTTCGGCTATTAATTGTTATAAACAAATTAATTTGTTAACTGATAAAAAGTTGGTTTTTATATTGGAAAATGATTTCTAAGGGTAAAACGGGCAAAACTTTTTACTTAATGATTTTTCGAAAAAATGAGTTTTAAAGAAGTTACAACCATTTTAAAGCGCAAAAATGGTCACATTCAACATTTTTTATTTCGCCGCGTTTTGATCTAATTCAAAAAAAATCCTGCAGAATACTTATCAGATCTTAAGCTTCAACTGACTATTTTTCAAAATGAGAAAATATACATTTTTCACATCGTAAAATCTATTTATACACATAGCGTTTTTTTAGCGTTCCACAATCACAAAGTCATTTTAGTTTTTCAGTGGGTTGGTTCGCCGCTTGCCTATAGTGGTTCTGTGAACCGTAGACTTCGGGAGCGGCTCTGTTTAGAAAATTTCTTCTTCAATTTTCTTTATTACTCTTTCATTTGTCATCCAATCCAAAAAATATCATTGAAATGCTTTTCATTGTAAGCAAGGAGTGTGTGTGTGTGTAAAGTTTCATGGAAATCGGTTGATAAATACGGCCTCAAACATGATCTGACAGAACCAGTAGATGGGTACAGACGAAAGAAATTCTCCCCAGTCTGCAAGTTGAAACGGAGACTTCGGTCGCTTCGCTCCCTCAGTCAATAAAATTAATAAATATGTTAGGACAATTCACACAACGCCATTTAGTCTCATACTAATCAGAGCTTGTGATATGAGTAGGTACTAGATAAACTGAGATAAATACTTATATACATTTTTTTTTTGTAAATACATACATTTATACATAGAAAACATTCAGAATTCAGTGCAAACGTATATGTGTTCACACAAAGTTTGTCCCGACCGGAAATCGAACCCGAGACTCCGGCGTCGAAAGCGGATGCACTACCTACCAGCCACGCCACCGAAGCAGTCGCGTATTTATATAATATTAAGAAATAGTCGCAGTATTACATCAGCTATCTGCCAGTGAAAGTCCCGTTCAAATCAGTCCAGCCGTTCCAGAGATTAACGGCAACAAACAGACAATCAGACAAAATATTTAAAAATTGCATTTTATATGTCAGTATCATGTATACTATCGTATGCATTGAGTAAAAATCTTGTAATTTGAAATTACACACAGACACTTAAATTTTATTTATATGTATGGATGTTGGTCACAAAGTTACACTCATTGGACGTTAAATTTATTGCTTCTACGTTTACTTTTACCGGAAAATTTGCAAGGCAGTGTGCGAAAAGAAACCTGATCTCAAAACTAGTTGAATAGTGTTACTATAATGGGCGTTTTCACATTGCACGATAACGAAATACGATATCGTAAGTAGCAGCAGTAACTTTAAGGTAAGAATGTAAATTATCGTGACGATATCGTCACGATATCGTGCAATGTGAAAACACCCAATGATTTATCGTACCACCGCACCGTCACGGCACGGAACGTACTAATGAACGGGCAGGACCGGTTCCATTTTGACGACCACTCGCTCAATACATGTCATATTGAACACCGCCTGCGATACTCGCATCTTTAACTAAGTGTGTTAATTATAGAAAAACTGAAATATACCCATGTACCTATAAAATACAGTCCACTCTTATTTACCACGAAACCTCAAGAACAAATAGTGATCAGCAGGTTTAGAAAAATCTCTTTAACAACAAAAAAATCAAAGCTTACAACACCGTGACAAAGGGTAAACGAAGAGAAAAGATAAATAACTTTATTAAACTCAACTACTCGATAAAGTTACTCGAGGGTAACAAATTGTTGTCACATCACTAGCACGTCAGACTTTTTGTTCGCAGAGTTCTTTGTGGGTACGTGTTAACTAAGTGACTTGGAGTTTTTTTTATTTTATGACAGTGTTGTTCATAAAATTGACAAAAAAATATACTTAGTACACTAACAACGAAGTTTTTATTTTATTTTATTTATTTACCTAAAACAATACTTGAGACGATCCTAAAATAATTTACAGTTAAAGACAATGAAACGACACCAAAAGAGAAACCCTGGCAGTGGCGTAACTACAGGGTGGCAGGACTGGCCAATTGCCACGGGCCCCCGACCTAATGGGGCTCCCAGACCCTAGAGCAATTTTTTAAAGAACTTAGGGAGGTAAGTACTTAAAATCAAATAAATCAGATACACTAAGACATGAGCGACGCACAGAGGAAGAGTCCTGAATTCTGTTTGTTATTTGCGGAGGGCTCTAAGGCGTATTCTTTGTTTGACTGTCGCAACATTTGGTGCCAATAAAACGGTTGGCGCGTATTGTTACAAGTACCTACTGACTTGTGAATACAATGCGTATTATCTGGACTTCTGGTGCTGTCACAAATACCGGCGGAATATTGATCGGGCCGCCGCGCCGCTCGTCGCTTCGATTGTGTAGTAGAACACGATAAGGAAGTGATGGCGCCTGGGAGAGGGGCTCTGGCGGCAGTGAGCACCTGAGAGCCTCGCATGGATCCACCTTGCTGGAACCAGTCGGGCGACTGGTAGCGCTTGAGTGTAGCGTACACTCGTGCCCCTGACAGAGAATGGCCGTAAGCGCCCGCCGCTCACAATACTACTTGAGGAGGGTGGGAGCCTTTGTGTTTCGGGATCGTTGCTTTTGTGTCGTTCAGGGAGGGCCAGCCCCGGGGTCCTAGCCTTCCCTTTGCCGAGTCGCCACAGTATCTGCCTATCCGGTGACTCGGCTAAGACCAAGGAGAAACACCGTGGGACTCCCAGGTATACTGGACTACCCACTAAACCCCCATAATGGGTAGTCCAGTATACCTGGGAGTCCCACACAAAGCCATCCTGCTACCCGTAAAAAAACTGCTTTAGTGGAAATAATGACTAGCTAGATTGCGAGTTGATACCCCACCGTCCTCCTCCAGCGATTCGAGATACAATTCGACTCCCAAAGATTCGGGATAATCCCCGACCAACCTTTGCCACCTTGATAGAGGTGGCAAAAGTCCACCGGCGCTCTGGGGTTATTCTTTGAGGGCCTACCCGTACGTGACTCCCGCGCCTGGCAGTAAGAGGCGGAATTAATAGAAAAAAGGCACTGACATTATAATCTGCCACACTTATACATTTTTTATAGGTGTCATCACTGATGGTCACAGTCGGGTGTCATCCCTAAGAGGGTGGACCCCCCCTTCCAGCCCCCCTAGCTACGCCACTGCTGATAGGGCCCCATCCAAACGATTTGCCACAGGCCCCAGACTGTTTAGTTACGCCACTGAACCCTGGCACCCACTATAAGAGTTAACTTGTGTTGTGGGATACCAGGCAAAGTTGCATGAATAAATAAGCTTTACTAAACTTTATTAAGTCTGTGTTTAGCTTATAAAGCAATTGTTTAAGAAGGCACCTGACCCTAATCAATTCGCCCAATCCGCTACCGCTAACCCCGCTCCCACTATCGCTCGACTGAAGTATAGCAATATTAACTTTCCAAAGGACAGACAGAGATCGAGCGCGTTCTCAAAAATTTAACGTAAGCGTAATAAAAACTATGAATTAAAGACGAACTATAATGATTATGAAAAAAGTATGTTGAGCAAATGTAGGTTTTATCAATGCCTTTTTAGATATTAAAAAATATTAAAGAAAATACAGCAAACTTAAAAGATCTAAGTTAAAATGTGATTAAAACAAGGTTTTTTGTAATAAAAAAATTATCAAGCATTTTTTCAGTAATCGTGTTTTCATCCTGAGGATTTAATCTTCATGAACTGAAGTTACTTGTATAAAAAAATCAGTTTCCTAAACCTTATAGATTTTGAGATTTAGGTCAATAAAGGTAGTCAAGTTAGGGTCAGGTGGCGTCTTAAATTATATTAATATAAACATTATCCTCAAACATCGGATTAACAATACCTATAAGTACTAGTGGTCGCCCTATGGTCGAAAAGTGACCTCCCCAATAAAAAAACTCCACTAAAAATTATTGTTTCTAGTAAAGTAACACTTGTGCCAAATTTCGTGAAGATCGGTTGATAGAGGGGACCGCTTGACTTAAAAAACCTTAAAACGTTATTTAACCATATTTACCCCCATTTTCCCCTCAATCCAAAAAAGCTCACGAAAAAAAATGGTATTAAATCAAGGAACACTTGTGCCAAGTTTCGTGAAGATCGGATAAAAACTGTGGCTACTAGCCCGGAATACACACACATACAGACAGATAGACGAAAGCAAAATTGTCCAATCTCGAAATATAGTCGCTTCGCTCGCTCGGTCAATAACTGGCAAAATATGTGTAGCTCTACCTATGACTTGTTTTGATCGATCACCTGACATCATTTCAAGTATACTCCTAAGGAAAAATTAAGTATAATAAATAAATAAATATTTTTGGACATTCTCACACAACGTCATCTAGCCCAAATTAAGTTATAAGCTTGTGCCATGGAATCTAGACGACTGATAAACATACTTATATATTTTTAAATACATACATTATACATAAAAAATACCCAAACTCCGAAACAAACATTTGTGGATCACACAAATAATTTGATTCAACCCGGAACCTGGGACTTCAGAGACGGCAGTCGCATACTCATACCACTGACCCACCAAGGGCAGTTGAGTATTATTTTTTTTATTTTTTATTTATTTGGAACAATCACAGTCATACGCTAAAACATTTTTACAAAACACAATCTTACAATATTATTATAAGCATATAACCCACACTGCTGTTCGCAGATTATTACATAAAGTTAACAAAAGCAAAAAAAAAACAAACCTAGGTACATTTTAGGTAGGTGTTAACTGAATAATGGAGTATAAATGAGTAATCCTTCTTCAAAGGGTAAAAAAAACGATATGAAAGTATGAATTGATTTCTTTACACCAAAAATATAATACGATTACATGTAAAAACGTAACAGGTGTTAAAAATATATTGTTATGTTTTACTAGAGTTAAATAGTTTATTCTGAGACCTATCCTAGGTACTCGTATCCGAAGCCTGAGACGCACTGTCCTTACAGAGGCAGGTCAAAAGGATTGCGTGCTGTGGGGTCTCAGCCCACGTACGCCTTCTCTCACCGTCGCGGGATAAAACCCAACCCCAAAGATATGAGATAACACTAACCACATGACAGAGGCGACTAAGGTGGTCAAAGCCCGCCGGGCGCCTTGGGGAAATTCTTCCCAATGCGTACTCTGGGTACCCAGCAAAGATGCCCGATGGGGGGAGCACGACATTTGGCCGATGGGCGAATGATAATTCTTATATCGAATTTCATTACGTTTCAAAATTCAAATTATTACAGCGGTATTGGGCGTTTTCACATTGCATGACATCGTGACGATATCGTCATGATAATTTTCATTCTTACCTTAAAGTTACTTGCTGCTACTTACGATATCGTGTGTCGCTATCATGCAATGTGAAAACGCCATTCACTATCTGAAGAATTTCTTTGATTAAACGCGGTATAATATCTGAAATTACTGGCTCAAATTGCTTTTAGTGCTTGATAGCATAATTATCGAGGAAGGAAAATATGCTATATAATATCACCAACAAAGAGCGGTGTAGATATGAAAAATGTTGCAATAAAGGGGAAAATTGGTTCCTCTTGAGAGCTTCCGTTGCGTGCGCTACGTAAACGGTTAAACAATTTCCTACAGAACACAAAAAACTTCGATAAAATTCATAAAATGAACGAAGTCATCGGTCTTTTCTTGTTTGGCATTTTAGTAGGATATACAGAATACAAACGAGAAGAACTGGCGCATTAGAGTTCCGTACCATCTATAAAAACGGCAACAAAACACATTTGTAGTATTTTTTTTGACTGCCTCGGTGGCTCAGTGGTATGAGTATGCGACTGCCGCCCCTGAGGTCCCAGGTTCGATTCCGGGTCGATTAAAATTATTTGTGTGATCCACAAATGTTTGTTTCGGAGTTAGGGTATTATCTATGTATAATATGGATGTATTTAGAAATATATAAATATGTTTATCAGTCGTCTAGATCCCATAATACAAGCTTATATTAGCTTAATTTGGGCTTGATGACGTTGTGTGAGAATGTCCAAAAATATTTATTTATTTTATTTATTTATTAGTATGGGAGCCCCCTTAAATTTCGATTTTTAGTATTTGTTGTTATAGCGGCAATCGAAATACATTATATGCGAACATTTCAACTTTCCAACTAGCGAGAAATACAGCCTGGAGACAGACGGACGGACAGGTGAGTCTCAGTAATAGGGTTCCCGTTTTACCATTCTGTTACGGAACCGTAAAAAATAACACACACACATCACGCCTATATCCCCGAAGGGGTAGGCAGAAGCGCATTACACACTCACAATTTGCCAGTATTTTTAGTCCCACGTAATAGGGGGCAAGCATATTGCTGTCACCGGGCACATTTTGTAATGTTGTATTTTATTGTAGTGGTATATTTCATTTTACCGAATGAATTCCGGTTGAAATTGGGATAAGAGACTGTCAACACTGGATTTCGTAGGAAGGGTTGTGATTGGACGCTGTCGATGGCGTGAGTTTGCAATGACTTTGGTGACAGCCATTTTTACAAGGAGACTGTGTTACTTATATTACAATTTAAATTATTATAATTTATTTCAACGTTTGGTGAGTTTTAACGAAAATCTTGTTGTTGCTGGCGCGTGTTAGCGTGTGTGCAGTATAGTTTTACAGACGGGTTTCTCGTTGATTACAGGTTGTGAGTTTGCACGTGTGGCGTCTGACCTTGTCTTACCGATTTAAGCTGGAGTCTTTGCTTGATTTTGCCAGGATTAACCAGAGACTGACCTGCACGATACACATGCGTACTGTTACCTATATCTTAGGATTGGGTGAAGCTTGGATGTTCGCCTCCGAAAGGTGAGTGCATGTAGAGCGTGGTAGGCGTTTACAAAATGGCCATAATGCATGGAATAAGTTTTTAACTCCTGCTCCAGGAGGTGTACGGTAATACCCTACTGCCTGGGACGTGGGGCCTGTTTCCTTCTGCCTGTGGTGGACAGAAACCGGAACAGAGACGGTGTCTGTCAGCCAGCAGGCCCACCGGGAAGTATCCTAGAAAATCTTACACTTAATTACCACAGTATCTTTCTAAACATAAGTCTATCGTCACCGACCAAGCGCACCAACCTAATACCCTGTATTAAAGAATAAGATAGTAACTAGGATAGGCTTTTATTGTATGCTAGAGTAAAAGTGTTAGACTCACCGGATCCTGCAGACAAACAAAGTTTTGTAGGACAATAAACTAGATTTAAGTAAAATTGTAAGAGTAATAAGTATAGTAAAAAAAAATTTGATAAATACCTTGCTGAGGGGGGACTTACAGTTTCCCTGTATTGTCTTAAGGGCTTCTGCAATAAATAATACAGTGGCTCAAATGAATATTTTATTTCCATCGTTAACATCCTAACCTATAAAATTAAAAACATTACAATTTACAATGGGTTATGTCCAAAATGGCCGAATGAATTTAGTTAAAAGTAGTAATAATATTGTAATTTAAAAAAAAAATGAAACTATTTGCCTTGTTATGAAAAGTCTTACGTGCTAGCCGCTATGGCACAGCCAATTAAATTCCTGGACGTCTCGGACTAAAGTAAAAAATAACATTACTTAAATTACAACAATATGAAATATTTGTACGAAACGTCGTATCATTATCAGTTGCCAGTAACCTCCCAATTCTCACAACCAACTACTTAAATTTATTTTTATCAAAACCAGTCTATTCGATTTTCATCATACGAGTTCAAAGCAAAAGCAATCTCGAAGTTTTCACGCTATTATGTTTCTGTATATGAGTTAGTTCTGTGTCTCCACTTGAAGTGTACAGATGAAGTTGTATACAAACTTTATTTCTACTTGCGTTCGTAGGAAATGTTTAATGTTTGAATTTTTATTCCTTCCCTTTGAGACGACGACGACGTCGCGTGCCGTTTCACTAAGAATTTTTCATTTTAATATGCAATATGGGTCGCGATGTTTGATGTGCTATTATAAACTTTATAAATGTATGAAAAAGTCGGATTGAAAGTTTGATAAGATAATGTTTTAATGTCTCGACAAAACTACTAACATGAACTCACTTGAAACCGAAACAATTTTTATCTTAGTGCTTAATGAGAATTTACAGATTAGTTTCTTTTTAATACTCTATACTTATAATATTATTATCACGAGGTAAGATTTGATTGTTTGTGTCGTTTTGTGTATGTTGAGTTAATAAGCTCCGTAACTACATTATCCCTTAGGAACAAATGTTACTTTTTATCCCAGTAATGTGTTCCCAAGGGAACTGGGAACGAAATAACTATATCACGCGTTCGGAGCCCCAGCGATTTAGTAATTTGTTAAATTAAAAAATATGCTTTTAATCTGTAAGACAATTTAAATATAAACTTGTTTAAAACTTAACCAACCGATCGAGCAACGGAACAGTCCCAAAAAGGTAAACCAGAAAAGTAGGTACTTCGCTTATATTATGATCATAATATTAATCATATTTTAAAGGACCTAATTATAAACCTCTGTGAATCATTCAAAAGTTGTCTGCTCGATAATGCAAATGACATTAAATCCTATTTGAACACGTGTGCATAAAAAATACGCATTAAAATTAAAGAAATACCGCAATTCCTTAGAAAACTTAATCAAAGAGTAATTCAAGAATGCCACTTACAATACGTTACCCGACTTGTCGGCCCAAGTGACACCGAGCACCAATAAAGGCCGAACAAGTACGAAATTGAAAAAGAAAATCCAGCCCCAACCATGCAAATACCGAGAGAACAAAATTGCTAAACTCCTCCCGTTCTTTTCGAAATTTCGTTATAAATTATACAGTCCTATAATGAAATCTGATTTCAATAAAGTATGGTCGGATTTTATATTATTTAAATTACGATTTGAATATAACGAAGGTTATGGTAGCCGTTGCGTTTTAATTGCTTTGGACGCTTAATTTATGTATCGGTATTTATACTAAGTGCGAAGGGGTAGCACCAAGAACGCAAGAACCCATGTCATCCTCAATTGCACAAGATGTACCCAATTACAGGTCGATTCCCCAGGTGTTATAACTACCTGCCCTTTATTTATTTGCGAAATCTTGCTGTTTATCCACTGACACGGTATCTGTTTCTGCCTTTGCTTGAAGAACCGAACATTTTCTGTAAGGAGTCTCCATGGACTTTGTGCTGGTTAAATTATTTGTAGATATCATTACTAAGTTATCTTTCGACGGCTTGTTCAGTTCAAGCAAAAACGTTCCGACACTGTTGCATCGGAAAACGGTTAAAGCAAGCATTGTTACTAAACCCACGAGTCTTGTTACTTGAAATAAATAAAATATTAAAGTGACAGCTTAGGATTCCTATTAATGAAACCAATAAAATGATGTAGGTACCTACCTAACTCGGACGTATTACCGTAGTAAAAATGGGTGTAATATAAGCCCTAGTCTACTTTATTAAGGAGAAAGATTATGTAGCGATGCAACGGTATGTTTAATTGTACAATACAGTTGAAATTTCTAATGACAATAATTATTACCTACTAATGCGAGTCAATGAAACAATTAAGATTGTATTTGGTAATGACTCTATATACTGACTGCTTGACTGAACTTATATTACTATTATTATCTAGCTTATCAAAGAACCAATTTCGTTTATTCAGATTTACAAGAGCACATATGAATTCAAAATTTTACAATTTCATGTCAAGCAATATTATAAAAATACTAAATTAAGTACATAAATAAACCATTTGAAAATGATTCTTTCGGTGGTTCGGTAAGTTGGTTCTACTGAGAAGATACCAGCAAGCAACTCAGGTAGATTATCCAATTTCTTTATTACTTTCTTTACATATTTCTTACATACAAAGGAACATGTACATATGAAAGGTGGGGAGAACATACAGCAATTCTTAGACGTACTTATTTGTATTTACTTAAGCGCACGTACCGAAATAATATTATATATTTGCTGAGGTAGCAATGACGGAATATTATACAAGTTACATTCTATGTCTTCGCCATACCTACAAACCCCTACCTCAGGTTACATATCTGCAAGGTATAACATTATATCAAATTCTCATAGTTCAATTTTCCGGCTTGTCACCGCACCCGTTTTATTTCCATTCTAGTTTCTGGGGCATGTATGTAAGACCACGTGATCGATCGCCACCGAGGGCCCGACCACACCGGTGGCATCCGATTTCCTTAGCCCACAATACTTTTAATAAAATATCTTTCGAGCCACCAGATTGGATTGTAAAAAGGTCGGATATAATATTTTTCATTTATAAACGACTTACTTTCAGGATTGTATACATAATAGGCAAATTCGATTTACTGGTTCAAAATATTACCTTGTGGATTATAATTTTGTAAGTAATAGAATACGTCAGCGTGGTTCTTTATCGCGACGTTTTAGTTGATTGGTTTATTCTGTGAACGAAAATTCCGTTCACTGAATTATACTAACTTAGGTCACGAGTCAAATCAAGAAGTTACCACAGTTGGTGTTGTGCCCTTAGATAACAGTTATAGAAAAAACCGAGACGTAAAGTCGAAGGGAATTAATAACTGTCATAGGAGAGGTCTAGGTCCAACAGTCATGTAATGAGTTTACGATGGTAATTGACTGAGGGATCGAAGCGACCGAAGTCTCCGTTTCAACTTGCAGACTGGGGAGAATTTCTTTTGTCTGTACACATCTCTACATCTCTACATCTACAGGTTCCGTCAGATCATGTTTGCGGCCGTATTTATCAACCGATTTTCATGAAACTTTACACACACACTCCTTGCTTACAATGAAAGAAATGAAACTAGTGAATGATATTTTTTGGATTGGATGAAAAATGAAAGCGTAATAAAGAAAATTGAAAAATAAATTTTCTAAACAAAGCTCCCGAAGTCTACGGTCTGTCAAGAATGCAATCCGTAACCATAGCAACCCATATAAATAAAATCAAAAGTCATGCAAATAAATACAATTTAAGAATAAACAAAGCCACTCCCTAAGTCTACGGTTCACAGAACCACTAGTGTAGATACTCGTACAATTCTTAGATATTATTATTTTTATATAACATTTTAAACAAACAGTTTGAAAACAAAGACATTTTCCTGTTCTCTGATACCAGGTATATTCCCTTTGCATTTCCCCCCAGTCTCGTCAATTTTAATTTAAACTGAAAGACCCCTCTTGAAACCCCTCATAATTTCACTGTCATTATTTTGCACCCCAATGTTAAGCCTCGTTGAGAAAATTCATACGAAAACAAGTCTTACGTCACTAGCCAAATATTTAATTTTTTTAGGCG
Source organism: Nudaria mundana (assembly GCA_963556515.1). NCBI lineage: Eukaryota > Metazoa > Arthropoda > Insecta > Lepidoptera > Erebidae > Nudaria > Nudaria mundana. The sequence goes on from OY748300.1 coordinate 4,499,771, forward strand.
TTATGGAAATTCTAGTTATAATAATACTGTAGATTTAAAGCGTGGAACTTTGACCAGAATTCCACATAGGTAGGTTATTGGGTAATGTATGTTTTGGGTTATGTTGGATTATTGGGTCCTTACAGACGGTCAGACAACAGAATAGTTATTGATTTTCTATTGTATATGGTGCCCGGGAATAGCAAAAACAAATATTACGTACCTCATTGTTTCTTATTATTTATACTTTCTATTTATTCAACAGTCTTGTTATAACCGATTTTACAGAACCCTCATAAAATTGCAGACTTACAGTTTCCTATATTTTAGAAAAAATCTACATAAAAAAGAACAAATTTTGCAAATTTAAAGTTTTCTACAGCTAAAATTACACGTTTAATGCCATTACCACGTCTAAATTCTGAAGCAGTTAAATATTTTTAGTATTTAGAAATATATTAGTATGTTTATAAGTTGTCTAAATCCCATAGCTGTGCTATAGCTAATAACTCAGTTTGGGCTAGAGAACGTTTTGTGAGAATGTCCACACACATTTATTATAATTTATTACTTATCTGTAAAAAAAATCGTATGTACTATTTGGACAGGTATAAGTGAAAGACACGTCTTTTACTTTTAATTTAAATAGTCCGTCAGTGAGACTAGAAAAGAATTAGAGTACCACGTAAAAGAACATTAACTATTTACCAGCAACGTTTAAAGTCGTCTAGTATAGAACGACAACACACGCGATCTAAGAAGCCACACCTATCACTTAAACTGAGTGACCCATATCTTAAAGAACTTCGTCTAATCTATTCTAAGTCAGATTAAGTACGGCTAGTCACGGCGGCGTATATACACCTTACGTCCGTGTTTTGTGGCTAAGCCAGCTATTCGTCACTGACTTCGATGTTTGATTGGACTAGCTGTGTTGATTGATCAACACAGCTCAAGGTCTGAACCTGCGGGGCGCCACTGGAAATATGTTCTACCAGAGACGCCCGCCAACAGACGTAGGAGCAGCCGCGGCCTGGGGTCGCGGAATTAAAAGTCGTGTGGTCTAATATCGAATAATATCTATTTTCCAAGCCATTTTCGTATCTATATTTATTAAATTAAGTACTCACTTACTGTAAGTACTTAATTTTAGAGATACGTTATTTGTTTAATTTAAGTTTACTCTTATAATATATTCAATGTTCATAAGATAAAAAAATATAAGTAAAACTTTTTTTTTTCACAAGTAGGTTAAATAAGGTGTACTTAATCCCCTCCATGGGACCGGGAAGCGAGAGCCCTTGCGTCATTGTTCCAATGGCGCAAGGAGGCGCTGGAGCGGGACCACAGGCCTGCGTCTCGAGAAATCGATGACCGGCGGTCCCAACTCCGACAGGATCTCATGGAGTCATGGAGGGTGCGACTTGAGCAACCCAAGTGGGGTGCCACCATCATCGCGGCGGTGAGACCGATCATGGACGATTGGCTGCAGAGGCAGCATGGTGACCTCACGTATCGTGCGACGCAGATCGTTACCGGGCATGGATGCTTCGGTGGCTATCTGTTTCGCATCCGTCGTGAGGTCACACCCCGGCGTCAACACTGCGAGGTTTCCGACGACGACACCGCACTCCACACGTTGGTGGAGTGCTCAGCGTGGGCGAGTCAGCGCCGGGACCTCGTAGTGGGTCTGGGCGTGGATACCCTCTCGCTGGAGACCATGATTCAAGCCATGGTCTCCAGCGGGAGTAGGTGGAATGCGGCCGTGTCCTTCTGCGAGCAAGTCGTGCTCGCGAAGGAGGCGGCCGAGAGGGAGAGGGAGCGTACCCTCCCCGCCGAGTTCCGTAGTCAGCGGCGAGGGCGCCGCAGACTCATCTACGCCCAAGACCATCGACCTCCATGATCGGGGTCTGAGGACGGCGGGATGGCCACCCGTCGTCCTTACAGAAGCAGGCTAGAAGGGTTGCGTGCTGCGGGACCTTTGCCCCATAGCGCGCAACCAGATTCACTCACTGACGCGGGATAAAACCCTACCCCAACGACGCGGGATTCTCATCCCGACCCAACCCCCGCAGAGACCACAGAGGTGGTTGACCACCGAAGTCCGCCGGGCGCCACTGGAAATACGTTCTGCTTGTAACCAGAGACGCCCGGCAACGGACGTTAGAGCGGCAGCGGCCTTGGCCCGCGGAACTAAAAAAAAAAAAAAGGTGTACTTAATAATATAATGACAAAAATTAACTCTATTATCTATTACTTGCGGACGCCCACGGCTTCAACTGCCACAAATTATATACTACTCGAGAACCACTCTATTCATTGCTGAAAACCGCATCAAAATCCGTTGCGTCGTTTTAAACATCTACACATACATACGGACGGACATACTTTGTTTTATACTATGTTATGATTATGATTCACGATTTGAGGATTAACTAATAGATGGCAAAATATCGGTATATAAAATATTTCGGTTCTATGCAGCTCTAAGTATATCCTTTAAAACACAGAAGTCATTGCTCAAGATTGATAAGAATACGTTTAAGTTGTTTCACCCTAATTAGTTGCTCTGTCATTGTAAATAGCTATTTTAGAAGCGGTTTAGATTGCTATTGTCCTGAAATAAGCAAGTTGAATATCAAGTTACTCTTTACCCTAGCTATATATGGTAGTATATGTAAGTATTGTATATATAGCTCAGTATATATTTATCTATGTATATATTATAGCACCTATAGTTTATGTAGGTTTATTTATTTACTTGCACTGCACACACTTAGCCTTTTCATTCTTACTTCTCCTCTCAGGCCTGCTGGAAGAGATTCCTTTAGGAATAAGTAGTGTTCTTGTACTATGCTCACTTTATTCTTTTGTACATCTGTTTCTTGTTTTTTTTTTGTGTGTATGTACAGAAATTATAGAATAAATAAATATAATTAAAAACAACTACGTTTAAAAAAACTAACTTCAAAAACTAAAAGGTATAAAAATTAATTATGCGTACATACTTATAAGTAAACTAGCTGATCGCCGCAGCTCCGCCCGCGTGATTTAATTTACTCGTTCCCGGTTCCCGTGGGAACACATTACCGGGATAACAAGTAGCCTATGTTACTCAAGGTGAATATAGCTTTCCAATGGTGAAAGAATTTTTGAAATCAGCACAGTACTTTTTGAGTTTATTTATTACAAACATACACACAAAAATACAAATCTTTCCTCTTTATAATAGTAGTGTAGATAAATAGCTTTGAATTTTAAAAATTGTTCATAAAAAGCTACTAGGCCAAACTATGTTTCATTTTCATGGGACCAAGTGGGGAAAAGAAGAATCATGTAAATCGGATCATAAATATCAGCGTAATCGGTGTACATAGGTACTTTTTTTTTTTTTTTAATTCCGCGGCCTAAGGCCGCGGCCGCTCTAACGTCCGTTGCCGGGCGTCCCTGGTTACTAGCAGAGGGTATGTCCAGTGGCGCCCGGCGGACTTTGACCACCCCTGTGGTCTCTGCGGGTGTTTGGTCGGGACGAGAATCCCGCGTCATTGGGGTCGGGTTTTATCCCGCGTCAGTGAGTGAATCTGGTTGCGTGCTATGGGGCAAAGGCCCCGCAGCACGCAACCCTTCTAGCCTGCTTCTGTAAGGACGGTGGGTGGCGATCCCGCCGTCCTCAGGCCCCGATCATGGAGGACGATAGTCTTGGGCGTAGTCGCGTAGTCTGGGGCGGCCTGGCCGCCGACTACGGAACTCGGCGGGGAGGGTACGCTCCCTCTCCCTCCCGGCCGCCTCCTTCGCGAGCATGACTTGTTCGCAGAAGGACACGGCCGCGTTCCACCTACTCCCGCTGGATACCATGGCTTGAAGCATGGTCCCCAGCGAGAGGGTATCCACGCCCAGACCCACTACGAGGTCCCGGCGCTGACTCGCCCACGCTGAGGTACATAGGTACTTACAAAAAAAAATATACCAATCGAACTGAGAACCTCCTTTTGAAGTCGGTATCAAATAGTACCTGGTAGTGACGCGTGAATAAACCTGTGGCGCGTACTTAATGAATCTCTGACGTCATACGTAAGAAACATCTAGATAATACAAGAAGGTGGGCCGAGAACTTTCGACCGCCTTCCATAATATTCGACCAAAGGCTGCATGTCTCCTAGCCGGGACCCCTCCATGGGACATGGAAGCGAGAGCCCTTGCGTCATTGTTCCAATGGCGCAAGGAGGCGCTGGAGCGGGACCACAGGCCTGCGTCTCGAGAAATCGATGACCGGCGGTCCCAACTCCGACAGGATCTCATGGAGTCATGGAGGGTGCGACTTGAGCAACCCAAGTGGGGTGCCACCATCATCGCGGCGGTGAGACCGATCATGGACGATTGGCTGCAGAGGCAGCATGGTGACCTCACGTATCGTGCGACGCAGATCGTTACCGGGCATGGATGCTTCGGTGGCTATCTGTTTCGCATCCATCGTGAGGTCACACCCCGGTGTCAACACTGCGAGGTTTCCGACGACGACACCGCACTCCACACGTTGGTGGAGTGCTCAGCGTGGGCGAGTCAGCGCCGGGACCTCGTAGTGGGTCTGGGCGTGGATACCCTCTCGCTGGAGACCATGCTTCAAGCCATGGTCTCCAGCGGGAGTAGGTGGAACGCGGCCGTGTCCTTCTGCGAGCAAGTCGTGCTTGCGAAGGAGGCGGCCGAGAGGGAGAGGGAGCGTGCCCTCCCCGCCGAGTTCCGTAGTCAGCGGCGAGGCCGCCGCAGACTCATCTACGCCCAAGACCATCGACCTCCATGATCGGGGCCTGAGGACGGCGGGATCGCCACCCGTCGTCCTTACAGAAGCAGGCTAGAAGGGTTGCGTGCTGCGGGGCCTTTGCCCCATAGCACGCAACCAGATTCACTCACTGACGCGGGATAAAACCCTACCCCCAACGACGCGGGATTCTCATCCCGACCCAACCCCCGCAGAGACCACAGAGGTGGTCAAAGTCCGCCGGGCGCCACTGGAAATACGTTCTGCCTGTAACCAGAGACGCCCGGCAACGGACGTTAGAGCGGCCGCGGCCTTGGTCGCGGAACTAAAAAAAAAAAAAAAAAAAAAAAAAAAAGACCTCGCGTTATTTTCGCATTTTCCCCCCATTTCTCCCCCATTTTCCCCTTAATCGAAAAATCCCTTCAAAAAAAGTTGCGCCTTGCAACAAAGAACACTTGTGCCAAATTTCATGAAAATCGGCTGAAAAATGCGTTTTCCCCTATTTCTCCCCCATTTTGCCCCTATTTCTCCCCCATTTTGCCCCTAATCGAAAAATCCCTTCGCCAAAAGTTGCGCCTTTCAACAACGAACACTTGTGCCAAATTTCATAAAAATCGGCTGAAAAATGCGGCCTGTAGGCCGGAACTGACACACATACCAACAACGCCAAATCGGCCAGTCCTCGAGTTAAAACTAAGACGCTTCGCTCGCTCGGTCAACTAGTTCTATTGTTTAAAGCCACGCCTACCTAAACCTGTTTGTATCGTCAGGAATACTCTAGGTACGTGTATCCATTATTATAATAAGCGAATGCATTTCGATAATATTCATTCACATACTGTTACTACAAGCATTTCAATATACCTCCCAACAACCACTACAAACCTAACTAGATCGATAGATAATCTAAGCAGTAGTTGTTAGGGTTCTGTAGTTCAAGTTTCGGAACCCTTATAGTTTCGTCATGTCCGTCCGTCTGTCCTCGGTTCTGTCCCAAACGGTTAGTGCTAGAAACATTACATTTTGCACGGATATGTTTATTTACTAGGCTGATAAAGTGATATAATACAATTTTTAAGTTTTTTTTTTTGAGGTACCTACCTCAGATGATATTTTTTTTTGCGTCTTCTGCATCGTGTGCGGTATCATTAGATGGGCCTTTTAAATTAATTGCGAGGTTGTTAAAATTATTTTTTGATTTAAGTATCCGATTGCGAGATATTTAGCTTTGACGAGGATGATTTGCGAAAACAGATCCTCCCCTCTAAAATCTAAACGGCTGGCGTGAATGAATACCCTGGAAAAATTAATGATGTACTGAAGTTTGAAGGACAACTATAACTCGTTAGATAGCTCTGTTGGTTCAGGAGGTATAGAGGTTGTTATGGGTGACTACGGAACCCTATTCTATGCGTGGTCGAACACGAACTTGGCCGGTTTTTATGTTTGTTGCAGATATCTCTCGTTTTCTCGTGTAAATTAGAGCCAGCTTCGTAATAGTCTATAAATATTAATATATTCGGGTAGCTATGTTAATAATTATTTAAAAACTACTTAGATAAAAAATACATTTTGAAGAAAAATTAAATATAAGAATTTATTGTGACTAGTACTAGACTAGTAGTGTGACAATGACTGCCTCGGTGGCACAGTGGTATGAGTATGCGACTGCCGTCCCTGAGGTCCCAGGTTTGATTCCGGGTCGAATCAAATTATTTGTGTGATCCACAAATGTTTGTTTCGGAGTTTGGGTGTTTTCTGTGTATAATATGTATGTATTTAGAAATATATAAGTATGTTTATCAGTCGTCTAGATCCCATAACACAAGCTTATATTAGCTTAATTTGGGCTAGATGATGTTATGTGAAAAATGTTAAAAAAAAGAAGAAAAAAAAATTGTTACTAAAAAACTATTTTTACTAAAACAATGTACGTTACATTCCTGCTCCGTTTATCTTGTTAAATGCAAAAGTAGAAATTGGAATGTTCCTCAATTACGCTGAAATGGGTGAACTAGCAATAGTTCCTTGACATCCAGAACAGACAACATTCCAGTGGTGCGGCACTGTCCGGTTTCTTGTTAATTTCGACCACGAAGCTTGCAAGAATTGGGGTTTTCTTACTTACGATAAAAGTAGGTATTTTCAACTGATTCCCAAAATGGAGGAGGTTCTCAATTCGACTGAATGTCTTTTAACTTTGTTTTTTATTTATTTAAATAATTATGCTTTATTGTACGCCAATACAGTATTAATGTATACAGAGCTTACTATATCTAAGAGCAGTACAATGGTCGGCCTTATCGCTTAAAGCGATTTCTGCCAGGCAACCTTTGGATGGATAGATCTTGTAGAATGAAAAGGTAGTGGTAGGCGTAGATTAATAGGCTTAACTAATATAAATACTTAATACATACATGTAGTTTTATACTTAAAGACGCACACACATATATAGATACATATATTATTACTAGTGGTCGCCCGCGACTTCTTCCGCGTGGTAATTTTGATTTTTTCCCGTTCCCGTCGCGCCATGTCATATTTTGAACAATTCACACAATAATCTTTATAAATTGTAGCCATGTGTTATGAAAGTTATATTATTGTAAAGTTTCATTAAAATCCATTCAGTAGTTTTTACGTGAAAGAGTAACAAACATCCATCCATCCATACAAACATACATACTTACAAACTTTCGCGTTTATAATATAAGTAGGATATACAGTATCAAATTTCAAACAATGGTATAAATACATACGTAGGCACAGAAATATAGAATAAAGATGAGTAGGTATATAAAGTAAATAAGATCGTGCCTCTCATTGAAATTGCAACTCAAGGTAGTCCCTGACTAGAGATTTAAATTTATGTAGTGTCTCGGCTCGCCTTATCTCTACAGGTAACTGGTTTATGTTTGTTACCTCATATCTCTGGACTAAGTGAACTGATTTTGATTTTTTTTTAAATTACAGCTACTACTTCCCAAATGGTTCACATTCCCATTTCAATTTGATCCCATTCCAACAATTATTTGTAGTCCATTGAAATGTTACAATTTAAGGACCAAATATTGCATTTTTAGAGGACGCAATTTTATTTTTGGGACATGTGTCCGGTTACTAGGTGTGAGTGATTAAAATTTTCTCACTTTTTTGCTTATAACTTCTTTAATTTTTAATTTAGGGCAAAAAGTAACATTAACATATTTATAGGCAAAACCATTTGCTACAAATTATGACTACAAATTTTTTGTAAGTTGCATAGTTTCCGAGATATCGCGAAAAAAGTGTTTTCACCCCTTATCCCAAGATGGCGGCCGGGGGACAAGGGTGGCGAACCCACAAACTTGAGGTTAAGCTTCAATTGACCCTCCACACATGTCCCAAAAATAAAATTGCGTCCTCTAAAAAATGCAAACCTCATAACATTTCAATGGACTATTGGTCTAATTTCAGTAATTGAAGTCGGTTGTTGTGTCAATATTTGACGTGTATTTTATTATGAACGAATAAGTTTACAGTTAGGCAGACACATTATTCCACTTGTGAGTTTCCTACATAGTTTTACAAGTTATGTACAGGTACTCTCAAGCAAATACCCTACCAAGATCGATGAACCTACAAGATTACCGACAATAGACTCGCCGCGCCGCCATAACCGCCATAGCCGTGGGACTTAGTGAAATGAGGGCGTATAATATAAGATACCTCTGCTTCGCCTTCGTAGAAATAGTTGTATTTATGTCTGATTAGGTATCAGTGCTCAGTAGACGATCAAATTTTTGCGAGCAAGTCGTGCTCGCGAAGGAGTTTGTAACCCCTCCACGCTGGGTTGCGAAGTCAGCGGCCAGCAGGGTGCCGCAGACTTCTCTACGCCCAGGACCATCGAACTCCATGATAGGGGCCTGAGGACGGCGGGGTAGCCACCTGCCGTTCTTACAGAAGCAAGCTAAAAGGTTCGCAGATTCACTCACCGACGCGCGACGCGGTATTTTCATTCCGACCAAACCCCTGAAGAGGCCACACAGGTGGCTAAAGTCATACCTCTTGGTGCGTACCAGAGGCACCAAGCAATGGACGTAGGAGCAGCCGCAGTCTTGCGGAGTTAAAAAAAAGAGGGGGGGGAGGGGGGTACACGACAAACTATGAACTATATACATAAGTGAACTGTTGTGTAGATAAATAAATCAATAAGTAAATAAATAGATAATATGCCAGTTTGCCATAAGAAAACAAGGCTGGAGTGCGGTTACGCTAAGCGCGCAATCGCGAAATGCTCCAAGGATACTATCAACATGTCAGTGTCAGATTGAAAAGTGACACGTACGGACGGACAGACGGAGAACGACGGGCGTATAAGGGTACTTTTTTTTAGCTTTTGCTGATAGTACCCTAAAACGGAAAGGCTGTCAATTTTTTTTTTTTAAATGTTTGCTCTGTATTAATAAACTTACCATAGACGTCTATACAGCCTATCTGCCACTTCATATTTGGTTGTGTATTGATCTGGCACATGTAGCAACCCCTGTCTTCTGCCCGCAGTGGTCTTATCCTTAACTGCCAATTTCTTGGCGCGTCTAAGTGTACAGCGTATCTTGCTCCAAGTACAGTTCGTTCGTGCATCGTCAAAATTGTCTGGTCTTCTGCCCTTAACCAGCCTACCTGTAACAAATTATTATTACATTTATAAGAGAACGAGAAATGAAAAACTCACGTACCTAAACGTAATAGGTATGACTTAAAATAATTGCTACGGTTTAAAAGATATCGATAGCATTTTGAAAGTACAGTAAAAAGTTGGTACACTCAGCTCTTCATTTCGAAGATAATAATTCAAAGAAAACACCAACATTGCTGACAAAAAAAGCTGGAATATAGATTTTTTTTCTTCTTTTATTTAAATTTACCTAAAAGTGGATTATTTATTTTGTACCAGTTCCAAATTTAAATAAATCTTTACTTGAGAACCTCTTTAGTCGTCACGTTTATAAAACAAGTGCCATACACTGTCTGGTTCAGTACCTACTGTACCTATTGAGACACCTTTGAGATAGATTATTTATCTCAAAGAAGGTTAGTTATAAAAACTGGTATATTATTCAGCATGTTTAAAAATACCATCTTGGCATTTAATTTTGTTAGAGACGAAGCCAAATACTGCGTTTGTTGTTTAAGGTTTTGAAATTGGTGGTGTCATGCATGACATAACCACCAATTAGGTAATTAGTTAGACTATGGTCTACCTTCCTAGTAAAAGAAAAACCTCAGACAAAACACGTATATTTAGATAGAAATAATTATAAATTACAAGAACTGAAACTTCATCGGCTGGACTCGATCTCACGGCCTTTCCCGATATCCAAATATTTTAAGAATAGTTCAACCAGACTGCCCTTGTGCCCGGAGTCCCGAAGAGGAGGAGGTATAGGAAATAAATTAAATTATAAATAAATAAATTCATTATATGACTATAACTATAACTTAATAATTTTACTAAATTGAATTAAATAAATGTAATATAATTTGCTAATTTGAATTTGACATTGTTGATATGACTTTGTATAGTTTTAATCACCGGGATGTATAGGTATATTTGTTTTATGATATTTGTGACTTTCAAAAATAATATTGCCTATCTATATATATAATACGCCAGTGAAGCCGCTTCTCCTCCTAAACTAAGAGTCGCACAGTCAAGTGTGAGACACCGTTTGAAAGGTCGTGGTCTCAAGTGGTGCGATAAGATTAGAAATTTGACAAAAAGTAAAAAATAAAAAATGCGCAGTTTGCGCTAAGGGTTGCTAGTTTTTAATAAATGTACCAAAATTGCTATTTATAACTTAATAATAATAAAAAAGAAACATAATATAATGCATAATAATATCCAAAAAAACCGTAAAATTTAATAAAGTTAATTAATAAATAACATAGACCTAAATAAATAAATAAATGCAGCTAGCAAGTAAAATGTCTCCTCTCTCCAGATAAACATTGTGCTGTATTCGACGGGGTCCAGAATTGTAACTATAACTATTTTAAGATCTGTACCACATTATGGAAGCAATAAATGTATTGAGTATTTTAATAAATAAATATTATATGATGTAATGTGTTAAAAGTTGAATAGATATATACTTATAATAAAATGTTAGGTTTAAATTTGTTGGACATGATAATAATAATAATGAAATAAACTAAACTAAATTTTAAACCATCTATGGACATTTTCTGTTTATTTTTTATTAAACAATCTAATTGCTTACAAATACAAGAAAACACTTATATTCTCATTGTCAAACCAAATGCTATCATAAAAATTCCATCTCCAAGTAAACGTTGGTATTGGTGACAATCCCTTTCTAGGTCAGTGAACCGGTTAAGTTTTCGACCCTTGAAATCCCTTTACATTTATCTTTTTTCTGTCATTGCCCTTATACGTCATTCCTTATTTTCGGTATGTCAAATTACTTTTAAAAGCACCTACATATTTTCAGGTTTATGCTTTTGAAAAATAACATAATTATGGGACTTGGGTTTTTGGGGCGTGCGTGGCTGGTTGCCTTTTAGGCATAGACCAACGCGGTCGTCGTATACGCTGTCGCCCTTTTAGGTTACCTCTGGCACTGGGCAAAAATCCAGGCCCAAACGCTCAATAGCAATACCGAACAACGTTTCCTTGTCCCGCACCGCGAACTAGTTCAGAGTAACTAGTTCTTCTGTCCGGGAAAAATCAAGCATTACCTTGACATTGGCGAAATCATCGATGACATCGAGGAGCCACATTTTTAAAAAAAGAAGATGAAGAAGAATTGCCTCAATTATCCTTCCCACAAATCTGACTTCTACTCCTACTCTTTCTCCGTTCATGCCGTCAGACTGCGGAACGCTCTTCCAACCGATATAAGGAACTGCAGAACTGTGTCTGGCTTCAAGAAGAGAATTAAGGAACACTATCTCGCTTCTTTACCTTAATTATTGTACATCTATGTATGTTTATATAACTTTTTATGTATGTATTTGTGTATTTATTTAGTTATAGTTTATGTAAGTTTATTAACCTGCACACACATCAGGACCTGTTTGCATCACGATCTCCTCTCTTAGGCCCACTGGAAGAGATCTCTTTAGAGATAAGTGGCGCCATTGTATACATGTTTAGTTTGTATCCATTTACTGTTTTATTTACTGTGTGTGTGCAAAAATAAATAAATAAAAAATAAATAATAAATAAAGAACTAAATTATGATGGAAACATTTTCTTTAAAAAAGTGTAAAGACACAAAAGTCTTTATCTTTTTATTTCAAGTCATTTTGACAAATTTATAATTATAAAAGGGTTCATAGTAGTCTTATCATGATTTTAGCTCTGAAAGGTGCCCTACCGATTAACGGGAGAGGTTAAACATAATAAGGCATGAGAAGCGACAATAGGGTCACTCCCTATTACGTGGGACCAGCAAATTTAACTTACGAAAAGTGGGCGAATAATATACCTAACCTACTAAGGGGTACGTTAGGTATATTATTCGCCAAATGAGCCAGGCGATACAGTATAATTATAAAAAACCGGTCAAGTGCAAGATGGACTCGCGCAAAAATGGTTCCTTACCAAATCGGCAAAAAAATCACGTATGTTGTATGGGAGCCCCCTTAAATATTTATTATATTATTATTCTGTTTTTTTTTAGTATTTGTTGTTGTAGCGGCAATAGAAATACATTATCTGTGAAAATTTCAACTTTCTAACTATTATGGTTCATGAAATACAACGGACGGACGGACAACGGAGTCTACTTAGACTCCGTTGTCCGTCCGTCCGTTGTTCATAATAGTTAGAAAGTTGAAATTGTCACAGATAAGGGAACTCTATTACTTAATAGAGTTCCCGTTTTACCCTTTGGGTACGGAACCCTAAAAAAGAAAACCTAAACACAAAAACCAAATCACGGCTCAAATAAAAGAAAACAAAATGAGAACAAAAGATACCGGCAGGCGGTATTCCGTTCGCGTATTCCAGTATTAAAATTCACAGGGGAAGGCACAACACTAGCTCCGTACATTGTTATTCTAGGCATAGAACACAACTGAACTACGGTTAATGAAGGATAATCGGTAAATTTTTGTTCCTCTAATTGTATCGGACAAAGGATGGATTTGTTTCTGACGTTCTTTTTCTGCAATTGACACAACGCCATCTAGTCTCAAACTAAGCAGAGCTTGTAATATGAGTACTAGATAAACGGATTTAAATACTTATATTTTTTTTTTGTAAATACATACATGTTACACATAGGAAACATCCAGACTTCGGTACAAACGTATCTATAGTCTCACAAAGTTTGTTCCGACCGGGAATCGAACCCGAGACTCTGGCGGTGAAAGCGGATGCACTACCGACCACGCCACCGAAGCAGTCTGCAACTCTCCGAAGAGGAAGTCTAAGGTAGTTTTAACACTTTGTCAATCATTTTGAATAATCTATTTTATATTTAAGTTATACATACATATATCACGCCTATATCTCGAAGGGGTAGGCAGAGGTGCATGACACATCCAGTCTTTGCCAGTATTTTTTTGGCGCACGCGTATTGCCGTCACTGGGCATTACTTTTAGAAAATTCATAACGATGAATTACACTGCTACCTACTCCTTCGGGGATATAGCCGTGATGTATGTATGTATGTCTGTCTGTTACCAGAATATTAGTTGTTCAGGGTTTTCTCGTTGTTGTTTTATTATTGCTTCTCACTTTGTTTGGTCATTACGTGAAAACTGCTATACTGATCTTGATGACATTTGGTGTGGGAAAGCCTGAAATCTTGAGCTTTTAATTTATTGATTTTCGTGGGAATTATGTACGAGTAACTTTTCCACGTGCCTTAAGGCATACTAATATTGAATACAAAGTAAGCTTTCAAACTGAGTATCTTAGTACTCGTATATTAGCTTATTTGTGGTAGGTATTGAAGTAAGCTTATAACTTTGAAGTTCTGTGAGGCTTAGGAGCTAAAGTAAGCTTAAGTATTGCTTAGTTTGTACGTTATTATGTCCCAGTTTGTATAGTTGGGGGAATGTTTGCGTTACATACGGTGATAGTGTAAGTGAAAACGTGAAAACTATGTTGGCTCCTGATAGTTTTTGAAGACACATTAGTTATAGACTTATAGATACTTCTATAACACTAATATAAGAGGAAAGATTAGAATCAGATTGTTTGCTGATATAGAAAATTCTTTGACTAATGTGGAATTCTCTATGGAACCATCAGCACCACCTTGCGGTAAGGTGACGCTGGTGTGTGGGGTTAGCCCGCAGCCTCTAGGCCTATGCCCGGAGAGCCCAGGCCCACCCACTAAACCAACCTCCGGAAGCCGTCCTGTCGCCTTAGCTGGGAGGTGCCGCTGGAACCCGCGTGTGGAGGATATTACCACTTTATCCCTGAGTGACATTAGACTACTGTTTACCACGGTAATGTGTTACCGCGGGAATTGGAAACGAGAAAACCAAATTACGCAGGAGGAATTTGCCAGTATTTTTAGTCCCACGTAATAGATGGCAAGCCTATTGCCATCTCCGGGCACACATATAATGGGTTTTGTCCTTTTGGACAAAACCCATTATATGTATGCAACTTTTTATTAAATTAATTACGCCATTTTTGGCGTAATTAATTTAATAAAAAGTTGCAGCAATATTGTAATTTTGAAAAAAATTTAAAACCATTTCCTTGCGATGAAATGTTGATGAAAGGCAACAAAATCTAACGTGCCAGCCGCTATGGCACAGCCAATTAAAGTCCTGGGCGTCTCGGACTAATAAATAATTCATCCAAATATTATTATAATGTAATTATCCGGACTGCATGGATTGTAGGTTTGTATCATCAGTCCTTGCTGTTGGAGTTTACTGTTGTATATGAACCCCTGAATGCCAAAAAACGTTGGACCTACAAAACTATTAGCATACAGTATAATAGGTGTGTCAAACAGATTCATTGATATCACTGATTATAATCGTGATAGGTGAACATTAAAGCAAAGTATTGTAATTAGAAGACTATTTAACTTTAATCGTTACTATGAAGGGACTAATTAAAGTTTACCACACGCCAATGTTGAATATGACGGGCTTGTATGATTGAGGTTGATTGCTTTTGGAAACTCTAGATTGTATGGCCTTGTATCCCTGAGTCGTATTTGTATTTCTATTTATATAACACTGTCTGATTACCATGAATTCACTCGGTTTCTCGTTCGCGATACGTGAACACCGGGATAAAAAGCAGTATAGGTAAAAGGCGTAAGCTGAGCTTTGCATTTGTGTGAGTGACCACGAGAAGTACAGTAAAAAATTCCTGTGTACAATGTTAAAAATTCTGTAAATTTACATGCAAAAAAATTACATAAACCTGTAAAATTCCCTTAAAATCTAGGAAACTTACGGAAAAATATGAAATTTTAAGTAATTTTCGTGAATTTTACATTTTTTCCTTAAAATCGCCAATTTTAATGAAGTTTTACATAAAATTTATGTAGTAGTCATGTAAATTTATGTAATAGTCATGTAAATAGTTATGTAAAAATACAGAAAGGTTAGGGCAACGAAAGTTGCCCAAGAATTATGTAAAAAATTTTAACAGTGTAGCTGTGTGTACAACACCTGTGTATGTAACGAGGGCACATATACGTTCACGAACACTGCACTCACACAAATGCAAAGTTCAGCGTATCCCTCGCGAACTGTAGTAGGCATAATGTAAAAAATATTTCACTAATATGTAGCATTAGTAAAAGAATTTTTAAAACGGTCAAGAAGTCTTGGAGCCTTAACGGACAAAATCACAAAAACCTTCCTCGAATAGTGGTTATATCCATAGAAAAAAACCGCATCAAATACCAATGTGTAGTTTTAAAGACCTAAGCATACATACGGACGGAAGCGACTTCGTTATATACTATGTAGACTAGACTAGAGACTAGAGAGTACAGATAAAAGGTGTCTTACTTTGTGTCTGCCAAGATTAGAAACTGCACATCCTAATACTGCTTCTC
Source organism: Nudaria mundana (assembly GCA_963556515.1). Classification (NCBI taxonomy): domain Eukaryota; kingdom Metazoa; phylum Arthropoda; class Insecta; order Lepidoptera; family Erebidae; genus Nudaria; species Nudaria mundana. Next base: position 4,515,558 of record OY748300.1, read on the forward strand.
TTCCCAGGAAAAACGTGTGATTTCCGATTGGTCGTTCAAATTCAGGCTCCTCTGAAAACTTTTTTGTCGTCATTTGAGCATCTGAAACAATGAGAAAATAAATTTTAATAATAAAATTCTAACTGACTTCAAAAAGGTGAAGTGTTTTAAATTACAATGTATTCTTACATACGCTGTGTCGAAAGGACGTTGATTTACACTGCATCTATTTGGAATTTTATGCAAATAACAGTCTCTAAAGAAGTAGCCGTAAAAAGAGTTTGCTTAAAAACTAGCGATTTTTTTGACAAAGTATCTGTATTTAAAGTATAGTACGTACTCTTTTATCTGTGCTAAAACCTGGTTCCATCCAACAATAATTCAATGTCATTTGCAAACATTTCTACCGAGCTCTTAAGAAGTCTACAGATGTAGAACATTTTACTTTCAATCGGAAAGTACAATCGTTTAATCTCCAAGTCTCACTTGAATGAGTTTCCGAACACCGCAATATACTATAAAGCTAGAAAAGTAGTAATAGTTTTAGTTTACTTTGATTTATTTTATGAATTTTCTATACAAAAGAGAAACTTTACCGTTTATTGCGAAGAAAATTACCCAATCACATTATGAGTGACACAGATTCGTCAGAAATAATGCAGTATTCTAATGAAAAAGAAATGTTGAAATCTGCGCAGTCATTTTGGAGCTTATTCGTTACGAATTATCATGATCCATCGAGCCTTTTCCCAACGGCTTTCCAGTCTAACTGCGATGCGGCTGAAATTTGATGGTTTCTGTGGAGGGACTGCCATCTGACCTCCACAAGCTATAAGTGATATTGAAGCTCTGTAGTTAGACCAGTCGGATTTTCTTTAAGGGCTTTAAATACCCGTAACGACTGTCATAGATCTTCAAATGACAACCGGGACCGACAGCTTAACGAGCTCTCCGAGGCAAGAAGGGGTCTCAAAATGTCTTAGGAAATGGTCACATATCCTAAGACCGGCCTAGCTGGGTGTTGCTTCCTTAAACTTTGTTTTAAATTATGCGGTTACTACTCAGCTACAAATATGCTAAAAATTATTATGTTCCAATTACACAATCTTAATTATAAATTCGCCAAGCAAGTGGTAAACTGTTCAGTGTTTTGATAGTACCCATCGGAGCAAAATATTTGCATAGATCGGTTCAAATAAGTTTCATTGTTACTTTATTGTCTACATAGTTTCTTATTTACATAACCTTCTAATATTGTAATTTGATCCGTAGACTATGAAATAATATTTCATGACAACTAAAATTATAGAGTGGAAAAATCACTATTCCACGAGGTATATTATTAAGTATAAAATATTAGTTTTCATGACAAGGGAGTAAAATTATATTGTTATCGAAGGCACTATTTCGAATCCAGAGCAAAGCGAAGGATTCTAGAGTAGAATCCCGAGCGCAGCGAGGGTTTATAAAGTAGAATTCTGAACGTAGCGAGGGATTCAAAGTACGTCACCTGAGAAAAATAATATTTTACTTTCAAGTCTTAAATAATAATTTTCATAGCCTTCTATGAAAAAAAAGTAATGCACAAGCGATGAAAAAAGGTCGTGCGTATTTTTTTTGGTTGATTACTATAAAATATTCATGTTCCAAATTCAAATCTCATTATTGCCCACTAAAAAGTCTCTGAAAAAAAAAGAGTTACTGTAGGCGCACTTATGTAGTAACAAAACGCCACTTTTTTAAATAGAAGTGATGAAAAAGTACTTTTAACCACTGAGAAACCATGAGTTATGTTATGGGTGCAAAGGGGTGCTATCAACATCTTTAGGACCCCAGCGACCTCACCTGCTAGTGGCGCACCTGCTGATCAACGGACGAGGATCGTTAATTTACGGTACCTATAGAGTGGCTTCGGCCCCTACGTGGGTACCAGGTGGTACAACAGTGTTGGTCCGAGGGATACCACCGTGCAGCTGTGCTAAAGCCCTCCAAGTAACCCAGCCCAGGCTGGGTTGCGTTAGGGGTTCAGCAGCTGCACCGCCGGGCCCGGGGCGATGTATGGTGCAGCAGACATGGGACCAGTGGGGACGAAGCGGAGTCTAGTGTGGGTGGTGTGGGTCGATTCGCCGGCCAGAGAGACCCTTAGCAACGGCGTTGCCGCGGCCGCCCGCAACACAGTCATGAGGCCCGCATGGGACTATCCACCCCAGGAGGCTGCCTCACATGTTGCGCATAATACTGATGTGGGATCGCCGCTGCGGGTGGTAACCGGTGTGGGGTAGCATCAGGGAGGTTTGGGAGCCCTTCCGTCCGGCGGCTTGGCTCCGACCTAACCACACGGTTCCAGACGAAGCTAGCCCCTGCGCTTTGTCACTTATTCTGCTGCACCAAATGTTGCCAGTCTTCACGCTTCTTCTTCAAATTTATAATGGCAGTACAACACAAAAAAAGTAAACGTTCCACAGCGGCCCCAGGAAACCCCACAACTTCACTTTTCGAGGTGGAGTTCACCAACATCCGTGGACTCCATGCGAACCTCGACGCCGTCCATCATCACTTTCAGACGGCACGGCCCGCTGTGATGTTTCTCACAGAGACACAAATGCGCCGCCCTGACCTGTTATGTCCTGTACCTGTGTTACCCCGGTTATGTCATCGAGGAACAATTTCGAGATAAAGCCGGGGTGTGCGTGTTGGTTAGGGCGGATGTTTACTGCCGCCGGTTGCGCTGCCTAGATAACGCCTCCAACTCCGTCCTTTGGCTGCACGTAGACCATGGCTCTATGAGCCAGACCTACGTGTGCGTCTACCGTTCCCACACAAGGGATTCTGAGACAACAAAGCTCTTCCAGTACCTCAGCGACACGGCTGATGATGCGCAGGTGCGGTTCCCGAACGCTGACCTAGTGTTTCTGGGGGACTTCAATGGCCATCACATTGAATGGCTGGGGTCCCTCAGGACTGATCATGCGGGTAGGGCCGCCCACGCGTTGGCTCTCTCCCACGATCTGACCCAGATGGTATGCGGGATCACCCGGATACCAGACAGGTCAGATCACGCACCCGCTCTGCTGGATCTACTGCTGACGAGTCGCCCAGCCCAGTACAGTGTTTCGGTAGGAGCCCCATTGGGTAGCTCCAACCACTGTGTTGTTCACGCTGGCATGAAGGTATCACCTCCTGCACGTGCTGTACAAATGTCACGATGACTGTGGCCATGTCAAATATGCGGGCCACCTCAAAGCAGCGAACACCCGGGCCACAAAATCCAGCAAGACGGCCTTTAAGAGAGCGGATGCCCAGCGCGTCACGCGGCTTGGTCAGGAGCTCACTTCCCATCCCACGGGCAGCCGTGGATACTGGCAACTGGCCAAAGCCGTGCAATCTAACTTTTGTCAGCCCTCGCTGCCAACGCTGCGTTACCCAGATGGAACACTGGCTCACAAAGCCCAAGAGAAAGCGGATATGCTCGCAGACCTCTTTGCGGCTAATTCCCGGGTCGACGACCGTGGCCTGCAGCCCCCCGCCATCGCCAACTGTGGCCACACTATGCCTGACCTTATACTCAGGCAATGCGATGTACGGGCAGTGCTGCGATCACCCGTCACGTGGAAAGCCAGTAGCCCTGATGGCATTCCAGCGGTGGTACTACGGAAATGCGCAGCTGAGTTGTCTCCTGTACTAACTCGTCTTTACCGCCTGTCTTACTCCACAAGAATCGTGCCGGAGGTCTGGAAGAAGGCGAATGTACAACCGATCCCAAAGAAAGGGGATCGGTCTGATCCAGGCAAATATCGACCCATAGCTGTCACCTCAGTCATCTGCAAGGTGTTTGAGCTGATCATCAACAAACAGCTCATGCGATACCTCGAAGATCACTCGCTGATAAATGATCGGCAATACGGCTTCAGGCCAAAATGTTCAACGGGTGATCTTCTGGCATTCGTAACGCATGTCTGGGGTGAGGCTATGGAAAGGCACGGCGAGTCCTTGGCGATTAGCCTGGACATCGCCAAAGCCTTCGATAGAGTCTGGCATGCTTCGCTCCTTTCCAAGCTTCCGGCATATGGTCTACCTCCTCAACTGTGCAGGTGGATGGCCAGCTTTCTGATCGAACGCCGAATGCGGGTCCTCTGCGATGGCCAGGTTTCTCGCTTTTTGCAAGTGAATGCCGGGGTGCCGCAGGGGTCCGTGCTGTCACCAACTCTCTTCCTTCTGCATATCAATGATATGCTATCCCTCGGGAATATTCATTGTTATGCAGATGACAGCACATTGCACAGGAGCTACTGGGCTCGTCCGGCGGTGGGGCGGTATGAGATTGAGGAGGATAGACAACAACTCGTGGCTGATCTCGACAGGAACCTCGAATGTATCTCTCAATGGGGTACCGAGAACCTGGTCGAGTTCAATGCCCGCAGAACACAGGCGTGTGCATTTACATCGAAGAAATCCCCTTTCCTTCCCCTACCATCTCTTCAGAATGCATTATTACCAAATAAAGGACAACCTTGACATCCTTGGCATAGACGTTCGTCGAGAGCTCAATAATAAAAACTAACTCGAAAGATGTATAGGGCTAGCTTCGCGGAAACTAGGAATACTGAATAAGGTAAAGCGATTCTTTACACCGCACCAGAGGTGTCTGCTGTACAAGACGCAGATTAGACCCTGCGTCGAATACCGCTCTCACCTCTGGGACGGCTCCGCGAAGTATCTGCTGGACGCTCTCAACGCTATGCAGCGACGGGCTATCCGTATTATAGGTTGTCCGGAGGTAACGGGAAGCCTTGAGCTGCTAGCTCAGCGCCGAACAATAGCTTTGTTGGCCGCATTCTACCGTATTTACCCGGCGAGTGTTCTGAAGAGCTCTTCAATCTGATCCCACCCTCTTCCTTCCGATACCGAACAACGCGTGCCGGGCAGAGATGTCACTCCTACACAGTGGATAGCATATTCGCGAGAACCAACCGTTTTAAACGTTCGTTTCTCTGCAAGCAGGCCTGGAGCGCCCTGCCTGTGCACGTGTTTCCTCCCACATATAATCCTGGGTTCTTTAAGCGGAGCGTGAAGAGTTACATCAGTAGGTCGTCAAGTTGAGGGCCACTCTCTATAGTATTGTGTGCTGTGAGAGTGGCCCACAATCGCTAGACGTCGTCACTACTTACCACCAGGCGGGCGGTATCAATTTGGCGATCCAAATATAAAAAAAAGAGAACTAGTGTCGAGCTAATAATGCTCTAAATCGGGGTGTCTAATACAGTCAAGTTCTGAAAATTTTAAGATCCCCAAGCTTCCACCGGCCAAGCCCAATTTAGTCTGCTAAAACAAAATGTAATTTAACTTCTCAGGTTCTACTACTCGCTTTTGCTGCGCAGAGACTTCATTTTACACTACATATGTACCTCTTTATTATTTTATTTATAATTTTTCATAAGATCCTTCTCCTAATAATAACGAATACAAGGAAAAAAGAATTTCCGAAATCGGTCCAGCCGTGCACGCGTGATGGTGTGGCCAAGGGAAATAAAGATACATTTTCAACCGAATTCCTCTTTTTTTGGAAGTCTGGTGAAAATGAATCCCTATAATGAGGAGGTTCTCAATTTGAATGTATGTTTTTTTATGTTTGTTACTAATTGTTACCTCATATCTTGAAACTGGACGAACCGATTTAAAAAAAATCTTTTAATTTAAAAGCTACTACTTCCCAAGTGATCCCATTTCAATTTAGTTCGGTAATTTGAAGTCAGCTGTTGTCTCAATTTTTTGACGTCATTTTTCATTATATATACATGGGGCACACTAAAAGTTTTGCACTTCTAGCTAATCGGAACTATTTGAATTTCGAATGTTATATTTTTTTAAACGTTGCAACCTTCTTAGTAATAAAAAAAACCATTGGCGGGAAATCATTGTTCAATTGTTTTTTATCACACATCAAAGTTCTACGTATGCAACGAAAATGGGATTAAGTCGAAAAGATTTTAGCGCGATGATTTTTTATGATTTTAAAAGTTCTCTCTCTCCGCAAGACTGTGCCGCTCGTCTTCAAAATGCTTTTGGGAGAGAAGCACCTTGTTTGAGCACCGTGAGGCGATGGTTTGCTGAATTTGAGAGAGGTCGAGTTTCTTTACATGACGAATTTCGTGAAAGGCGGCCTTCAACTGCCGTCCACGAAAATAATGTGGCTACTGTTAAGCGGTTAATTGAAGAAAACCCGCGGATTACCAATGAGACAAATCGAGGACTATTATTGGTATGAGTCAAATCCAGAAAATTTTACACGAAGAATTGAAAGTTCGGAAACTTTGTTGTCGTTGGATCCCTCATGAACTGACAGCGGAGCAGAAGCGGGCTCGCGTGGAATGGTGCTCACAGATGCTACTGAAGCACGACCATGAACATTCTAATTCTGTTTGTGACATTGTCACAGGAGACTAAACGTGGATTTATTGTTTTGAACCCGAAAAAAACAGCAATCTTGTGAATTGGTGTTTGAAAATGAGAACAAGCCAACAAAAGTGAGGCAGGCGAGAAACGTTGGTAAAAAAATGCTGGCGTTTTTTTTCTCAGCTACGGGTCCTATCTGTACAATTCCACTTCAAGATCAAAAGAGTGTTAATGCTGAGTGGTATTCTACCATTTGTTTACCCAGGGTGTTAGAAAAAGTTCGCGAAAGACGACCCAAAAGCCGCGTTCTCCTACATCATGACAAAGCTTTTTCACACACGGCCAACAAAACAAATTTTTAGTTTCCGAAAAAGTACAACTCGTCACCCATCCTGCGCAAAGCCCCGACCTAGCACCCTGTGATTTCTGTATTTTCCCCAAAATCAAAGATTTGATGAGAGGTTTCACTTTTACCAACTCTGAAGAGGCAGTGATAGCGTTCAATCAGAACGTAGAAAACATACCTTCAGATCTGTGGTCCTCCTGTTTTAAAAAATGGTTCGATCGCATGAAAAAATGTTTAAAATGTAAAGGAGAGTATTTTGAAAAGCAATAAACATAATATTTTGGTTTTAACATGTTGTTTTTTTAAGTTACGCAAAACTTACAGTGTGAGGATATGTAAAGGTACAAATACATTAGTATGTAAAAATATCAAACTTTAACTGCGTATTCTGCTCAAAAAGCTCATTTTAAGCACTTATAAATCAAAACAATAAAAGGCAAAAGCTCTAAAACAACGATAATAGAAGTTATATAAATATGTGAGTGCGATGTGGTGAGCTTCGCACCTGTCACCAAATGCTAATGCATGGGTTTCACACAAAAACGATTGTTTCGTTCTATAAAGGAGCTTATACATTTAATATTGTTGAATATAAGTTAAAAGTTGTTTGAGGCAGAGAATGGTGTTGTTTATAATATTATGTACTTAATTTAAGGGTTTATAATATTTAGAAACGTTTTTGTGTAAGAATGACGACTGAATACAAAGGCAATTATGTCGTTTAATAATTAAGTAATTGGGAGGTAACGCTGCTATTAACTTCCTAAAAAATATACGACCTCCAAGTAAAACAATTTTCGAATTTTCGACTAGATACCTAGTTAAGTGATAAATTTAGAATTTTCGACTAGAAATTAGTGTAATTACGAAAGAAAGTGATAGCTCAAAAGAGTCTCTGAGTTGATGATGATACTCTTACTTGAAAACCAATATCGTAAGAAGTCAATTTACTCGGATAAAATTATCTTTCACCTCTCCCTTTTTTCTTGCTTCAAAATATTTTTCCATAAAGTGATACGCTAATACCTTAGTGTAATTTGCTTTTGTGGTTAGTTTTGAGCACAAAACATGGTACACAAAACAAAAGCGAATACAAAGCGTCTGTAGCCAGGTGGCTAAGGGTTTTATTTTTAATTCACAAATCAAAGAATAAAGCAATCAGTTAAGTATAAAATACTGTATAGTATAAAAACAAATAGAGGTAAATAAATATTGTAGTCCCAATGTTATGATAACTTTACTTTTCTATAGCATAATACACTATGTCTGTATTTGTATTATACATATTAGGTACTTACCTTTATTTTTTATTTCTTTTATTCTGCGGCCCAATGCCGCGGCCGCTCTAACGTCCGTTGCCGGGCGTTAACCACCATACACCACACAGATCTCTGGTTCACACGCAGAAGGTATTTCCAGTGGCGCCCGGCGGACTTTGACCACCTGTGTGGTCACTATGGGGGTTTGGTCGGGATGAGAATCCCGCGTCGTTGGGGTAGGGTGCTATCCCGCGCCGGTGAGGGTGGCAATCCCGCCGTCCTCAGGCCCCAATCATGGAGTTCGATGGTCTTGGGCGTAGATGAGTCTGTGGCGCCCTCGCCGCTGACTACGTAACTCGGCGGGGAGGGTACGCTCCCTCTCCCTTTTGGCCGCCTCTTTCGCGAGCATGACCCGCTCGCAGAAGGTAACGGCCGCGTTCCACCTACTCCCACTGGAGACCATGGCTTGAATAGCTAAGGGGTTGGACTTGCGTTTCGTCGCCATAAGTTCAATACCCGTACCAGAGACGCCTGGCAACGGACGTGAGAGAGACAGCGGAATAAACTTTTACCAAGCGTTCGTCAATTGTAAAAGGTTCTTAAGCACGGCATTTTACTATGGTATGCGCAATTTATTCCTGCGTACTATTTGCTCGGTCGGTTCTGTCAGCCGTCTCAGCCTTAACATAGAATTGAACCATTTCGTTGTTTGCGTCACGTGCGTTTAAGGTTTATTGAGTAAACATTACGCGTTGAAATACATTATTCTGAGATATTCTTGAAAAAATATATTTTTGGGTTATAAAAGATAGAGAATTGTATACGGTTACAATGTATTGTATATTTATTTTAGTTGCGATTGGTTAGGTACTTATACTAGATTATATTTTAACTATCACACATTATTAGGGACGTAACTGGACTCTTGTAATATTATGATTGCCCATAAAATTCTACAAATATTTACATAATTTCATGAACCCAGAATAAATAAACAGAGGCGTTCATTATACTCACATATCGCCAACACTTGGGGTCCCACGTAATAAAGGTACAGGTCCAGTTGAGTATTTAAGCCTACTATTATACTTACACATGAATGTCGCTAAATGTCATCAGGGCTTTTCATCAGACGGCGGTGTCACTTTGGCAAAATATCATAATCCATGGAGCTTTTTCCCAACCTAGAGGGGGTCAGCTTTCCAGTCTAACTGCGAAGATGCTTGGATGTGTTCTGTAAAGCGACTGCCATCTGACCTTCACAACCCATTAAGGATATCGATGTCCAGTAGTTAGACCAGTCGGACCTTTTTTAGGGCTCTAACTACCCATAACGACTGCCATAGATGTTTCGTATGGGAACCGGGGCTTACATAATTATCGTCTCTCCGAGGCACAACAATGATGAGAATAAAAAAACGGCCAAGAGCGAGTTGGACTCGCGCACAAAGGGGTTCCGTGCCAAAATGGCAAAAAACTCGTTTTTTGTATTATAATATGTAGTTATAGTGGCGACAGAAATACATTATCTGTGAAAATTTCAAATTTCTAACTACCACGGTTAAAATAAGATAAGATAAGGACGGACAGCAAAGTCCTATAGCAATAGGGTTCCCGTTTTACCCTTTGGATACGGAACCCTAAAAATGAGAAAGAAAGTCGACTTATGACCTTTTGGTCATGATGGCATGGCAATAGAGTTCAAAGTGACTAGTCATTTTGGTCATGATGGCATGTCAATAGAGTTCAAAGTGATTATGATTATGATTATGATTAGTGAACATATCATGCGTGTTAATGTCACCTGTGTTCCGTGAACCTCGAAGAAAAATACTATTTGTAATGCAACAAATGAGTCACATGTGAGGCAATAATACTGAAATTAACGGATATTTTATTCATAACAACGTGGTCTGATAACCTAATACTTTTTTCAAAGCCAATGTTGCTTTGTTGAAACATATTACATTGATATACATACATTTGCTATTGCGGTAGGCAGAGGACACCAGATTGTGACTAAGATCAGCATCATCTAACAAACTTCACTATTAATATTTAACCTCTCAATACCAGCCAAGTGCGAGTTGGACTCGCGAACGAAGGGTTACCGTCGTACCATTACCTCTAAAAGTGGCAAAAATATCACGTTTTTTGAATGGAATCCCCCTTTATTGTTTATTTTATTCTAGTTTGCTTGTTATAGCAGCAACAGAAATACATCAACTGTGAAAATTTCAACTATCTAACTATCACGATTCATGAGATACAGCCTGGTGATAGGCCACAATGGTTTTACTGAAGGGGCAGGTGGAGGTATTATATTATTTTGCCGACCGTCAATAATTTTGTTGTATCCACAAAAAGAGACTACCAAAAAAAGAGGAGTTTCTTAATTCAACTGTGTTTTTTTTATGTTTGTTACGTCATATCTGTGGATTGGGTGAACCGATTTTGAGGGACTCGTGGTCTAGTGGTAACCGACAATGTTAACACATTACAAAGGTTAAGCAACATCTAGTCATACCGGTCTTAGGATGGGTGACCATTTCTTAAGACACTGAGACCCCTCCGTGCCTCGGAGAGCACGTTAAGCCGTCGGTCCCGGTTGTCATACGAACATCTATGGCAGTCGTTAGGGGCAGTAGGAGCCCTTAATCAAAAATCCTCGCGGTCTAACTACCGAACTTCGATATCGCCCATGGGTTGTGGAGGTCAGATGGCAGTCGCTTCACGGAAAATATCAAAGTTCAGCCACATCGCAGTTCGACTGAAAAGCCGACCCCAACTGAGTTGGGAAAAGGCTCGGGGAATGATTTTTTTTTATTGGAATCTTTCTACTTCCTAAGTGGTCCCATTTCAATTTGGTCCCATTCCGACAACTATTTGGTCCCATTTCGGTAGTTTGAAGTCGGTCGCTGTGTCAATTTTTGACGTGTATTTTTATTCAATCAATCAAAGAATCAATTTCATTTATTCAGTTTAGGCACATAAAGAGCACATTATGAATGTCAAACATTTTACAATTTATTGTTAAGTAATATTATTAAAATACTAAATTAAGTACATAAATAACCATTTGAAAATGATTCTTTCGCTGGTTCGGTAAGTTGGTTCTCCTGAGAAGATACCAGCAAGAAACTCAGGTAGATTATCCATTTTCTTTTTTAATATTGTTTTGTTTACATTGTTACAATTAGTTTATATTGTATTATACGAGTGGCCAACAACAGAAGATTAGGGTGACCATGCATTTTGATCATTAAGATATTCGTCTACATTATAGCCTTTCTTCATCAAACATTTTTTAACTACTATTTTAAACTTATTCAGAGGCATGTCAACCAAATACTGAGGAATTTTATTAAATATTTTTATACATTTGCCTACAAACGAATTACTAACTTTGTGTAGTCTAATTTTCGTCATTGCCAGTTTATTTTTATTTCTTGTATTAAAATTATGGTTATCGGATTTTTTTTGAAGAGATCTATTTATCTATTCTAGACAGTTGCCCATTGATCAACACGTGACTCACAGCTTAAAATTATAATACCTCTCGTTTTCTGTCGAGGGTAGAAATAAACTTATTAGGACATAAATCAGCTACTCAAGTACCCAATAAGGAAAGTAAAGTGATGAAATCTCAAGAGGATGATTTAAGAATTTTCTGATATTAAATATCCAATTATTCGTACAACCTCAGACGCGTATCTAATAATTAAGCGGCTTATCTAACAATTAAGCATTACTTAATTATAAGTTCGTAAGTGGTGCTTAGCTTAGTTACTAAGATAATTATTATGAATTTTAACAGCGCCTAAAAGCTTTACACTTATGAATAAGTTTGTTACAAACCTTTCAACTTTGGCTGAAAGCACTCGAAATTAGTAATTGTTTCAAACCGACTAACATGATAACAATAAAAAAATGGAAAATTTGATGTTGAAATTTAGATAATTGCAATGATTTCGCTAACTAGAAGACATGTTAAACGTCGACATATGTTTCACCTACTCACGAGGCATTATCAAGACTGTCTCAAAGAGACAGCAAAATGAATGAGGAATGAACGTTGCTGTTTATAAGATGTGAGCGTGCAAATCTCGCTAGCGCGATGTAGGAAGTCTTCTGTGTAAGTACTTCCCTGTTGAATATACTGTTAGCGAGATTCAGACATGCCATAACCAAAAACGGGGGGTAGAATGATTAACTGTGGGTCTGTTAGTGCTAATTAGGTATGTTAATGAGAAACTTTGCATTCCAAAAATTACGGTCCTGTCACGGTCGCCACTATGTTCAATCTGAAAACATTAGAAAAATAAGAATGCGATATTCAGACAAATTAGGGCGTTTAGTGCTTTTCGTGTCAAGTATAAATGCGTAATGTGACATACACTGAGAGGCGGGGGGCAGTCAAACTGGTTAACGGCTAGTAGGTAATTGGTTTTTGTGATTTTATTGTTGGGTAGTTTTGTTGCTGCGGCAACTGCATATTCCCGGCCCTGGAAAGCTTAGCAGCTTTCAAGCTTCTTCCTCTGAAGGTCTTGGTAGTAAACAGATTCTGTTTAGAGCGCGTCGGTTGGTACCTCTAGTAGTCCAGTCTAGTGTATTCGTGTGATGCACATTTCGCACCGTAATTTTTGGAATGCAAAGTTTCTCATTAAAATACCTAATTAGCACTAACAGACCCACAGTTAATCGTTCTACCCTCCCATTTTTGGTTATGGCATGTCTGAATCTCGCTAACAGTATATTCAACAGGGAAGTACTTACACAGAAGACTTCCTACATCGCGCTAGCGAGATTTGCACACTCCATTCTTATAAACAGCAACGTTCATTCCTCGGATTTTGCTGTCTCTTTGAGACAGTCTCGATAATGCCTCGTGAGTAGGTGAAACATATGTCGACGTTTAACATGTCTTCTAGTTAGCGAAATCATTGCAATTATCTAAATTTCAACATCGAATTTTCCATTGTTTTATCATGGACTTTCGCCAGGTAACGCCTGATTACATTCAGTATGATAACAATTATATTTCAATTTCACTACATATTATAAAACAAAATCGCTTCCGTCCGTATGTTTAGATCTTTAAAACTACGCATGAATTAGTAGTGTGGCCAGTAGCCAAGCAGACTAAACGAAGCACAACCTCTGACGTCACATCAAACAAGAATGCGGTTCTAGACCCTTCTACCAGCGCACACGCCTTAACACAAATCTCCTTATATGTCTACCTCCATCCGCCTTTTTTATGCAACCGAGATAATTATAAGTACTACAAATGTGTATATTATACTCATTTGCATCTAATTGTGCGCCGGTAGAAGCTATGTATGATGAGACATTAGAGGTGGTGCTTCGTTTAGTCTGCTTGTCTACTCCTCACAGTGTAAAACACCTTTGAAAATGCCATACAGCGAAACCGGTCAGGGTCACCAATAAAAAATTGTGGAATATCTGTACAAGTAAGTCATTTCATAATTTATTACTAATTTTGATACGGTTTTCACCAATGAATAAAGTGGTTCTCGAGAAATGTTTTCAGTATATAATGTATGTCAAGCGAGCGAGGCCGCGGGCGTCCGCTAGGATAGAATATAAGTGAAAGTAAATAACAATACCGAACGATTTTTGACCAAATGTATAATTTTAAAAAGTCAATTACTGTTAAAATATACATTATATACACTTTAACCTACACTTACTAAACGTATTATTATTTATTTTATTATTATTATAACATTATTATAACACTTACTAAACAGTAGAAATCAAGTGGCTCTATATTTTACAAATTTATCCAAAAAATTTGGTGAGGTATAAGTAAGTATAATCACACACATCTGATAATCTAATCGGAACGTAATCGTGATAGAAAATGTACACACACATATATCACGCCTATATCCTGAAGGGGTAGACAGAGGCAATAAGGGGCAATCCTATTGCCGTCACCGGGCACATTTATAATGTGTTATGTCCAAATGGCCGAATCAACTTAATAAAAACTTGCGATTAAATGTCCATGAAAGGCAACAAAATTTTACATGCCAGCCGCTATGGTAAAGCCAATTAAAGTCCTGGAGAACTCGGAATATAGAAAATGTAAGAGGGAATAATTACAATATACATAATTATGTACTAAAAATATTTACACTATAAAATATCGTTTAAAAATTCTCCGCGTCATTTTCGACTGGGGAGGTTCCCAGAATGCTGGCTGTGTTGCCATGTTGGATGGCAATTCTTATGTTACGATGTAAGAGGTAGATACGATAAACTACTAAGCTGGAATGTTTATGTATGTATGGATAGCTACAGCCTAAACCATTCGACCGAAGTCGCTTAAATTTAGCACGATAGTGTATTTTGATAATGGGACAACTGACGGTGAAGCTTATTGACATAAGCTTTCCAGGGCCGGATTAAGGAATAAAAAACCACCAACAAAAAATAACAGGGATCTAATAATGTTCTTCTTCAATTTTCTTTATTACTCTTTCATTTGACATACAATCCAAAAAATATCATTCAAATGTTATTCATTGTAAGCAAGGAGTGTGTGTGTCGAGTTTCAGGCAAATACGGCCTCACACATGTCATGATCTGACAGAACCCGTAGATGGGAAATAAATTCTCGCCAGTCTGCAAGTTGAAACGGAGCCTTTGGTCGCTTTGCTCCCTCAGTCAAAATCTAAAATTTTAAATATTAATTTTTGACATTTTTACGTGTTTGCCATATTTTCCATGTGAAAGTACTACCATCCAATGACGGTTAATGTATTAATGTTTATTAGAATAAGTACACAATACATATAGTTTATTCTAGTACCAAGTATCGCCGGGCGTCACAGGAAGCCGGGCGCCGCTGGAAATATGAATACGTTCTGCCTGTAACCAGAGACGCCCGGCAACGGACGTTAGAGCGGCCGCGGACTTGCCGCAAACTAAAAAAAACAAAAAGTACTAAGTATCTTAACGAACAAAGTTTACAACCTTATAGCCATTGTTGAAATCAACGAATGTGGGCTTGAATATATGTTAGACAGTGTAGTAAAATACTTGTTTTATAAATATGTGAAGTGAACAAAAACCTTTGATAATTCTATAAAGCGAAACCGGTCAGGTTAAATCCTGTAAATGAAATAAAAGTGAAACGGTGTACAACTGTTTGGTTAGCATGTTTACAAGTTTATAACCTACATAAAATGCATGAAAGAGTTTAAAAATATCTAATGTCGTTTTTATATAGAACCACGGGGTAATTATATAAGTCCAAGTCGAAGGAAATAACTTATAATTAAATGATGAATAATATAACACTTTTATATTGATGTGCCATCGTATGAAAGCTATTACAACGAGTACAAGGAGAAAACCAGTATTTACTATTTTAGGGTTCCGTAGTAAAAGTCTTGGAACCTTTATAGTGTTTTTTTTTTGTTACCTCCCAAACGGTTAGAACTAGAACTATTCCGACAATGCGCTAAAAAAAAATGAAGAATATTTAATTTAACTGTGGTACCTCTACAAGACCATTACCTGGGTGTCTAGTCACAATATTCGTCGTGGTTGTCACTGGTATAAATTATATTGTTATTTACTAGTTTTATTATTTAAGTCGTCAATAGTAATAATAATTCATTATAGTCTATAATATGGATTTATAATACCTAAGTAATATATTTTAAATGCTGTCTAATATGCTATGTATGTATTGTCATCTCTAGTGTAATATTATGTACCTACTTGTATATGTTATAGAATGCTTCCTGTCCATTACTTATGTTTTTCCTTATTTAAATTTCTTTGTTTTCTTATATTTTTCTTACGATATGTATTAGTATTGTCTCCATAAGATTGTTTTTATGTTTCCTCACTAAATTTACTCAAACACCAATGACTACCTACTTTCACATCTTATTTCTTACCATTTATGTCCATCCAAAGGTTGCCTGTAAGAGATCGCTTTTAGTGATAAGGCCGCCATTTGTACATTTTCATACGATGTTTCTCATATTTATTTATATTGGTGTACAATAAAGATTATTCTATTCTATTCTATGTCAAGTGGGATGATGTTTTTTCTCGCGTCAACCTCATCGTGTGGGGTATCATTAGATAGGTATTTGTGAAACATTGGGAGGTTGCTATGGTTAAAAAAAACGGACGTAGCTCTAGCAAATATATTCAAATATCCTGACATACCATAAAAGTTCCCAACTATTCTGATGACTGGAAAAATATGTGGAAGTATAATGAATCACTGCGTACGCCCTCAGGGAGAAGATCACAATTTTATGCATGTTATAATCTATACTACTATTATAAAGAGGAAAGATTTGCATTTTTTTATGTTTGTAATGAATTAACTCAAAAACTACTGTGCCGATTTCAAAAATTCTTTCACCATTGGAAAGCTACATTCACCCTAAGTAACATAGGCTACTTTTTATCCCGGGAACGAGTAAACTAAATCACGCGGGCGGAGGTGTGACGATCAGCTAGTTAAATTATATAATAATGTTAAGATTACTACCAAGACCTTAGGGTCCCAAGGCAACCGCACCGGCATGTGGTACACGTGCTGAACAACAGACGAGGCTCTAGCAAACGAAGTTCCCGATAATCGGCAATAGGCGCTCCCCCTATTACATGGGTTCAACCATATTATTGGTGATTCGTTACCATAGAATGTGCCTCTGTCTACCCTTTTAGGGAAACTGGTGTGATAAATATAGGTTATATATACATATACATAACATCACGCCTTTTTCCCCGAAGGGGTAGGCAGAGGTGTACAAACACACCCACATCTCGCCTGCTATGTTAGGTCCCATGTAATAGGGGCGAGCCTATTGCCATTTACAGGTAGTTGGTTATATATATATGTATATATTTATATATATATATATATATATATATATATATATATAAATAATGTATTTATTTGTTTACCTTTTAACGCCATAGTTGGTAACAAAGCGAGAGCCTGAAGCATCGACCAGAAGTAAGCCTTCCCGTTCCTCATTCCGTCTTTATAAAACATTTACACTATTTTCACCCAAAACAGTTCATTTTTAATTTTACGTTAATTTATTAATTGTACGTTCTGTTCATTTAAATCGTTTTAATAATATTTTTTAGTTTGTTCATTTTACGTCGGATAATAATTACTTAAATTGTCTTAATTTGAAAATAATTATCTTTTAATATAATTGGGATATTTGCTGTCTTTGAATGAACATATCACTCGTTTTGTTCAGTTTACATAATTTGACATCAAAATTTCCAAATCAATGAGTGTCTTACAAGACAACAGATCTCAAGAGCACCGGAAAGTTAAATTGCATTGGAGACCCTCTCAAAGTTAATGGAAAAATAACAGCTTTCAACTATAGTCACCGGCACAATGGAATTCTACTACCACGAACGTTTACACAATGTAAATTCTTCCATAAATTCCTTAAGCATCGAATTTACTTGCACAAATAGTAGAAATCAATTTTATTTTAAATAAATAATCAAAGAATACACACACACTGTCCACTATATTATCAGGTCAAACTGAAAATCTATGTTCATTTAAAAATGACAAAAGAAAATGAACGCGGACATCGCTAAAGTATCGGCTACGTGGTGCGAGCGCGACGTCCTCACCGTAGCGCGTCCCGTAGCAAACTGGAGCGTAACGTGCTACGGCGTAGACTCGACGTCATGAAAAGGTTATCGTTCAAGCCCTTATACATTGCGCCTTTTACATGAATAGGAATACGAATGTGTCATTTTTCTTTCTGCTACGTTTTATGTTTGGATTTCTTGCGTAAAGCTGAATGCTTGGTGCAGTAAAAGTGTCTTTTACAAAGAAATACGACTGTGAATGTTGAAGTATTTACAAAGATTTCGTCGTATTTACTTTATAAAGCAAATGTTTAGGGAACTTTTGTACGATAAAATGATGCATTGTTCTTCATTGTACAAAATAAAATGATTTACGAGAATCAATTTAAGACTTTTGTTTGCATATTAAACAAACAGTTGTACACTTTTTTATTATACACCCATTTAAATACCCTGACGTGTTTTACTTTATAGCGGAGAAGTTGTATTTTATTGTTTATAGCAGACCCCATGGCTTCGCCCGCTTGATAAATTATATTCTAAAAACCTTCCTCAAGAACTACTCTATCCATTGGTGAAAATCGCAACAAAATCTGTTGCGTAGTTTTAAAATCTAAGCATACATACGGAACAGGCGATTTTTTTATAATTACTATGTTATGATTATAATGATTATATTATTAAATACTTTTGGTAATGTATAAAAAAAAATTTTTTTTTAACATAACGTCAACCTAACACAAAGTCATATAGCCCAAACTAAGCTATGAGCTTGTGCTATGGGATCTAGACAACTGATAAACATACACATATATTTCTAAATACATATAGAAAACACAAACTCCGAAACAAACATTTGTGGATCACACATATATTTGATTCAAACCGTTAATCGAACCCGGGATTTCGAGTCAAAAGTCGATGCATTACCGACCACGTCACCAAAGCACTCCTGTACCGAAGTATCTACACTTATTTTATAAAGCTGTTTAGAGGCTCTCTCTCTCTTTGCACCTGTTTTATAATACCCATAAACCATTTGGGCTAGGTGACGTTGTGTAAGAATGTCCAAATAAAAAAAAATTAAAATATCTTCAAGGCCAAGTCATCAACAACCCATGGGCGATATCGAAGTTCTGTACTTAATAAAACCAGTCAGATTTTTGATTAAGGGCTCCAACTACCCCTAACGACTGTACCCACCTGCTAGGCAACAGACGGCGCTATTAGACGTGAAATGACTGTCCAAATGAGGGCGTATAAACGCCTTAGTCTACCCCTTAGGAGATAGACAGATACTACTTTTTTATTTATTTATACACCGTACAAGTACTATTGTTTACAAAAAAAGAGTATAGGACTCAGTTTCGCAGAAGCAACTGGAAGTCTTACTTTAAAAAACAAACACTTACTTTGAAACTGAGTTTTAAATATTTTATTTGTAAACGTTGGTACTTTCGCGGTGTACAATTACAAGAACAGGAGCGGTGAAAAAAAAATCAATAACGGGGAAAGAATAAGCATGATATGTACTAAAATACCTACAAAAAGCAGATACAATATTCAAATACCTACACTTTTAACAAAATACTCGTACATCTTTATACTACAATTTGTGGCTAAATATAGGGGTACAGTTGTCATAGAAAAATTATTTTACTCGCACAGGTTAAGTTGTAAATAATAAATGATTTTTTTCCAATTGGGTCAATATTATAGTGATTTGACATTTTCTATCAGGTTTTTAGGACGATAGACACTTCATTTTAGTTGACATTTGAATAAAGTAATGTAAAATTTAAATTAACTAGAAGCCTTAAAATAAAAGAGATTTTATTGAGCAAAGCGAGCGTAGCGAGCGGAGCTCCTTATCAGGTGACTCCAATGCAACTCGATGTAAAATTGTTTCTCGACAACTACCCAACCGATTTTCATGATTTTTTCACTCAAAAATCAAGCATTTTAGGAGCAGCTTTTGTTTGAGACCGAATTTTGATTTAGGACCCTCAAAAAAAGTTATTGACCAAAAATATGTCAACAACCGATTTTCATGATTTTTTCACTCAAAAATCAAGTATTCTCAGGAGCAGGTTTTGTTCGAGATCGAATTTTGATTTAGGACCCTCAAAAAAAGTTATTGACCAAAAATAGTTATTGACCAAAAAAGTTATTGACCAAAAATATGACAATAGTCGCTTCGCTCAATTGCATGCTGCAGCGCAGTACCACGGCAGCGACCGCAGCGAGTAGTTTTGTGGTATGTAACAATATCCTGTGTGTTAGTATTTTGGTTTGAATTACAGAATGGTTATGGATTTTCTTTAGTGCCCGGTAACAGCAATAGGTTTGAACATTTTCTTTTTAATTCACTGGCGTAGGCCGCAGTCGCACGTAAGGCGCTGTGTCCACGAGCGAGAGAATCGCGGCGATATTGTTGTCGTGTCACGTATTTCTATACACTCACTATGAACGCGTCTCCACACGGCGATGTTATCGTGGCGATAGAAGTACAGACTCGTCGCGATTCTCTCGCTCGTGAAGACAGCGCCTGAGTCCATTGCTAAGCGCCTCCGGTAAGCACTGAAATAATTCCCAGTGGCATGACAACTACATACGCGGCGGCTCGGGGGGGTCCGTCACGACAGCGCGCCAGCGCACGCGTTCACTTCGCCGCACGACGCACTTGAACACGGGTCGACGCACGGTGACGTAAACGCGACGCAATACGTGAATATCAGTTCAATTGTGTAGCATCCGGCTCGAAGGACCAAAAGAATGTATGTGCTGGTTCTATCGGTGCGGGTTTTAGTGGACTGTATTTGCGGGGGATTATAAAACAATCGAAAAATTGAGATTAAAAAGAAAATGAATTAGGATCTAGGACTCACCTTCTGCTGTTTCAAAGGGGTGCTCGTATTTTCTGGTTTATTTACTCCTTCAGGGCTGGCCAGCTCCTGTTTCCTGTTCCTTCACTAATTATTTAATCTCAAATCTTGAGACAAGATGCGGGAGATTGTTTTAAAGCGGTGTATAAAAAAGGCGGTTTTAATTACGTAAAAATACGTTGCGGTTGTATGACTCAACGAAATTCAAATTGCAAGTGAAGAGATTTGCACCTGTCAAATCTTTTGTTCTTCTGGGAGCGATAAATATATCCATCTCGCTCGCTTCTGTAGGCTTGAGGTGAGTTGGAGTGAGATGAGGGATATGGGGTCCAGGTGGGAGGATTATAAGGACGATTACACACGTTACGTGTAAAGGCTGAGAACACATTGGCGCAAACATCCTCCCGGCCCTTGATGATACGTAGTATTATCAAAGAAAGCGGTAAAAATATTTAACATAAAATTAAAGTGTATAAAGTATACATGAATTACTTAAAACTATCATAACCTACCCAAACCAAGCTAAATTTAATATTATTTATGTTGCATATTATACTATTGTGTAGGTAATGGGTAGAGCTTAACTATAGGTCGTTTAAACGAACTAGCTGCGGTTTTAACCTTAGCCACGCGGACTCGACCATCTTTCCCCGGGTAAAGTTCCTGTATGATGCCGAGGGGCCAGCGGAGCGGAGGCACATCGTCCTGATGTAGCAGAACGACAGTACCCAATTTAACATTATCTGTATTGGTACACCACTTCTGGCGTACTTGTAAAGAGCTAAGATATTCTAAACGCCATCTCTTCCAATAGCTATTGACCATTTGATCTAGCAGCTCCTTACGAGAGCGTAGAGACTTAGTTTCCGCGGAAAGAGGTACAGCGGGTAAGTATGTTAAAGGAGAAGCCATAATAAAATGCGCGGGGGTAAGAGGCTCCGGAAATGGGTCCTCAGATAAGACGCACAGCGGTCTAGAGTTCAAAATAGCTTCGATTTGAGTTAAAACGGTTAGCAGTTCCTCATATGTGAGCAACTGTGAGCCAATCACGCGGTATAAATGTAATTTAGTGCTTCTGATATTTCCTTCCATAAGCCCAGCCATATGTGGACTTCGGGGGGGGGGGATCATATGCCATTCAATGCGATGATCCGTGAGTAAATCATTGATCTGAGATTTGGCTCCTACAAAATTTGTTCCGTTATCGGAATACATATGCGAAACAGGGCCACGTCTAGATATGAATCGTTTAAATGCGGAAATAAATATTTCGGAAGAGAGATCAGTAGCCAGTTCTATATGAACAGCTTTAGTTACCAAACAGATAAACAAACAAATATACGATTTATGACTTCGTTGTCCACGACGACGACACGGAGTTATACTTATAGGGCCAGCGTAGTCTACACCCGTATGAACAAATGCTTTAGTTTTCTGTACGCGATACGAAGGTAAGTCAGCCATTTTCGTTTCAAGAGCAGACGGTGCGTTTCTGAGCACGTCATCGCGACGGTCCTTAGGCAGCATTCTGAGACGTGCTTCGATGGTGAACTCTCCAAACGAAACCATCTTGTGGCTGAATCAAGGTCCATAAAGACCTCCTTCGTTCGACGATTTTACTTTTTCCTAGGACCGTATCTCTACAACAAGTTTCACCAATTGCTAGACATTAACTCTCTTAATTACCACAACTGTAGGGTGAGGGTTAGAGCCTGGCTACTCCAGCAAACCTATTTGATTATTGAGGAACTGTTGGTTGTACCCTCCTAATTTTAGTTCAATTTATCAATTTATACTTTCTTTAATTTTTAAATTTATTTTCTCTTTTACACATCCCTACACATTTATACACACTAACGCAAACATTCACACTTGCTACAGAAATCCGTGTAAATATCATTGTTTTGTGTAATGTACGATTTTTGTTGCTACATGGGCTGATTGTGGTCAGTTTTTTACATCTGTCAGTGGGGCGCTGGTGACCTGTAATTCTGGTCTTGTTACCTACCACAGGCACCAGCTATCCACACTCTAAACTACTGAATATTGTCCATACCATCTTCAACTGTCAAATGTTTTAGTTTTAGTTTGTGGATTGCAAAAAAATAAACAATTATTATAATAACTAATGTGGCTTCGCAATCATGTTATTATTTACTACAAGTAAATTAATTAATACAGTCCACTTGATTCCTTTATTTCATGGAGTAACCATCACGGCTGCTCCAAACCTTATTACCAACAACATTACTGACAAAAATGGGTATGTAAACCTCTGCCTTCTCTTCGGAATATAGGCGTAATATATGTGTGTGTGTGTGTGTGTGTGTGTGTGTGTGTGTGTGTGTGTGTGTGAAGAGTAAAACCAATACATACTGTCTGTTAATTTAACAGTGTGGACGGTAGGTATTGAAAATACTAATTAAACACAAAACAGGTTTGTTATAATTCTTAAAAGGAAACAATACCTACACGGTCTAAAACAGAGATTTTTGCTGTCTACACGGAATAAAATCAAAAGTGTTCCATATAACGTCGTACAGGTATGACGTCATTTGATTTAAAACAGCCGTCTACACGAGTGTAATCTTCTATTTTAAGCAGCCGTTTTAAACCGTGTATTATATATACCCTTAAACATCTGGTTTTCTGTCTGTCTACATTTGCACCCTTATCTTCGAAGATAATAAATGGATCTTGTGGCGATTTCACAGATAAGTAGATTCTCAGGGCCACAAGGTAATATTCATTTAAACTCCAAAGATATTACCATAATGTTAGGTACCTTACTGTACTGTATACACTGTACCGTATTTGCGAGTAATTTTCAAAAAATAACTTCTTCACTTCACTTCACTGTCTTACTTAGGTAAGGCGTGAGTAATGTAGTAGTGGTATTTTCATACATCTTGTTAGTTAATAGAAGTTTCACATACTTTATATAAACTGGAAGAAAGCTGTAAAGTTACATCGCATGACTAAACTCGTAAAAGTAAAAGTCTGGTCATAGTTCTAGCGTTACTGTACAGCAATCATGTGATGTAATCCCGGGCCAGAAATTACGCGTCATGGCTCTGAAAGCATCTGTTAATAGATTGACGACGATTTCCCAACAATAATAAGAAAGAAAAATACAACACAATAAAAATTGAAATGAAATGAAATGAAACAAACACGCCTATATTTTGTAGAAGGTAAGTACAGGTGCTTTACGCACTAACATGTTACCAATAGTTTTGTTAGTCGCATAATAGGGGGTAAACCTATTGCTATACGGTTATAGTGCTAATAGTGTAAACCAGGGTTCGTCCCGTGTTTTGGGCATTGAAATTATCTAAATTAACGCATAACTTCACGCGTGGTGTTTCACAGCATCTTACTGGAAACGTTGTGTGTTTTATACTATTATGGCGTATGCGCAACTGGAAACTGGTAGAAGCTTGTCGAAGGGACTAGAACCGCCTTCTAGTATGATGTAAACGTTTCGTATCGATGATTGTAGTTAGTGA
Source organism: Nudaria mundana (assembly GCA_963556515.1). Lineage (NCBI taxonomy): Eukaryota > Metazoa > Arthropoda > Insecta > Lepidoptera > Erebidae > Nudaria > Nudaria mundana. The sequence goes on from OY748300.1 coordinate 4,539,559, forward strand.
TGATTGGTAAAGAGTGCCCTGGAGTTTTTATTGCCAAGTTCTTTTCTCTTCGGCTCCACCCGTTGCTTTGCGAATCTGTCTTTAAATGTAAATTCTTATGTGCTGACGTAAATAAGTGTTCTTTTAGAACCTAAATCAATTTAAGCTATTCTGCAATCAAAATTTATTTCCAACAATTAGGACCGATGATCCATACCTACAAACCCTTGAGTTCGGAGTGCAGGCTCTTTAAGGTGAACGCACACTTATTCGAGCCGAACGCGTCGAACGAATCGAAGTTAAGGAGGCCTCGCACACATATCCGCACCGGAAGAATTGACCACCCCGAAAGAATCGACCACGTCGAAGAAATCACTTCTATTTCCTTTACGCCTGTCACACTGTTATTACATATTATTATACATGTTATACGCACGATAAAGCCTAGTTCTCACTGCTTTAGTAATTTAGTAGAGTAACGTGTAATTTAGTGGCTAAACTACTCGCTACTACACAGAAATCGTTCGCATTACGGTTTAGTACAGTACACAAGTGAGTGGTGTTGTGCAAGATGAACGGGCTGCAACGCAATAGAGTGAATAAACTGATTAAGCTAATCGTATGCGGCTTGTTTCATTTGTTTAATTTTATAATATGGGGACTTAGTATTCCACAAGCAATCATGTTCTAAATATTTGGAAACAAATTTTAAAGTTGTTTCTTCGCTCCTGCGAAACGACATTTTTGCGGCCAGGCGGCTACTAATGAACTCGACTAATCAACCAGGTTCGGACTTGTTTAGCCGGTGAACCAGTGAGCACGGATGCGTGGTGGGAGGCGCTACTCGCCCGAAAAAATAGAGTAAAATGGATTGGTGCGACTAAATCATTTACTAAATTACTCGACTAAATTTTTGTAGTTTGCACATATTTAGCTACTAAATTACTCGCTACTCTTTTAAATTACTAGCCTAATCCGAACTAGGCTTAAGCGCATCGGTCTAATCGACCGCATAAGCCGCGCCGAAGCTGATGACGTCATCCGAATTCGTCTAGGATTTCTGGGGTTCTTCCACATTCGGACGATTCGACGCGGGAAAGTGTGCGAGGTTTCATGAGATTTCATATACAGAATTCTAAAATTCGTTTCATTCGACTTGTTCGACGCGTTCGGCTCGCTATATTCGGCAGATGTGTACTACACATCCACACTTGGCTAGTAATTTTGTCGGTCCCACGAAATAGGGTGCAAGCCTGTTGCCGTCACCGTTCACTGTTAGAATATTCAAAACTATTAAGTAACTCAAACCAAAATTACCACAGCCAGGTCAGCTGATTACGTTATTATACTACCATACCATCAAAATGGAATCTCTGCAGTTCAAGCTAATATTATCGAATAGCCACAATAATAAAATAAAAAAGCCTTTATTTCTACAACAATTTGCATAAGTATACAATTAAATATTTAACAATAAATAAGAAGCAATGTTATGTAGAAGTTGCCTCTTCGGCACAGGCCTCCCCTAACAGTCTCCATGCCTCTCTTTCTCTTGTCTATTCTCATCCAGTCCGATCCAACCTTTTCACCAAATTTGTCACGCCATCTCATTCTTTGCTACACATAATTATAGCTACAATAATATAGGTATTTAAACTATACATTACTATCTAATATATTCCGGAAACTCAAACTAATGTTACATGGTAAATATCACGATAATTCCAATAGTAATGGCTTTTTTCTTTTTTTTTTAATTCCGCGTCACCGCGGTCGCTCCTATGTCTATTGCTGTGGGCGTCTCTGGTACCAGAAGGTATTTTCAGTGGCGCCCGACGGACCTTGGCCACCTGTGTGGCATCTTCGGGGAATAGTAATAGCTACAATAAATTCGCCTGTAGGACTCCGAAAGTTATCGATCAAGCTTGGAAGTATTACCTTTCTGTCTACCCCTCCAGGTAAACAGGCGTATTTATATGTATGTATCCACGTATAGCTCAGAACTAAGTGTTTCAGTATTTCAACATAAAACACGTTCATACTTACCCTTAAAATATTTTGATAAAAATCTTAAACGAACCCCAATTACAGTGTAAATGTGTTTGACCAACACTTTGACATGTTCATAATGGCGGTGTGTATAATTTAGCATAACTGAAAGAAAACCTGGCAAGTATATTTCATATTTATGTCTGTGTTATAAAGTTGAAGTTGGTAATTTTTATGTTCGTCATTTTTAATTTACAATATTTTTTTTATTTCTCAGCCTTCAGTGAGTATAAGCAGTTGATAACCTTCACAAAAAAAAAAAAAAAAGCTCTGCCTACCCTCTCAGAGATCATTATGTATGTATGTAATAATATACTATTTATATAAACATCCATCTCAGCATTATCTTTTGACATAGATATATTTACCAACAAATATTACGAACCTTCGGAGTAATATTTTTTTCTATCGAACAAACATTTTTCCGATATCATTGTATGACAGCAAATTCGTGGGGTTTATTTGTTATTGTGTACACAGTATCACAGTACCTACTGTGTAATACGCAGCTAAAGTTCGATTTGTGTGGATCAGATGAAAAACCTTTACTTTTTAGGGTTCCGTTGTAAAAATCTCGTAACCCTTATAGTTTCGTCATGTCCATCCGTCGGTCGTTGTATTTTTAAAACATTGGGAGGTTGCTAAGACTACAGGTATTTTGATGTGGGGGTCCGTTTGTGAGATATTTAACATTAAACCGCATTTCTTTGTTAAAATCGAGTGTCCACCCTCCCCCCTCTAAAATCTAAACGGCTAGCTTGAAGAATCTGAAAAAAATCATGATGGTAGTCCATATTTATAATGAACTTTGAAGGAAAAATATAACGGATGGTATGACTGCTAGTTCAAGAGTTATAGAGGCTTTAATGGGTAACTACGGAACCCTATCTTATGCGTGGCCCGACACGCATTTGGTATTCATGTCGTAACATAGAACCATAAAACTAAGCATTTAAACAGCGCCTAAGTATTTGAGTGACGTTTCAGTATTCGCTCTTCAGATATTTAGATAACGAGTTAAGTTATGGAATAAGATTCCATGAAATGGTTTTTTTCATTCCCAAGACAACAGTTCGCCCCTCTTCCATACTTATTAAGTATAAAGTACCAAGAACTACGTCTAAGTATCAAGTAATCCGTCAGTTAATAAGACGAGAGTACAGTAGATTGGTATAGCTAATGAGTAGGATTAACTAGGAATGCGGTGTGTTTGAGTTATGGCTCACCAGTGTGGATTTACCCTAACAGCTATGAGGTAACTTTGATTAAATGTGAGAAATTTCGTACTTATCTAAAGATACAGATATTGCGACGCATGCGTTGCACAGCGTATACTATCACTTGCCAACCATATTTGGGTTTCTGTTCGAAAGTCGATGTGATTGAAATGGTTTTTAGCTATAAATTTTAAAATGTATTAATTTTTTTTGTGTCTGGTGTTCCACTGGAAATATCTTCTGCCCCACTGGAAATACCTTCTACGTGCGTACCAGAGACGCCCGGCAACGGACGTGGGAGCGACCCATGACATTCATTGGGCCGCGGAATTTAAAGAAAATGTCTAGTGTCGGTGGCAATTAATTATAAAATTTACTGTCGGAAAAATGTTAAATATCATTGTATTAACGTAAAAATAAATTAACTGTAAAGTTGACAAATGAATAATAGCTCGCATCAAATTAAAAATAACAATCACAAAATAAAATTTGGCTGTTAAACTACACTGTACAAACTAACAACTAAATATCTAATGGAGTTTTCAAATCCAGCAAACAAACTGAGGGCAAGCTGTCAAGTTACATTGCATGACTGCAAGCCATATGCACATGTGGAACAAAAAATAACCACCAAAACTGCACCCTGAAAGCTTTATATATGCCAAGCACTACGTCGGTCATAATTACTTACTTAGTAAAATTGTGGCTTATTTTTGATGCCTTTATAATTAGGTTACTATGTATAACAATCAACCATGCGCGTTTTGCCGGAGTGGTTGGGAGAAGCACAGTCAATAGGATAGATGACTGTCAAACGAAATCACGTTCTTCTTTAAAATTACTAAATAATGACGTCACTTATTTTTGTACTGTAAAACCAGCCACTATTAATCCATTCAAAGATAACAAGATGGAATTTATTTACAATTAATATTTATTTTCATAAGAATCTTAAAACTAAATTAGAAACTAGACAATAGAAAATTTAATTAATACTTAATTTTTTTTTTTTTTTTTTTATAAAAGTGTAAAAAGCTTGGGCCCCGCGGTAGGGTGTCCATCATGGCGACTGCATTCCCGCGCTGTATAGCGATGCTTATCCGCTGCGCGAGAAAGCCACCGGCACGATGGAATATAATATTCAAATCTAGGCATCTACCCTATTAAGTGGTCACATTTCGCGAGATTATTAAGTTGCTTTGGATTTTGCTGTATTTTCAATAGTGCCTTATAATAGCAATAGGCTTGTCCCCTATTACGTGGGCCAACAGAATTACTGGCAAAGTGTGGGTTGTAATATTTACCCCTTTATGGATATAGACGTGCTGTGTGTTATCTATCATTAACTTACCAAGCCTATTGTCGCTAGTTGGAGTCTTTCCCATTGAGGTTAGCAGACACTATGGTATTCCACTTGCTGCGATCCTGGCGTACTTCTTTTGTTTCTACTTTCATAACTATCTTCATGCATTCTCTTCGGGTATGAGTACTCTCGACCTGGCCTTTGGTCAAAACATCTTCGGTTTTGTCGAAGTACGTTTGCTTAGGTCGACCCTTACCTGCCTGTCCATCCACGACCGCCTTATGTATCTGTTTCGTCAATCTTCTTTCATCCATCCTTTCTACGTGCCCAAACCTTCTAAGCATCCCTTTTTCTATCTTACTCACTACATCTTCTGGCACACCAATCATAATTTTCTGACATGAACTGATATTGCATTGTAATTATGGGATTGCACTTCTGAACCTTGACAGTCACATATTAAAAAGTTCTTGTCTGTGTTTTATTGTACCTGTGTGCGTGTATAGACTCACGACAACGATTTTTATCTGGGGGCACAGACATTTTACGATTTCCACTTTTAATTTAGGGTCTGCCACTGTCCCCGGAGATAACACGTAAAGGTTACCATGTTCAAAGTCTTCACAGAATTGTTGCTACGATATGACAAATGGCATATTACCGGCTAGTTGCTGTAATAATTTATTGTAACACTAATTAATTTGATTAGTGAGTCCGATTACGTTGCGTGAGCATTTATAGTTTTAAAATATATCGTCATGTTGTCCGATAATAAGTATAGCCTTTTGTAAGTTATGCCCGTGTTTATATAAAAGTCATTTCATACTAGAGTTAAGTTCAAGCGCATCAATGCGTCAATTTGAACATTACAACCTGTATCTTTATTTCTACAACATGATACATTATTTCTTCTAAGTTATAAGGGTTGCCTGTAAAACCCAGCCACATGAGCCAAAATTTGTATAATTATATTCAAACCGTCCGTCCGTCCGTTTCCCAAACGTTTAGTGTTAGAAAGATGCAATTTTTCACGGATACGTGTATTTACTATTGCGACAAATTGCCACAATAAAATTATGAAAAAAAAATTTTCTGGGTTACCTCCCTTACAAGATTTTGTTTTTCGCGTCAACCCCATCGTTGGTATCATTAGATAGGTATTTTTAAAACATTGGGAAGTTGCTAGAACATTTTTTTTATTTAGGGGTCCGTTTGTGAGATATTCAACTTTAAAGTGCATTTTTTTGTTAAAAATACTATGTTTGACACTCGACCCCCCCCCTCTAAAATCTAAACGGCTTGCTCGAAGAATCTGAAAATATCTATGATGGTAGCCCATATAATTTTAAAAATATTTCAAAACTTTGAAGGAAAAACTTTGAAGGAACTTTGAAAACTATTACGGACCTGATGAATTTGTTAATTTAGAAATTATAGAGCCTTTAATGGGTAACTACGGAACCCTATATTTTTATTTTTGGAACCTAATTGGTGTGGTACAATAAAGTTTATTCAATTGTATTCTATAACGTGTAAGAAGCGCGAATATGTACTCATTACTGAGAATTTACATAACCAATTGCTGACCTAATATAAGTGCCAACTATACATCCTGGAGTCGACGCGTCTCGTCACTCGTCAATTACGATCATTCTTAAGACTTCGCTTCCTTGTGAAGAATTTGACGCTTTAATTCTGCGCTTATATAAATTAATATAACTGATGATATATCGCAGAATAACTTGGATAACTGACCAATAGCTCCAATAGATGAGACATAATTTTTTGCCGTTTCTGGGCACTAACCTCCGTAGAAGGAGTTCGACTTTTGCTGAGCACGTGGTTAGCTGGTGGCTTTCACCGAGATTGCGTTCCAGACACTCACATATCGAACAACATTTCTTGTCCTGCACCTGTAGCAAGTTAGGAATAACTATTTCCTTTGTGCGAGACTATCAACTAGAGACTATCAAGCAATGGCGAAATCTTTTTTAAACTTTCGCGTTACACATTATAAACTTAAGACTAACGGGTCTTTTACGCGATTATTGAGATATATACTCGTAAATACCTCTTTATTACCCGACGTTTCGGCCCTGTTACAAGAGCCGTGGTCACGGGTGGACTGGCTTCAGCTCATCGTCGTGAAGTGGGGTTTGTCAACTACCTTCACTTCGTCGTCACTTCACCCGTTAGTCTTAGTTTATAATTGGCAAAATCAACTATGAATATCGATGGAGCCACGTTTTTAAAAGAAGAAGAAGAACCTCCTTAGATATCCCTTAAAGTTTTTATACATGTACATAATGAAACCGAACCCTTCGTGCACGAGACTAACTCGCTCTTGGCCCGTTGTAAATTAACTTTAACGGTAAACTCCAGCAAGCACAGCGAACCAAACATACAAATAAATTTTACCCCTTTATACGTTGCGCCTCTGTGAGAATACATGCTCTATGATCCGAACAAACATTTTTTTCGTTCCAATAAACATTTCTATCATCATTGTATAGGGGTAAATTCGAGACGTATATTGTTATTATGTACCCCGTTTGTATGTAATACAAAGGTAATGTTCAATTAGTTGAGTGAGCCGGATCAATGGTTTCGTACCGGATTGTTCGGTTATACGAACATATTATGTTTGTTTGTGTAGTATTCTGGTTACCCGGTTATTGGTTAATCGTTAATAATTATTGAACGTGCGAGTGAAGCGTGTATATTTTGAGACTGGAGGTTGCCTGAGGCCTCAGAGATCTGAATGAGAATATAAAAATAAACTGCTTCGGTGACGTTGTCGGTAGTGCATCCGCTTTCAAAGCTGAGTCTCGGGTTCGATTCCCAGTCGGGACAAACTTTGTGTGGAGACATAATTATACGTTTCTACCGAAGTCTGGATTACCTAATAAATGTTACAAAAAAAATGTATTTAAGTATTTTTATCAGTATAGTAATCATATCACAAGCTCTGCTGAATTTGAGACTAGATGGCGTTGTGTGAATTATCCTAACATACTTATTATTATTTATTAAACTATTTAAATATACACTACACACACCATTGTTCTGTGTTGTGAAAGGTTTACCTACTCGTAAACTATGAAATGGCACTAGGTAAGGTATAGGTACTGTCTCTTTATGGGCTTTAAAATGCAAGCTCAGTGTAAGTAAATTATATATCATACTAGCGGACGCCCACAGCTTCGACCGCTTGACAAATTATATACACAAAAACATTCCTTGAGAACCACTTTATTCAATGGTGAAAACCGCATCAAAATCCTTCGCGTAGTTTTGAAGATCTAAGCATACAGAGGTAGCGACTTTGTTTTATAATATGTTATGATACCGCACAATTTTTTTTTTACATTGATTTACAGACCAGTGCCCGTAATTTCAGGTTTGAAGTCCCCAGTACCTGACGGCAATGGTCTTGCGCTCTGTTACGTGGGACTTTTTTTGTCATAAATCTTCTCTTGGTATGCAGAAGTCCGTAGATAACCATTGATTATTATTTGCACATCTCACGCTACAATTAGTGCCCAAAATAGTGCAAAGTAACGGATATATACTTAATTACTTACCCTGTTACATGGGACTTTATAAAAAATTGTAAAACTAATATAATCTGTAACTAAACATTTATTATTTACTATAAATTATCACAGTAAGAAAGTAAAAAGTAAATTGTCTCCAATTTTACAATAATAATAATTATAAGTACCTATTATTTATAATGTTGCAAAAATTGGGGACAATTAAATGAAACATTCGTTCCGATTTTAAGCTTACATCAAACTGACTGACGAGGCTTCTGTGGTTATTTATCATGGGTGACATAATAATAAGTACCTACTTCCTAGTTAATACAAGTAGGTAATAATTATAATTATAAGCCGGGTGGCTGCGGCGCTCCCTGATACCCTTTCGAGGGCGTACCTGGGGCGTCCGGTTATAGACACAAGAAATCCTCTACGTCATTGCTGTTCTTATAAGTTGGTCAACTTACAAGTGGAGGATTTTTTCCAGAAATTTCAGTAAGTATTGTAAAATAGCCAAATTTTTGCTTGTCTTAATAAATTCTGTAAGTTATTTATAACGATTTAAAGTCACTGATATGTATCTAGGTAAGTCTTAAGAATTATGAAACCACGAAAGCTGTTTGAGAATCGCGTGTTACAATGTAATCGGGAACGAAAAATGAACTGTGGACAATTAATGTGAACGGCACTGTTTTGGAATGTTCTAGTCGCTTCATGTTTGTAGACCAGATATTTAGATTATAATAGAAAGACAATAAAATTTCATAATACAACAAATATTTTGAAGGAAATATTTTTTAAGATAATTTAAGAGAAAATTGAAGAGAAAGTCAATGAAGACTGTATTTTTATTTTACTGTTCTGTCCTTTTTTTAAAAGCAGAATACACACACACATACTTCGGTGGCGTGGTCGGTAGTGCATCCGCTTCCGCCTGAGTCTTTGGTTCGAATCCCGGTCGAGACAAACTTTGTGTGATGACACATACGTTTGTACCGAAGTCTAGATGTTTCCTATGTATAATATGTATGTACATGGGGCACACTAAAAGTTTTGCACTTCCAGCTAATCGGAACTATTTGAATTTCGAATGTTATATTTTTTTAATCGTTGCAACCTTCTTAGTAATAAAAAAAAACAATTGGCGTGAAATCATTTGTCAATTGTTTTTTATCACACATCAAAGTTCTACGTATGCAACGAAAATGGAATTAAGTCGAAAAGAGTTTTAGAGCGACGACTTTTTATGATTTTAAAAGTTCTCTCTCTCTCCGCAAGACTGTGCCGCTCGTCTTCAAAATGCATTTGGGAGAGAAGCACCTTGTTTGAGCACCGTGAGGCGATGGTTTGCTGAATTTGAGAGAGGTCGAGTTTCTTTACATGACGAATTTCGTGAAGGGCGGCCTTCAACTGTCGTCAACGAAAATTATGTGGCTACTGTTAAGCGGTTAATTGAAGAAAACCCGCGGATTACCTATGAGACAATTCGAGGATTATTGGGGATTGTTATGAGTCAAATCCAGAAAATTTTACACGAAGAATTGAAAGTTCGGAAACTTTGTTGTCGTTGGATCCCTCATGAACTGACAGCGGAGCAGAAGCGGGCTCGCGTGGAATGGTGCTCACAGATGCTACTGAAGTACGACCACGGACATTCTAATGCTATTTATGACATTGTCACAGGAGACGAAACGTGGATTTATTGTTTTGAACCCGAAAAAAAACAGCAATCTTGTGAATGGGTGTTTGAAAATGAGAACAAGCCAACAAAAGTGAGGCAGGCGAGAAACGTTGGTAAAGAAATGATCGCGTTTTTTTTCTCAGCTACGGGTCCCATCTGTACAATTCCATTTGAAGATCAAAAGAGTGTTAATGCCAAGTGGTATTCTACCATTTGTTTACCCAAGGTGTTAGAATAAGTTCGCGAAAGACGACCCAAAAGCCGCGTTCTCCTACATCATGACAACACTTCTTCACACACGGCCAACAAAACAAAGTCATTTTTTAGCTTCCGAAAAAGTACAACCCTGTAATTTCTGTATTTTTCCCCAAAATCAAAGATTTGATGAGAGGTTTCACTTTTACCATCTCCGAAGAGTCAGTAATAGCGTTCAATCAGCACGTAGAAAACATGCCTTCAGATCTATGGTCCTCCTGTTTTAAAAAATGGTTCGATCTCATGAAAAAATGTTTAAAATAGAGTATTGAAAAGTAATAAACACAATATTTTTGTTTTAACATGTTGTTTTTTTAAGTTACGCAAAACTTATAGTGTGACCTATACAAAAAAATGTATTTAAGTATTTATATCACTTTATCTAGTACTCATCTCACAAGCTCTGCTTAGTTTGAGATTAGATGGCGTTGTGTGAATTGTCCTTAAAAATACAAAATCACACCTTTAACCTAGAAAGGGAAGACAGAGGGTTCATTACCTCCACATTTCGTCAGTGACTGTTAGTCCCAAGTAATTGGGGGTGAGCTTATTTCAGCTTTTGGTCACTTCGGATAATCTTTGTCAGCAGGTGAATCGGATGCAGGGCAGGACGACTTGGACCCTGGAGATGTTGATAAGACCCCTTAGCTTTGGTACTCGAGAACAAAGTTCTGCACCAAAACTCCAAAACGTTGCTTCTGTTACGTTTGCTGCACGGAAGCCCCCTTAGATAGGATTATAGGCAATAGGATTCCCGTTTTACCTTTTGGTTACGGAACCCTAAAAAGCAGAATACAAGAAACAATGTTGAGGATACTTGTTTTTGTTTAGTAAAAAAGCCTTATTTAGTACTAATATGCTTTTATCATAGCACCATTAAACCACAATGTTATAGGTATGGTAATTTTGTATATATTAAGTTTGCAGCACTGAAACTTTGATCATTAGGACAAGGCCAGTGTGTAAGTGACTCGAGGCTGTATCTACCCACATATCGCTACCAGGTGGGACCGAAACTACAAGTTATAAGACTAAGCGGGTCACATTTTAACAAATGAATAGAGTCGGCGATATGCATGCATGATTAGGATGTAGGTACACTCCGAGAATGCGTCATGTCATCAGCGCGCACTTTGGTCGATAATAATACAGATAGTGTGCGATAAACTAATCTTTGCGATAAATGACCAAAAGACTAGAATAGTTTAACAAACTGTTGAACAAATGTCGTGTATTTATCAAAGGAATGTCTTGTCATTACTCATTTAGACTGCTTAATGTCGCTGTGTAATAAATGAACTGATACTTTATAAGACATTCGATTTTTACTTGCTCATGCTTGCAGCTTCGTCCGCGTGGTATCTTTGTTAACATAAAAAAAATCTCTTGAATTACTCTATCTATTGATGAAAACTGCATTGCAACTGCACGCGAAGTTTTAAAAATTAAAGCGCATAGACTATGTAAATAATTAATAGTATTCTATAAAATAATTAAAATCGAAAACGCTAAACGCTTAATCGATGCTTCCAGGACCAGAAGGCTGGCTATTTTCTGGCCCAAAGAATAAGTATCGCCATCCAACGTGGCAGCACAGCCAGCATTCTAAGAACCTTCCCAGTTAGCAATGACGTGGAGGATTTTTTAAACGACATTTTGTAGTGTAAATATTTTTTGTACATATGTATGGATAGCATGTTCGCGAGAACCGAACGTTTTAAACGTTCGTTTCTCTGCCGTACGATAGTGGCCTGGAACGCCCTGCCTGTGCACGTGTTTTCTCTCACATATAGCCCTGGGTTCTTTAAGCGGAGCGTGAAGAGGCACATCAGTAGGTCGTCAAGTTGAGGGCCACTCTCTATAGTATTGTGTGCTGTGAGAGTGGCCCACAATCGCTAAACGTCGTCACGACTTACCACCGGGCGGCGTCAATTTGGCGAATCCAATATTAAAAAAAAATGTAAATTGTTATCCTTATGGTAATTAAAATCTATGTCTTACGTAAGAAACATCAGTTCTACATAGTATTCTTATATCTGTGGTTCTACATAATTATTACAAAACGTCGCATCAGTGAAATCGCTTTTAGCTTTTACATTAAAGTATGAAAACGTCTAGGCGTGCTAACTACTAAAGTTTTGCTTACCTATAACAATATATCAAAACCAGTATCATTGGGGGCTATGTTGTATTTGTCAGTACGTAATATTGTTTACTTATTACAACATCTCTGTACTTTGGGATATTTAATAGGATGTACCTAATTGTTAATTGGCAAACTACAGAATAATAATTCTGCTACGGTGGCGTGGTCGTTAGTGCATCCGCTTTCGATGCCGGAGTGTCGGGTTCGATTCCCGGTCGGGACAAACTTTGTGTGTTGACATAATATATTCTGAAGAGCTCTTCAACCTGATCCCACCCTACATCTCCCTTCTGATCCCGAACAATGTGTGCACCGGGCAGGGATGTCACTCTCATACTGTGGAAACAGTCTTCGCGAGAACCGAGCGTTTTAAACGTTCTTTTCTCTGCCGAACGATGGTGGCTTGGAACGCCCTGCCTGGGCACGTGTTTCCTCCAACATATAACCCTGGGTTCTTTATGCGAAGCGTGAAGAGGCACATTACTACACTCTCTATAGTATTTCCGTGTACTATGACATTCGCCTACAATGGCCAGACGTCGCCACAGCTTACCATCAGGCGGGTGGCGTCAATTTGTCGACCCAAATATTTAAAAAAAAATACACGTTTGTACCGAAGTCTGTATGTTTCTAGTACAAGTAGTAGGTAAACTTAAACGTAAAGCGGACTTAAAAAAAAAACCTAGATATCGAGCGAGCTAGTGTCGAGTTATTGCTCTGAATTCGGGTGTCAAATTCAATCAAATTCCGTGAATTATTAGGATCAGAGACTTGGGATGCCGCTCGCTTCGCTCCCTTAATAGACCAACAGAGGGTGAGAAAGAGAAGTCTGGAGAAGTCATCATCATTCAAACATTGCCTATGAGTAATAAAGATAGACGTTGACGTACTTTTATATATTATGTGTGTCAGTGTCAGTGACAAGAATTTTCCGTAGTTTTCCAAATTGCAATAATAGCGTTTACCTTGTTAACTGGCGAATATTTTCTTTCTAAAATATAAGCAAATCCTTGTGTTGTTTACAGCAACACTATATTTAAGATCCATTGTGTCTTGTTCTTTAAGTAATTTTAATGTTACTAAAGCAGACAATCCAAATAATCACACGTTTCGTAGGTAATTACAAAATATTCTAGCAATTCTTAGATAACAGATATTTGTGTATGTCTTGTGTTTAGCAAATAAGTAAAAAGTTTTAATTATAGTACATACTAAAACTAAGTTTAGTCACAGTACGTAAGCATAGTAAATTAACGGTAATTCCCGGTAAATTACCGTTAATATTACTATAACAATCTAATTCTTACTAGATACTAAGTTCGTAAAATATCCTTATTGAAATAGTAAATCTTGATTGACAATAACCGCATTCCTATCAAAACGATGATACAGAAAGGGGGAGTAAAATCGTCGGGCGAACATCACTGGAAAATACACACTACGTTTTTTATTTGATCAATTTTTTGCAGCAACCAATTGAGACAGGGAGAGGAGGAATATTCTGAGGGAAACGATCTCATTTGTACGCGCAGTTTGATGAGATGGCTGAGCCGGTATCGACGTACAACGGTTTAAGCGTCTTATTCTGAGTATACTTTGTAAGTATGGTGCAAATTAAGTTACGTAGAAAAGAAATGGAACTTGTCTTACGGTCGTCACTGTAATTAAAGCCATAGCCTATAATTCCAAAATAATTGAGCTCAGGTGTACTTTGATCAAACGGGTAATTTGAAGAAACGAAATGTACAAAGTCCCTTTTTTTTTTTTAAAAAGTTCTAAAAAAAAATCATTATAATATTGCATTGCCATGCGACTGACTTTTTGGGCAAGTTTTTAATTCAATCTGAAACCGAGAAGTGTGTTAAATTTTACTTGCAAGATTTGATTACACACGAGCATCGGGGCAGGTGAAAGTAAATAAAAGTTTGTAGTTAAAACCAGGTCAGCCAAGAAATTCTTTTTTTCACTCCTCTATCAGGCCCTTTTTTTTTTTTTTTTTTTTTTAATCCGCGGCTTGCTGCTGCGGCCGCACCTACGTCCATTGCCGAGTGCCTCCGGTAGATACTGAAAGAATTCCCAGTGGCACCCGGCGGACCTTGGTAACTTGAGTGGCCACTGCGTGGTGGTCGGGTGTTACCCCGCATCTCTAGGGTCGGGTTTTATCCCGCGTCGGTGAGTGAAGGCGTGCATGGGGTGAAGCCCCACATCACGCAGCCCTTCTAGCCTGCTTCTGTAAGGACGGTGGGTTGCTAATCCATCGTCCTCAGGCCCCGATCATGGAGGTCGATGGTCCTGGGCGTAGTCACGTATGCGGCGCCCTCGCCGCAGACTTCGGAACTCAGCGGGGAGGATACGCTCCCTCGCCCTTCCGGCCGTCTCCTTCACGAGCATAACCTGCTCGCAGAAGGAAACGGCCGCGTTCCACTGGCTCTCGCTAGAGACCATGCCTCGTAGCATGGTCTCCAGTGAGAGAGTATCCACGCCCAGGCCCACAACGAGGTTCCGGCGCTGACTTGCCCACGCTGAGCATTCCACCAACATGTGGAATGCCGTGTCTTCGCCGGAAGCCTCGCAGTGTTGACACGCGGGTGTGACCTCACGATGCATGCGAAACAGATACCCACCAAAGTTTCCGTGCCCGGTGATGATCTGTGTCGCACGGTACGTGAGGCCACCGTGCTGCCTCTGCAGCAAGTCCTCCATGATCGGTCTCACCGCCGCGATGGTGGTGGTTCCCCACTTAGGTTGCTCAAGTCGCACCTTCCATGTCTCCATGAGATCCTGGCGGAGATGGGACCGCTGGGCCTCGATTTCTCGAGACGCAGGCCTGTGGTCCCGCTCCATCGCCTTCTTGTGCCATTGAATTAATGACGCAAGGGCTCTCGCTTCCAGGTCCCATGGAGGGGTCGCGGCTAGGAGACATGCAGCCTCTAGAGAGATCGTGCGGTACCCTCTTATTGTCCTGACGGCCAAGGTCCTCAACGATCTGTGCAATATAGCAGCGTTGTTGGCCGTCAGTCTCGCCGCCCATACGGGAGCCCCGTATACGGCCATACTCCACACGATCCCCAGGTACAGTCTCCTGCAGGAAGCGTTGGGTCCCTTTAAGTTAGGCATCAGTCGCGAAAGCGCGGCTGCTGCCCCCGTCACTTTGGGGACCAAACTTCGGAAATGTGGTCCAAAGTTCCACCGGCCATCGAGTACGAGCCCCAGATACTTCATGGAGGGCTCGATGCCGATGCTAACGCTCCCTACATTTATGCTGGATCCTGGAGGTGGCCCGCGCCGAGGTCCGTGAAAACACAGAGCCTCGGACTTATTCAGTGCCACGTCCAGTCCCAGCCGCCGTATCCGACCCACGACTTCAGCAACCCCAGTCGTGACCTTGAGTGTTGCCTCCTGGTGCGTTGCTCCCCGCGCCGTGACGAGGGTATCGTCGGCGTAACAAGTTACGCTGACGCCCTCAGGCAACGCACCCCGCAACACCCAGTCGTATCCGATGTTCCACAGGAGAGGTCCTAGGACCGACCCCTGTGGAACACCGCACGAGACATCTCGCCGAACTGGCCCGAGCCAGCTAGGGTAAGTTATAGCCCTTTCGGATAAATATGCCCCGACAATACGACGGAGGTAGAGAGGCACTTTGTGATATACCAGTGCCTCCCTAACGCAACTCCAGGGTAGGGTGTTAAAGGCGTTGGCGATGTCAAGAGACACCGCCAACACCACCTCGCCCCGCGAGACTGCTTCCTCCGCCAGGGTCTTCACGCGCATGATCGCGCTCACGGTGGACCGTCCCCGACGGAAACCATACTGGTTATCCGCCAGGTCTGGGCCCACACGCGTGAGATGCTCGACGAGGCGTTCCGCGATAATTCGCTCAAAGAGCTTACACACCTCGTCGAGCAGCACGATCGGCCGGTAACCGGACGGTGAGTCCACCGGCCGCCCCGCTTTCCGGATCAGGACCAGTTTCCCCGTCCTCCACACCTTGGGAAACTGGCCCCTTTCGAGGCATGCGCTGAAGAGCCCCCTCAGTCGAGGCCCGAGTTCCTCGAGGGCCAGGACCCATACACGGCCCGAAATGCCGTTGGGTCCAGGGGCGGTGGTTTTCCGGCGACTGAGCCGAAGCACCACCGCTCCTAACTCACCCTCTCTGACTTCGGGTACGTCGTTTTCGCTGCTATCCGCATTGGGCGTCTGAGACGGAGTCATGCTCGGAGGGATGTGCTCCTCCGCGCTCGTCGGAAACAGAGAGCCCAAGACCCCCTCCAGCCGATCCGGCTGGAGACTCTGGGTCAGTGGGAGCGCCCTCGGTCGGAGTTTACCTCTGACCTGCAGGTACGGGCGCCCCCATGGGTTCCGCTCCAGGGTCTCCAGGAGCTCCTCGCGTGGTGTCGTCTTAGCCCGCGTGATCGCTTTCTGGAGGGTGCCCTTAGCCTCTCTGTAGGACGCATATAGCTCCGCCTCCCGGGCTGCTGCGTCGTCTGGTCGACGATGCCTCTCTATCCGGCCCTGGAAGTCCCCAGAGGGCCTTCGTCGGCTAACCCAGGGTCGAATGTTTCAGGCTGTACCACTAATAGTAGCGAAAGTCGTTAATAAATTTAAGTTACACTCTGTCACGGAATATACAATAATAGTGTGATAATAACAGACATTTCAATCAATAAATAGGGTGGTAGACTTTGAATACAATTTATTAATAAATAGAATGAAGGTCAACAGTCGTCTTTGGTTAAAGGGCGAGGACGGCTAGAACACGCCACAACTATATTGTAAGCGACTGGTGGAAAATGGTCCAAAGGCCGAGCAGTCATCCTACGCATGCCTAGCCTACACGCGCATGGATTTCTCCGCGTCACAGTTTATTGACTGTCCATTCAAATTACTTACAAATGCTCATAATAATACGTGCCAACTGTCGCGTAGTTGAAAAATTAACCTCAAACGGTAGGCACTCACATTTCGTTCTTCTTGAAAATTGATACAAATGAATAAACTATAACTTGGAATTCCAAGTTAAGAGCTTTTCAAAAAATACATTATACATGAATATGTATAAGTAAGTATGTAGGTAGTTACATAACAGAAGAATGAAATAATTTTTTTTTCTTTATGCCGGATATTTCCGGCTAATCTCTGAAAAGCCCGGACCAATTTTAACGAGATATTTACTGACGGATGTCTACGTTAAGGAGTAGCACAGTCGCTTTAGGGTGTCTTTATACTATCGGGGTAGTTAAATTAAGGCTAAATTTAAAAAAAAAAACTCACTTGTACACTATTCCTTAAATATTTTTATTTTTGGTAAACCCCGACCAGTTTCGCCTTATGGAACTTTTAAAAAAGTAAATGATATTAGTAAAATGTGTTACAAAAGTAAATGATTGGGTATGAGTAAACACCTCTGATGATACCATAACGACGGGTCCTACGTATACTGGTGTAACCCGCAAATTGACGAAAATGACTTTTTTGCATGAATGGCCTTAAAATAACCTATTGTTTTCATATCTGTAAAATTTATTTTAAAATTTCTTTTGGTTTCGGAGATACAAACTCGTAAACTGATGTAAGTACCTCAATTTAAAGCCAGTGCATTAGTTCACGTAGTTGCGATCCACGTACCGCGCGAGTGTAAGTGACTGCCATACCAGTATACGCGCGGCGACGACACAGCGCGTACGTACGATACGGGTGTAACTGCGACGAATTTTACTTTACGTATTGAATTTCAAAAATTAACCATATTTACGACGTTTTGAGTGTTTAGGACCAGTTAACATAAAATAATAATAATTATGAAGCGTTCTCGGGGTCAATTAATGATAAATTTATTAAAAAAAGAACGCAACCCAAGGGGGATGCCTATCCCCACGACTGTGGTGCCTGCTAATAGATGAACTAATAAAGAAGATAAACGGGATGCAAATATATACGTAAGTCTACTCTGACGACGGCGTGCTCCTAATTACAGGAAAAGTCCTCAGCGTCATGTGTGAAATCATGAACAGAGGGCTAAAAGAAGCTTTAGTATGGTGCAGGAGTAAAGGCCTCGAGTTAAACCCCGACAAAACTAAACTAGTTTTGTTCACCAACAAGAGAAAAATAGAATGTGCTATACCAGTGAGACTAGATAATCACGACCTAGAAAAAGTTAGGGACGTGAAATATCTAGGAGTAACCCTGGACAGCAAGTTAACTTTGAAGACTCATATCAGCAACACATGCAGAAAAGCCAAAATGGCAATGATGCAGTGTAAAAGGACAATAGGAAGAACCTGGGGAATAAAACCATCGGTAGTGCTATGGATATACAAGGCAATAATTTTGCCAAGAATCCTGCATCGAGCCCTGGTATGGTGGCACAAGGCTGCCACAGGTGAAAACAAGAAAGAACTAGACAAAGTCCAATGGCTAGCAGCCCTCATGACCACGGGTGCGATGAGGTCCACACCAACAGCCGCGCTAGAGATCACATTAGGGCTGAACCCCTTGAACTTAGAAATAAAAAGAAGGGCCACCGAACAATGGTTCAAACTCAGAAGCATTGGCCTATGGACCGAAAACTTCATGGACAAAGGTCATGCAAGTATAAGCAAGAACAACGAAGACAGATTGTCAATGATCCTTTCCAATAATTACCTTATCAGGAAGGAAAGAACTTTTGACAAGAAATACAGAATACACATAGGGACACGAGATGAATGGCGGATAGATCCCAGTGATACTATCTGCTATACAGATGGTTCAAGAAAGGAATTGACTAAGTTATCTGGATCCGGAGTGAATATAAAATGCGATGACAGGACAGAAATAAATAAGTCAATACCCCTAGGAAGATTTGCGAGCATCTTTTAGGCAGAGATATATGCCATAAAGGAATGCAAATAGTGGAACACCTTACTACAACGGGTAAGGTGACCATCTACAGCGATAGCCAGGCTGCACTGAAAGCACTTGATAAAGCGAAGTCAACATCAGCAATAGTTATGGAATGTAAGAAATCATTGGACAGACTGGCCAAGAACACCGACCCAACGTTTGCCTGGGTCCCCAGGCACGAGGGTAACACTTGCAACGAGCGGGCCGATGAACTAGCTAGAGAAGGTGCTGACGAAAACTTGGTGGGACCGGAGCCCCGGCTGCCCATAGCGTATAAAATCACCAAAGAAGTAATCAGTCATAGAATAAAAGTAGAAACCTACCAAAGATGGAGGACCTCGACTGGAATGAGACAGTCGAAAATCTTCATCAAGGGAATGGACAAAAAATGGTAATCTATATTTTATTTTGATAAGTCTGTAAGACAACTATTTAATTAGTCTTAGTAGTCGTACAGTTCCTACCTAAAAATAATCGAACATTTTGTTAAAGATATATAATTTTGTATTAACATGGTAAAGAAAGCACTGCTTACTTTAACCAATTAATATTACTAAAAAGAAGAAGCCAAATATATTTTTTTTATAATTTATAACTTGTTAAAGATCAGTCTTCAAATCAGTTTAATAATTTAAGATCTCATTAATCTAATAAAGAAGATATTTACTATCTAAGAGAGAATCATGTCATATTTTTGATATTTTACTTCTTCTTCTTCTTCTTTTAAAAACGTAGCTCCATCGATAATGATCGATGATTCGCCAATGTCAAGGTAATGCTTGATTAGTTGATAGTCCCGCACAGAAGAACTAGTTATTCCTAACTAGCTCCAGGTGCAGGACAAGAAACGTTGTTCGGTATGTGAGTATCTGGGAGCCCGATTTCTGCGGAGCGCCAGAGGTAACCTAAAAAGCCATCAGCCATGCGCTCAGCAAAAATCGAACTCCGATATTTTACTTGTTAAAAAGATATCAAATGTGTCAAAATAAACGTGATTTACTATTTTGTACTTGTTTGTTTCATTTTACCATAAAAAAAATCAGGTTCATGACCACAACACTACACAGATTACTGGTACAAGTAGTTTCTCAGTACCGTGTAAATTAGTACAAGTACTCCAAGTAGATAAATGAGATTTTTTTTTCTTATATTTCGAGGTTTCATGATTTACAAAATACACACATATGTATGTTAAATAATTTCTATTTCTTCTATTTTCATTATTTAAAAAATAAGCCGGTACATTGTAAACTAGTACAAGTGGCCACTTGTAACAGTGTACCTGTATGGATACATTGAGGAAAACAAGCTTAACAAATGCAAGTACAGCTATTTTCTAAAATATAAAGAAATATAAAAAAGTATATATGCAGTCTTTTTCCTTTCATTTTCAGGTATAACATATTAAAATTTGAGATATTTCTGTTGAACTTTGACAAAGTCACAAGCTTTAGAACCTTTAAATCGCTCTCTTGTAAACTTGTGTTTTTGCACTTGTACTAGTATACGTAGGACCCGTCGATAAGGTGAAACCGGTCAGGGTTTACCTAAAATAAAAATATTTGAGGAATAGTGTTCAAGTGAGTTTTTTTCAAAAATGTATTACTATAAACTATTTAGTATTCTGTGCTATAAGTTCCACCAAGTTCCGAAAATCGAAAGCATAAAGTATAACTTTATGCTAATTTTTAGTGGGTACTAGTAAAATTCTACGCAGGCGATGCCGTGGGTATCAGCTAGTATTTTTACATATATAATACTGTACTTAGTATAATAGAAGTACATACAAAATGTATGGGAAACGTTATTGGTGGTGATTTCTGTCTTTCCTAGTACTCAAAGCCATAATGGTCCATATAGTCTCTTGATCCTCACATGAAATGGAATCGATCGGGTCAAAAATTTTTTTTTACTTTTCTTTTTTTAGCAAAATCTGTGAATGCAGTTCAAAATATCTCAAAAAGTTAAGGAAGGTCTCCTAAGAACGTTTTGCTGTAAATACAGCAAAAGTAACGGCATGTACCTTCACCTTTGTAGTTACATCGGTTAAGGTACTTGCCCTTACTGCCCCGTTTCAAAAATGCACAAGAAAATATCCCAATCATAAAATGCCGTATGATAAGAGGTTCTAACCAGTTCAATAATAATAATAAATAGATGTATGGCCTCACCCTGAATTGTAGCCCTTATTCATTGTATTTGGTACCTGGTTGGCCTTGACAATAATAGGTTTAAGGATGACTCACGCTAGACCGTGTCGGGTCCGAGCCGAGTGTCGGCCGTAGCACGGTCACCGAGCCGGTTTCGTGTCTGAAATTACAAAGACGGGCCTCGACCGGGCATTTACCGTTGTGTTGTGATGCAGTATACTCGTCCGAGTAAAATCAGTGTTGAAACTAGACTACAATCATGTTGAATTTTGACGATCTGGAATTAGCGGCTATTGCGATCGCTCTGGATGACGAAGAATCTTCAACTACAAGGAAATAGAGTGTGCATCTACTTTGGAAAAAGCGACAAGGGAAAGGAGAATATGTGAATCTTTGTAAAGGTCTACGTAGTTATGAAGACAAACATTGGGACTACTTTAAAATGACTAAAGAATCTTTTGACATCTTACACATGAAAATTAAAGATGACCAAATGCAATACAACGTTTCAGATTCCTATTTCATCCAAACATAGATTAGCTCTTACTCTCAGGTATGTCTCTTTATAAACTTTTTTAGAGCAAATATTTATGATGAACATTTGTGTTTCCGCTGGTCTTTTTTTTTTTTTTTTTTTTTTTTAATTCCGTGCCCAAGGCTGCGGCCGCTCTAACGTCCGTTGCCGGGCGTCTCTGGTTACTAGCAGAGGGTATGTCCAGTGGCGCCCGGCGGACTTTGACCACCTCTGTGGTCTCTTCGGGTGTTGGGTCGGGACGAGAATCCCGCGTTGTTGGGGGAAGGGTTTTATCCCGCGTCAGTGAGTGAATATCTGGTTGCGTGCTATGGAGCAAAGGCCCCGCAGCACGCAACCCTTCTAGCCTGCTTCTGTAAGGACGGCGGATGGCGATCCCGCCGTCCTCAGGCCCCGATCATGGAGGTCGATAGTCTTGGGCGTAGTCGCGGAGTCTGGGGCGCCCTGGCCGCCGACTACGGAACTCGGCGGGGAGGGTACGCTCCCTCTCCCTCCCGGCCGCCTCCTTCGCGAGCATGACTTGCTCGCTTTTCTTTTCCGCTGGTCTAGGTATAAAATTATCTATTTAAGTCATATGTTTATACTAGCTTTAGCCAGAAAGGTCAGAAACCCGTGTGCATATCATATGATGCTGGATACTTCCTCACAGCCTCAATCGGTGGGTGTGTTTGCACACCTCTGCCTACCCCTTCGGGGAAAAAGGCGTGATGCTATGTTATGTTATGTTATGTTAAAATTTACGAAAAATCGTGTAGAGAGTAGATAGCTATCCTCCGCGTCATTGCTGTCTGGGAAAGTTCCCAGAATTGGTACAATAGCTAGATTGTTTTTTTTTTTATTTTACAATGGTTATAGATTTTTTTTAATTTGGGTATTTGTTACGTGAAAAAAAAAATTGATTTTTCTGACGATATAGAAAAGTATCCCCAGATCCACAAGTGGATTCAGGACTGTGGATCCAAGTGGAAAGAGGCGTGATGTTTAGATAAAACTCCGCCTATCAGTTTAGTAAAACTTCAAGTAGGTCATAACCTACTTGAAGTTACCACATGTCGAACAACGGACAAGCCATGACAAACATTTGAACAGTTGGTATGTGAAAGGTTCAACCACTATTCCGATTTCTAAACACAAAAACAACTCCCTTATACTCGAAAGTCACTCACATGCATTGAAAGACGCATCCCCAAAGGAAATATAAATAGCTACTGTATTGAAATATCGTATAATGTGTATCGAAATCACATCCCTTGGTGGGAGAGAAGATAACCAAAATATCAGACCTCCCACTCACTTCAATTTGGTTGAGTTGATGCAAACTCTGAAGATGGTACGGGGTCATGTTATTCTAGCTAAGCAGTAAGCGTTCGATAGGTTTGAAGCTACTTATGACTATGAATATTTATAACGTATTAGCTGAACGTTCGGTCGTGTTGCTTCTGGTGTATTAAGGCTACATTCTCAATATTTAGTAAGAATATTAAGAAAACTCCTGTATTTTGAAAGCATTGAGTTCGCTTCTACAATTCTTAAACATTGAGATAGAAATTATACTTAAACAACAAAAACGAATGTCATCGTAGTTTAGTGACA
Organism: Nudaria mundana; assembly: GCA_963556515.1. Lineage (NCBI taxonomy): Eukaryota > Metazoa > Arthropoda > Insecta > Lepidoptera > Erebidae > Nudaria > Nudaria mundana. The sequence goes on from OY748300.1 coordinate 4,562,891, forward strand.
GCATTCCCCTAGTTAGGGAAAAGTCGCAAGTTTGATTCCTTCCAATGACATTCGTTTTTGTGGTTCATACTTTTGTACGAACCACAGAGACGAATGTCGATCGAATAAAAATGTGGCTTACCGACAGACAGACTAAAGCAAAATTGTCTTTTGCTCGCTTCGCTCACTTGGCTTACGCTGCCTAGTAAGAGATAGCTAAATAACTCATAGATAGATGCATTTTAGGACCAGGAAACTGGTTTATTTTCTGGCTGATCAACGCTTTTCAAAGTGTTTGAGAAACTTTTCGTATCAGCAATGAACCAGAAGATTTTTTGACAAGAATTTTATGTGAAAGTCATTAACATAAATTTTGGATTGTGATTTTAATTAAATAAACCTATGGTAATGCTCAGTACGTAATATAAAATTAATTTTTACTTTAAATTATTGTAGAGTTCGTAGTTTTGTAACTAAGGCCAATGCCTCGAAATACAAAACCAGCCGGGGAACTGCGGAGCAATGAAACTCTGTAATTGAACGTACATTTGACTTACACCATCAAGGTAGAATGCGTCTAAGATTTTTATTTAAGTAATGTATTGTTGTACAAAATACGTGACTGTAAATACTAATATAACGATTATAAAAGCGAACTACTCGTACTTAGTTTAAAAGATATCATCGCCTTAAATTTAAATTATAGAATGTTTATGAAAAGTTCAATTTATATTCTAATACAATGGCTTCTAGAAAGTGGGTACGGTTTTGCAATGATTACTCCTTTTAAATAAAGTTTTTACAGATAATTTATTGTGATTCACAAAAAAAGACACAGTGCATCGAAATTTTGGTCAGTTGCTTTGTTGGTTCTGAAGTTGGGAGGTATTGAAACGATCGTAGTAACAGTATGTGATTGATTTTTATTACCGAAATGTATTCGTATTTATATCATACAAGTATATCCCCGGCTTGATACAAACAGGTTTAAATGGACGTTTTTTTTTAAATATATTTAGCTCGACAAATTGACGCCACCCGCCTGATGGTAAGCTGTGGCCACGTCTGGCGATTGTGGGCGACTCTCATAGTACACAGGAATACTATATAGAGTGGCCCTCAACTTGACGACCCAGTAATGCACGCTCTTCACGCTTCGCTTAAAGAACCCAGCGTTATATGTTGGAGGAAACACGTGTGCAGGCAGGGCGTTCCAAGCCACCATCGTTCGGCAGAGAAACGAACGTTTAAAACACTCGGTTCTCGCGAAGACTGTTTCCACGGTATGAGAATGACATCTCTGCCCAGCACGCGTTGTTCGGGATCGGAAGGGGGAGGGTGGCATCAGGTTGAAGAGTTCTTCAGAGCACTCACCGTGTTAAATACGGTAGAACGCGGCCAAGGAAGCGATTGTTCGGCGCTGAGCTAGCGGCTCAAGGCTTCCCGTTACCTCCGGACAGTCTATAATGCGAATAGCGCGTCGCTGCATAGCGTCGAATGCGTTCAGCAAATACTTCGGGGAGCCGTCCTAGAGGTGAGCGCAGTATTCGACGCAGGGTCTAATCTGCGTTTTGTACAGCAGACACCTCTGGTGCGGTGTAAAGAATCGCTTTACCTTGTTCAGTATTTCTAGTTTCCGCGAAGCTAGCCCAATACATCTCTCAATGTAGTTTGTGTTATTGAGCTCTCGACGAACATTTATGCCAAGGATGTCTAGATTGTCCTTCATTGGCAATATTGCATTCTGAAGAGTGGGTAGGGGAAGGAAAGGGAATTGTTTCGCTGTAAATGCACACGCCTGTGTTTTGTGAGCATTGAACACGACCAAGTTCTCGGCACCCCATTGGGAGATACTGTCGACGTTACGGTCAAGATCAGCCACGAGTCGTCGTCTCTCCTCCTCAATCTCAGATCGCCCCGCTGTCGGACGAACCGAGTAACTCCCGTGTAATGTGCTGTCATCTGCATAGCAATGAATGTTCCCGAGGGATAGCATATCATTGATATGCAGAAGAAAGAGAGTTGGTGACAGTACGGACCCCTGCGGTACCCCGGCCTTCACTTGCAAGAAGCGTAATCCATCAGGATGACGCAGAGGTGGCAGCGAGGGTTGGCAAAAATTAGACTGCACGGCTTTGGCCAGTTGCCAGTATCCACGGCTGCCCGTGGGATGGGTTGTGAGCTCTTGACCAAGCCGCGCGATGCACTGGGCATCTGCTCTCTTGAAGGCCCTCTTGCTGAACCTAGTGGCCCTATTGTACGCTGCTTTGAGGCGGTCCACGTTTGGGTCACGTGCCGCCCGAGCCCTGACCCAGGCGTGATATGCCGACTGGATTTTTATTTTTGGGCGTGATTCTGAGCAATGGTCGATTATAATATACCCATACATTTGTAGTACTTATAATTTATCATGTACCTAATTGGCGAGTTCAATTATAAGGAGGTATGGCTTATGGCGTTTGCGCAGATGGAAACTGGTGGAAGCTTGTAGAAGGGACTAGAACCGCCTTCTCGTGTGATGTAAATTCAGAGGTGGTGCTTCGTTTAGTCTGCTTGCCTACACGCGCAGTTCCATGTGAATAAGAATCAAGTCTATTACCTTTTTTCGTATTTCAAAGCAATGAGTTTGCTTAAACTATTCTTAAAATATTAAGAAAGAAATTATAAATAGATCAAAGAAAACTGATGTCATCGGCGGGACTCGAACCCACGGCGTTTCCCTAACAGGGGGACTGTTCTGACCAACTGAGCTACGATGACCACTACCGACGACATCGAATTTTTGCTTCATATCATATTCATAATTTCTACAAAAGGGTGCGGCGCGAAGCACCGCGCAAGACACCGTACTAGTGAATAATAAATGGTAAATTAAAACTTCATAAACAGGTAATTTAATTATTTATATAAAAAAATCACATTTTTCGATCCACAATCATTTTATAATACAATTATTACTTTCTGAATCTTATCACATAAGTACCCAACAGACATTATCCATCATACCTACCTATTATCTATAAGTGACAGATTATACCAATATTATCATGTCTTACAATTATAAATTTTATCTTTAGACCCATTTAAAATAATATAACACTCATAAAAAAATATTTTTAAAATTATACAAGACCATGTTATTAGCTACCCACGTAGCAAATTTCAGCCAAACCGGTTCAGTAGTTGGACTGTAATAGGGCATAATAAACATACAAACTCTCAAATATCTCTACAGTCTATTGAGACTGTAGATGTGTGTTTATATTGATAAAACTTCTATTTGTATTATTCCAAGAGATTCTTGTTAAGAACAACTACTGCTTTATTAACATTCGTATTCACTTCTTCATAAAACAGATCAAACTATTGAAGAGTTCTCCATAAATTCATAACTTTTCTTCTACTGTAAGATAGTCGTAATACTACATTTCTTCATAATTACTATGAAGAAATATAGTATTACGACTAAAGTTCTTTCTGACTAACCTTAATTAAAATTAAAACTACACTGTCAAAAATTAAATCATAGTTAATAATCTATAAAATGACATCTTATTGCAATCTTTTCAAATACGCGGACTCTCGCAAATTCTTTCGTGGTGCCATTTTTACAATTTTTTTATTGCTTAACCGCACCTATTAGTCGTAGTTGTTACTGTTGTACAGGTCGCGAGGCGTAAGAAGAGCTTTGCACTTGTGTGAGTGATCAGGAAAAGTAGAGTAAAAACTCTTTTTGTAGCTGTATGTACGAGTATAAAACATCATCATTCACCGAGCCTTTTCCCAACTCAGTTGGGGTCAGCTTTCCAGTCTAACTGCGATTCGGCTGAACTACGATATTTTCCGTGAAGCGACTGCCATCTGACCTTCACAACCCATGGGCGATATCGAAGTTCTGTAGTTAGACCGGTCGGATTTTTGATTTAGGGCTCCAACTACCCCTAACGACTGCCATAGATGTTAGTATGACAACCGGGACCGACGGCTTAACGTGCTCTCCGAGGCACGGAGGGGTCTCAATGTCTTAAGAAATGGTCACCCATCCTAAGACCGGCCTGAGTCGATGTTGCTTAACCTTTGCAATGTGTTAACATTGTCGGTTACCACTAGACCACGAGCCCCTCTACGTACGAGTATAAAACATGTGAGTGAAAAAGAGGTCACATTTACGTTCACGTACACTGCACTTACACAAATGCATAGCTCCGCTTACACCTTGCGACCTGTAACTATGTTATAGTGTTAATAAATTGACTACTCAACTATTTATTTTAATTAGTACGTTAATTCAATTAAACTCTTCAGCTTTGTAATATTAGTACAAGTTTTAATCCATAGTGAGATAATCATGATCATCACTTCAGTCATAGTTCGGCTTCAGTAGAGATCAGAAATATGTTTCCGTGTATCTATGTCTTCCATTTCAATAGGATCGGCTTCAATACTCGTATCGTTACCTACCGATATGACTACTGAGTCAGTAGTCGTATCGGTATCTGCGTCAGTAGTCGTATCGGTACCTGTTACCGTAGTCGTATCGGTACCTGCGTCAGTAGTCGTATCGGTACCTGCGTCAGTAGTCGTATCGGTATCTGCGTCAGTAGTCGTATCGGTACCTGCGTCATTAGTCGTATCAGTGCCAGAATTCCCATCTCCAGTAGTCGTCTCAACATTAGTAGTTGATTTTTCATCTATTGTTGTACTAGTAGCATCAGTAGTCTTCTAAATCACTCAAAGCTTGTTTCTTTTGACTTGATATCACTAATGTGGAAACAAATAGAGAAAATGATAATATGGATAGAAATACTATCAACTTGTTATTCAATATCCAACCCCTAGTTCTTTCTATATGGTATCTGCCAGCGACGTTGCGTGTTGCCATTTTGTTTTCTTTTCTCGTACGAGTTTCACTGACTATTCACTTTAAACGTATAAACATGACTAATATTTGATTTCATCACTATCGATGTTACATTTATTTAGATAACTACTACTTAGCAATTACAACCTCTTGTACAGAGTAAACTATATCATATTATGTTAACGTTAAAGTTTACTATTCAACTAATAAATTTTCTAAATTTTTCAAATCTATAGATACAATAACTCATGCGATAAGATAATGATTATTAAACTAGCTGATGCCTACGGAATTCTTCTACAGACGAACGATCTCTTGAAATTTATGCTTTCGATTGTCGGCACTTGGTGGAACTTATAGTAATACATTTTTGAAAAAAACTCACTTGTACACCATTCCACAAAAAGAAAAGTAAAAATAAATAATAAAAATAAATAATAATATAATAAAAAAAAAATATATAATAATAAAAATAAAAAAAGTAAAAATAAATAATATTAGTAGAAAATGTGTTATAAAAGTGAATTGTGTGTGTGGATTAAGTAGGAGTGAACACCTCTGATGATGCCATAGGGCGAAACCGGTCAGAAAATAAATATTTGTGGAATGGTGTACAAGTGAGTTTTTTTCAAAAATGGATCTCTTGAAACGCCCAGTTCTTGCGAAGATTATATCCACTGTATACGGGTGGCATCTTTACGCCCAGGACCATCGACCTCCATGATCGGGGCCTGAGGACGATGGATTAGCAACCCACCGTCCTTACAGTAGCAGGCTAGAATGGCTGCGTGATGTGGGGCTTCACCCCACACATGGCTTCACTCACCGACGCGGGATAAAACCCGACCCCAAAGATGCGGGGTAACACCCCACCACCACAAGTTTGGAGAGCAGCGACACATGCCACACTCTGTCAAACATCTTGGCAATATCTAGGCTTATAGCCAAGGACTCGCCGTGCCTCTCCATAGCTACTTACGCCAGAAGATCACCCATCAATCGTTTTGCCCTAAAGTCATATTATAGTGGATCATTAAATTACAAGTGATCTTCCAGAAAACGCATGAGCTGCTTGTTTACAACGAGCTCAAACACCTTACAGATAACTGAGGTGATAGCTATGGGGTGGTAGTTGCCAAGGTCTAACCGGTCTCCTTTCTTTAGGATCGGTTGTACGTTCACCTCTTTCCTAACCTCCAGCACATCCCTCGTAATGTTAGAGAGGAGGTAGAGGTGTGTCAATGCTAGTGTACAACAAGTACCACCGCAGGAATGCCGTCAGGACCACTGACTTTGGCGGAGTGACCGCAGCAATGCCCGAACATCGCATTTGCCTGATCACAATATCAGGTATTGCGACACTACAGTTGGCGATGGTGGGAGGCTGCAGGCCATTGTCATTAACAAGCATGTCTGCTTACTCTTGGGCTGTGTGAGCTAGTGACCTATCAGAGTAAAGCAGCGGTGGCAGCAAAGATTTACAAAAGTTGGCCTATATGACTAAGGCCAGTTGCCAGAAACCTCGGATGCCCGTAGGATGTGAAGTAAGCTCATGACCAAGCCGCACGACGCTCTAGGAATCCGCTCTCTTGAAAGCCCTCTTGCTGAACCTAGTGGCGTTGTTGTACGCTGCTTTGAGGTGGCTGACGCTCGGGTCACCCTCCGCCCGAGCCCTGACCCAGGCGCGATATGCAGCTGTTTAAGTAAATGGTAATTGGAACTATAATATAAACCAATAATACATTTTGTATAAGTGATCTTGTTCCCATCAAAGACGTATAATACTTTAGTCTGGTTATGCAGGTAGGTTGCGGCACTTAAAACGTTTCGTCGCATTCCGTCCACTTTGCAATTGGTCAACCAAACGAAAACACGCGAGTATTTTAGCACAGACTTTAGTTGCGGCATGCTTAGCTAGTCTGATATTCTACCTCTTAACATTCGTTTCTGCGACTTTTATAAATATTTGGAAACTAAGGTTCAAAATAAAAGGTCTATCTAAAATATAGAGGTACCTATCTTTATTATTAAGGTATGCAATGAAATTGCAAATGTTGACCGGAGCAAATGTTTTTAAAAAAAAATCGAAAGGCTTCGCCGTAATCGAATGAAAAAAAAATCTATTTTCATTGTTGACGCACGTGTCCATGGCAACCATTTGATCATCTGGTTTTTCGGTGATTATTCCTCCGTCGGGTCAGCTCTATTTTCATGATTTCAGATGCATGCACTCCCGGGTATGATGTCGACCAGCATGCCAAATTTGATCAAGATCGGTCGAGCCTTTTCGGAAGATGTGACGCACAAACTATTTATACTTTGCGCCTAAGATTGATTATATTAAATCACTTTATATGGGCTTTATAATTTTTTTGTCTGCTTCATTTGAGGTCTCGGGTTCGATTCCCGAGTCTGGTGGATAATGTATAATTCTCTTTAGAATTTTATCCAGATAATTATCCCAGTCTGGACCTTGTGCCCGGTAAATGGCAATAGGCTCGCCCCCTATTACATGGGACCTAACATAGCAGGCGAGATGTGGGTGTGTTTGTACACCTCTGCCTACCCCTTCGGGAAAAAGGCGTGATGTGATGTTATGTTCATTAAATGTACAGATACACCATCTCTACCGTTTCAAGCCAACGTTATCACACAATTGCCTGTTTGTTGTTGTTTTTAGGATTCCGTACCCAAAGGGTAAAACGGTAACCCTATTACTGAGACTTCGATGTCCGTCCGTCCGTCCGTCTGTCTTGGGCTGTATCTCATGGACGGTGATAGTTAGAAAGTTGAAATTTTCAAAGATGATGTATTTCGGTTGCCTCTTTAACAATAAAATATTAAAAACAGAATAAAATAAATATTTAAGGGGGGTATACTACATATCTTGACGGAGGCTGGTAGGCCTTTTAGCATCCTTCTCGTATACAACTTATGCCTGTACCATACGATACGCAGATACTCGAGTTTAAATAAATATAATCTTTGCCTTAATATAAGTCTGTATTTTAATTTTAAATAAATATTTTAGGATATTCTCACACAGCGTCATCTAGCCCAAATTATGTTAGTATAAGCTTGTGACATGGGATCTAGACAACTGATAAACACACTCAATTTCTAAATATTAAAAAAGATAACACGCATTCTCCAAAACAAAGTGGATTACAAATGTTAAGACCAGGGAATTGAACCCGATACTCTGGCTTCGAAAGCGGATGCACTACTGACCATGCCACCGAAGCGGTTATTTACAGTACTTTTATAAAAACGAATGTGTAGTTACAACTGACATAGATAGAATGTATTTCTTATCTATTATTATCACTTTATTGAACAGTATTATCTAAAACAAAAAACTGAATCATTTGATGATTATTTTTTTTTTTTTTTTTTTTTTTTATATTTGGTTCGTCAAATTGACGCCGCCCGCCTGGTGGTAAGTCGTGACGACGTCTAGCGATTGTGGGCCACTCTCACAGTACACATTACTATTGAGAGTGGCCCTCAACTTGACGACCTACTGATGTGCCTCTTCACGCTCCGCTTAAAGAACCCAGGATTATATGTGGGAGGAAACACGTGCACAGGCAGGGCGTTCCAGGCCACTATCGTTCGGCAGAGAAACGAACGTTTAAAACGTTCGGTTCTCGCGAACATGCTATCCACTGTGTGGGGGTGGCATCTCTGCCCGGCACGAGTCGTTCGGGATCGGAAGGAAGAGGGTGGGATCAGATTGAAGAGCTCTTCAGAACACTCGCCGTGGTAAATACGGTAGAATGCGGCCAAGGAAGCTATTGTTCGGCGCTGAGCTAGCGGCTCAAGGCTTCCCGTTACCTCCGGACAACCAATAATACGGATAGCCCGTCGCTGCATAGCGTCGAGAGCGTCCAGCAGATACTTCGCGGAGCCGTCCCAGAGGTGAGAGCAGTATTCGACGCAGGGTCTAATCTGCGTCTTGTACAGCAGACACCTCTGGTCCGGTGTAAAGAATCTCTTTACCTTATTCAGTATTCCTAGTTTCCGCGAAGCTAGCCCTATACATCTTTCGATGTAGTTTTTATTATTGAGCTCTCGACGAACGTCTATGCCAAGGATATCAAGGTTGTCCTTCATTGGTAATAATGCATTCTGAAGAGAGGGTAGGGGAAGGAAAGGGGATTTCTTCGCAGTAAATGCACACGCCTGTGTTTTGCGGGCATTGAACTCGACCAGGTTCTCGGTACCCCATTGAGAGATACTGTCGAGGTTACGGTCGAGATCAGCCACGAGTCGTCGTCTCTCCTCCTCAATCTCAGATCGCCCCGCCGTCGGACGAACCGAGTAACTCCCGTGCAGTGTGCTGTCATCTGCATAGCAATGAATGTTCCCGAGGGATAGCATATCATTGATATGCAGAAGAAAGAGAGTTGGTGATAGTACGGACCCCTGCGGTACCCCGGCATTCACTTGCAAGAAGCGAGAAGCCTGGCCATCGCAGAGGACCCGCACTCGGCGCTCGTTTAAAAAGCTGGCAATCCAGCTGCACAGTTGAGGAGGTAGACCATATGCCGGAAGCTTGGAAAGGAGCGAAGCATGCCAGACCCTATCGAAGGCTTTGGCGATGTCCAGGCTAATAGCCAAGGACTCGCCGTGCCTTTCCATAGCCCCACCCCAGACATGCGTTACGAATGCCAGAAGATCACCCGTTGATCGCTTTGGCCTGAAGCCGTATTGTCGATCATTGATTAGCGAGTGATCCTCTAGGAATTGCATGAGCTGCTTATTTATAAGGAGCTCAAGCACCTTGCAAATGACTGAGGTGACAGCTATGGGTCGATAGTTGCCTGGATCGGACCGATCCCCTTTCTTGGGGATCGGTTGTACGTTCGCCTCCTTCCAGACCTCCGGCACGAGCCCTGAAGAGTATGACAGGCGGTACAGACGCGTTAATACTGGAGACAACTCAGCTGCACATTTTCGTAGCACCACCGCCGGAATGCCGTCAGGGCCACTGGCTTTCCGCGTGTCGAGTGACCGCAGCACTGCCCGTACATCACATTGCCTGATAACAATATCAGGCATTGTGTGGCCACAGTTGGCGATGGCGGGGGGCTGCAGGCCACGGTCGTCGACCCGGGAATTAGCCGCAAAGAGGTCTGCGAGCATATCCGCTTTCTCTTGGGCTTTGTGAGCCAGTGTTCCATCTGGGTAACGCAGCGGTGGCAGCGAGGGCTGACAAAAGTTAGATTGCACGGCTTTGGCCAGTTGCCAGAATCCACGGCTGCCCGTGGGATGGGAAGTGAGCTCCTGACCAAGCCGCGCGACGCGCTGGGCATCCGCTCTCTTAAAGGCCCTCTTACTCGACTTTGTGGCCCGGTTGTACGCTGCTTTGAGGTGGCCCACGTTTGGGTCGCGCACAGCCCGGGCCCTGATCCAGGCGCGATATGCCGACTGTTTTTGTCGAACAGCTTTGGCACAATCTCGCCCGAACCAGGGACGGGCTCTGCGGATACTGGCGACATCAGTGAAAGGGATGTAATAATCCATCCCTAAACTGATCTCGCCAGCAATAGCAGAAGCACTATCCGAAGGAGCCTTTCCTACAAAGCAGCGCTGGCTCCAGGGGACGGACGCAAATTAAACGCGTAGACCGTCCCAATCCGCTGACGAGTAGTGCCATAGTCTTCGTGACGTTTGCACAGGACGTGCAGGAGGTGACACCTTCATGCCAGCGTGAACAACACAGTGGTCGGAACTACCCAGTGGGGCTCCTACCGAAACACTGTACTGGGCTGGGCGACTCGTCAGCAGTAGATCCAGCAGAGCGGGCGCGTGATCTGACCTGTCTGGTATCCGGGTGATCCCGCATACCATCTGGGTCAGACCGTGGGAGAGAGCGAACGCATGGGCGGCTCTACCCGCATGATCAGTCTTGAGGGACCCCAGCCATTCAATGTGATGGCCATTGAAGTCCCCCAGAAACACTAGGTCAGCGTTCGGGAACCGCACCTGCGCTTCATCAGCCGTCTCGCTGAGGTACTGGAAGAGCTTTGTTGTCTCAGAATCCCCTGTGTGGGATCGGTAGACGCACACGTAGATCTGGCTCATAGAGCCATGGTCTACGTGCAGCCAAAGGACGGAATTGGAGGGGTTCTCTAGGCAGCGCAACCGGCGGCAGCAAACATCCGCCCTAACGAACACGCACACCCCGGCTTTGTCTCGAAATTGTTCCTCGATGACATAGCCGGGGTAACACAGGTAAGACGTGTCGTCAGGGCGGCGTATTTGTGTCTCCGTGAGGAACATCACAGCGGGCCGTGCCGTCTCAAGGTGGTGGTGGACGGTATCGAGGTTCGCATGGAGTCCACGGACGTTAGTGAACTCCACCTCGAAATGTGAAGTTGTGGGGTTTCCTAGGGCCGCTGTGTAACGTTTATTTCTTTTTTGTTGCATTGCCATTGTAGATTTTGAAGAAGAAGCATGAAGACAGGGCGACATTTGGTGCAGCAGTAAGTGACAAAGCGCAGGGGCTAGCTTTGTCTAGAACCGTGTGGTTAGGTCGGAGCCGACCCGCCGGACGGAAGGGCTCCCAAACCCCCCTGATGCAAGGCCGCCGCTACCCCACACCGGTTACCACCCGGAGCGGCGATCCCACATCAGGATTATGCGCAACATGTGGGGCAGCCTCCTGGGGTGGTTGGCCCCAGGCGGGCCCCATGACTGTGTTGCGGGCGGCCGCGGCAACGCCGTTGCTAAGGGTCTCCCTGGCCGGCGAATCGACCCACACCACCCACACTAGACTCCGTTTCGCCCCCACTGGTCCCATGCCTGCTGCACCATACATCGCCCCAGGCCCGGCGGTGCAGCTGCTGAACCCCTAACGCAACCCAGCCTGGGCTGGGTTACTTGGGGGGCTTTAGCACAGCTGCACGGTGGTACCCCCCCGGACCAACACTGTTGTACCACCTGGTACCCACGTAGGGGCCGAAGCCACTCCATAGGTACCGTAAATTAACGAGCCTCGTCCGTTTATCAGCAGGTGCGCCACTAGCAGGTGAGGTCGCTGGGGCCCTATAGATGTTGGTAGAGCCCCTTTGCACCCTTTGTTGTATCAAATTTTTTAGTATGTAGTGTCTTCTACAGTACCACATTTTGCTTAACAGTGGGCTACGTGCGTATTTTCAAAATGATTTTAATGGAAGCACTTTCAAGTTCTTTTTCTTTTTTTTTTAAACGTGGCTCATCGATGTTCATCGATGATTTCGCCAATGTCAAGGTAATGCTTGATATGTTGATAGCGCACAGAAGAACTAGTTATTCCTAACTAGCTCCAGGTGCATAACAAGAAACGTTGTTCGGTATGTGAGTGTCTGGGAACCCGATGTTTGCGGAGCGCCAGAGGTAACCTAAAAAACCACTAGCCACGCGCTCAACAACTTCCCACTTTCAAATTAATAAGTAGGGAATTTAAGACAGCATCATCTACAGTCATCCGCCAAAAACACAAGGCATTCATTTTAATTTACGATAGTTTTATATACATCTGTAACAGCCATCGTAAAACACGCACTATTAATTTACAATTAATATTATAAAGTTATCAAAAAAACTGAAAATTCATTTACACTTTCTCAATCAACATTAGTCCAATGTGTAGACACTAGTTATATGCACCAACATATCTTCGCATTCTATTGTTAGCATTTTCATCAACAATTCCAGTTTTAACTGCATTCACAGATTCTTCAGGTTCCTTAACATCCGTATTAGAAGGTTGTACAGGGGGCGCTCGTCTTGTAGTTCCAGTTAATTCATCAATTTGACGCCATGCACTATTCCTTTGTCCTGCCAACACAAGTGTTGACACGAATAGTGAAAACGAAAGAAGAGATAAAATCACAATGACTTTATTATCAAGCATCCAAGCCACAGTTTTCTCCGTATAATATTTACACCCCATTTTGAGTTGTTACAGTTTATCACAAACGACTTTCACTCTCAATATCGTATCTTTTAATACTTCGATTTACACAATACGCTATATCCATTTTAACCTTATCAATATTATTTTATCAGTTGATAAGTGAATGGGAATATGGCTATGGAGTAAAATATACCTTATTGTATGTTTTCAAAGTTATAATTTAGCTTGGTGATATTTAGATATTACAATAACGTAGATTAGATTATAGACTAGTCGTTAATTTTTTGTCTAACATATTTGAAGCTATAACATAAAAAACTATTTGAAATTTTAATCTTTATTTAGCCAATAGATAACTCCAATATTTATAGTCCTTGTGGTGTTGACAGTACCGTTCCATAGGTACACGATGTCATGATACAAAATGAAAAATGATTAGAATTCTTAATCATGTATTTATGATGTAATACGTAGCGGTGTGTCAGAAGATGGAGTGAGTAAGATAGAAAAAGGGATGCTTAGATGGTTTGGGCATACATAAGGATGGACAGGCAGGTAAGGGTCGACCTAGCGTGCATAAAGATAGTTATGAAAGTGGAAGAAGCGAAAGAAGTATGCCACGATCGTAGGAAGTGGAATTCCATAGTATCTGCCTACTCCCATGGAAACCGGCGTGACAATATGTACGTATGTATTTATGATTCACAAGACTATGTCAGCGACGAGCAAATATTTCAGTTGTTTCTTTGATAAACACAATTTATATTAAAGGTATATTGCAGACCTTTGCTGACAAATAGAAGACATATAGACAAAACACAAGCAAATATTATTAATTATACACAAGACTTGTTCTTCTTATCCGGTACACTCTTGATAGAGCGGTCGTGATCGCTATATAGTAGTAATATTAGAGGGGGCAGATGTGATGCGCTTCAGACGCTGTACCGAGTTCTTGAAGTATCGAGACGTTTGTACGAAACTCGGTCTACGAAACCCCAAGCATTCTTCTCCAGCACCACATTTCCAGAGCGTCTATTTTCTGTCTTTCCACATCTCACAAGGTCCACGTTTCAGTCGCGTATAGAAATATGGGGAATAAAAGTGTTCTCACGAGCCTGGTCTTCGTGGCTTTTGTTATATTCCTGTTTCTCCATATGTTCCGCATCTTGTCCATCGCCGTCCTCGTGATGCCCATACGTCGTTTGATCTCATCGATGCCGCCACTGTTTGAAATCTAAGTCCCAAGATAAATATAAGATTGGACCACGTTGCATTTCGCGATTTGAGTCACTTGAGGCGAATTATTTCTGGCACGGTCAACAATCATCACCTTGGTTTTGCTGCGATTTATCTTAAGTCCAAACTCATGGCTCACTTGTTCTATCCTTGACAGAAGCTCTTCCAAGTGTTGCGAACTGGATGCAAACAACGTGATGTCATCCGCGTAACGCAAGTTCGCAATCCTGCATCCACCAATTGTTACACCATCTGTCCAGTCCTCCAAAGTGATGCACATTATTAGCTCTGTGTACACGTTGAATAAGAGCGGTGATATTATGCACCCCTGGCGTAGACCGGCACTAAGATGGAAGTCACCTGATAGGACATCATCTGTGCGCACTGAAGCTGTGCCCTCTTCATAAAGCCTTCTTAAAAGGTGTACGAGATGTTTTGGTGTGCCCATATCTAGCAGCGTCTTCCATAACACTGGCCATCTCACCAAGTCGAATGCTTTGAAAAAATCAACAAAGCAAATGAATATGGGCTTATTAAATTCTCTTGACTTCTCCATGATCTGGCGTAAAATGAGAATCTGTTCCCGAGTGCATTTCCCCTTCACAAAATCGGCCTGTTCCGGAGCGATCTCCTTAGAGAGGTAGGCTGTCAGGCGCTCGTTGATAATATGTAACAATATTTTGCTGGCGTGTGATATCAGAGCAATGAGGCGGTAATTGTTACATTTCTTCGTTGAGCCTTTCTTGTACAATGGTGTGAATATGGTGTGTGTCCATTCCGAAGGCCAAACTCCTGTTTGCCACACCTTATTGCAGATAAGATGAAACATCTGGTCGCCACGTTTTCCTGAGGCTTTAATTGTCTCTATAGGAATTGCATCTCTACCAGTTGCTTTTACGTTACACAAGACTTGTTATGTATAATTAAATTATAGATTAGCACTGGAGTGGGAGATAAATAAATAAATATTTCTGGACATTCTCACACAACGTCATCCAGCCAAAATTAAGCTAATATAAGCTTGTGCTATGGGATCTAGACGGCCGATAAACATACTTATATATTTCTAAATATATACATATTATAAATAGATGACACACAAACTTCGAAGTACAATTTGTCAACTTCTGACAGTAACTTTAACAATAACAAACATATTGTTTATGTAAACAAAGGTAGGTATTTTCTACCAAAGCATTATAAGAGACAAATAGCAAGTTTGCTATTCAATTATTTTTACACTTCAGCCAAGAACTTGGCTGACAAAACTGCTTTTATTGAGCAATGTAGATTTAGTGTTAAGACTTTGGAATCTGTTCCAAGTAATTTAAATTAAGTTCTACGACAACAGAGGCAATATTACCCTTTAGCAGACATAGTCAATTAATTGAATTAAATTTAGTTACAAATATTAATTACGTTAAAAAATGCCCTCCAAATCAAACCAAATCAAAAAATGTAAATTATATCAACATAGGGCATCAAAATATTGGTTGTTTAACACATGGCAAAGAGTTAGAGTTGGAACTGTTAATGAATTCAGACAATATTGATATTTTTTGTATTACAGAACATATGCGTAAGTCGTATGAGCTCATGTTCAATTTCAGTAATCACCGGGTTGGTAGTGCATTCTGCAGGGTGACCACAGTACGGGGGGGATCTTTGATTTTATTAAATAAACAACTTAAATTTAAAGAACGGAAAGATATTGTGTCTCTTTCTCTAGAGTGTAAAGTCGAACTGTCGTGCGTGGAAATGGAGCAATTCATAGTAGTATGCGTGTATAAACCTGGAACCTCACCCTTTTGCGAATTTGAGGAACTTATTGACAAAGTTCTATGTAAACTTGGAAAAACTAATAAGTACCTAATAGTATGTGGTGATTTTAATGTCGATTTACTTGTTAATACGCCTATGAGTTATAATATTTTAAATTTATTTAAATCACACAATCTTACAAACTTATTTTTGGAGCCTACTAGATATTGTAATACAATAGCCACTTGCCTGGATAATATATACAGCGATATGTTGCCAGAAAGTAAAAGTATTATAAAAAAGCTAGATTCAGATCATTGTGGGCAAATAGCATCTTTTAAAATCACTAAAGAAAAAGTTATAAAACGTAAAATATTATGTAGACCAATAACTGGTGACCGCTTGGAACGAATGAGGGTTGGACTTTGCAATAAAATTCCATTCTTAGACACTGGCTTAGATCCAAATGTAATGTATAAATTATTTTTTGATTCTTTTTACAACGAGTTCAACTCCATATTCAAGTCTAAGGAGGTCATGATTAGTGATAGTCCTACTTTCAGTGAATGGGCCACTGAGGGTATACACAAAAGTAGACAAAAACTTTATGAACTATACTCAGAAAGACAGCTTAATAGATCAGTTGAATTTCTAGATTATGTTAAAACTTATTCAAAAAAGTTTAAAGCAGATTGTTTAGCAGCTAAATCAAAATATATAAGTGATAAAATTCTCAATAGTGCAGACAAAGTTAAATCTACTTGGAAAATTATAAACGCGGAAAGAGGTCAACAAAAATTAAATGATAATCATTTTAAACTTAATATAAATGGTAAAATAACTACATCAGACTTCGAGGTCGCTAACGAATTTGAAAATTTTTTCTCCCGAATTCCTGTAGATTTGACAAAAACCCTAGGCTCTTCAACCCCCATTGCAGAATCTTGGTTAAAAGCAAACGTTCCTTGTTGTAACGTTATATTTAAATTCAGTAAAGTTAACATAAACACTATCTTAAAAACTTTTAAATCTTTAAATATCAAGAAAACAGCTGACCTCTGGGGCATCTCTGTGTATTTAGTAAATTCTTTTATTGAAATGGTTGCTCCTGAACTAGTATTAATATTTAATAATTGTGTTGATAGTGGTGTGTTCCCTGATTTAATGAAATCTAGTAAATTAATTCCCCTGTTTAAATCGGGTAGTACTTCAGATCCGTCCAATTTCCGTCCCATTTCTGTACTACCTACATTTAGTAAAATTTTTGAAAAAATTATGCTTAATCAAATGCAAAATCACTTTAACGTTAATAAACTATTACATACAAAACAATTCGGTTTCACTCGTGGTCGGTCCACCACTGATGCCGGAATTAAATTATTAGAGTGTATATACAGGGCCTGGGATGAGTCATATGATGCTTATGGTGTATTCTGCGACTTATCTAAGGCCTTCGATTGCGTTCAACACCAGACTTTAATTAAGAAACTTGATCATTACGGAATCCGGGGGACGGCCTTGAATTTCGTCAATTCTTACTTAAGTGATAGGGTCCAGAAAGTAGTGATCAATGGTAAACAGTCACCTGGTTCTCCTGTAGCAATGGGGGTACCGCAGGGTTCAATTTTGGGACCTTTTCTTTTTCTAGTATATATTAATGATCTCCCTCACCTCATAAGAGACGACCACGAGGTAGTTTTGTTTGCTGATGACACTTCTTTAATATTTAAAGTTAAACGTGGACAGCGCGAACTTGACGATGTAAACATTACCCTCTCTAGGATAGTCCACTGGTTTTGTGCTAATAATTTATTATTAAATGAAAATAAAACTAAATGTGTAAGATTCACCTTACCTAATGTAAGACTTGTTAAAACCAGTGTTAAGGTTAGGGATGATATAATAGAATTGGTCGATGACACTGTCTTTCTGGGCATAACGTTAGACTCCAAATTGCAATGGGGGCCTCATATCGGGAAAATTTCGGCCAGGCTTAGTTCAGCAGCCTATGCTGTCAAAAAGATCCGACAACTTACAGACATTAAAACGGCGCGTCTTGTCTACTTCAGCTACTTCCACAGTATCATGACATATGGCATACTACTGTGGGGTAACGCTGCCGATATTGAATGCATCTTTGTGTTGCAGAAGAGGGCTATCCGGACTATCTATGGAATGGGGTCTCGGGAGTCATTAAGAGATAAGTTTAAGCATATTAACATCCTTACAGTGTATTCACAGTATATTTATGAAATTTTATTGTATACCCACAAGAACAAAAGTAAATTTGTGAAAAATAGTGATAATCATAATCTAAACTTAAGAAATAAGGATAAACTGGCTGTTCCTAAATTTAGGCTTCATAAAGTGAGTAATTCTTTTGCGGGGAACTTTATTCGAATGTACAATACATTGCCAACCGAAATAGCAAATTTATCTGTCAATAAATTTAAAAAACTAATAAAAAGTAAATTGTGCCATAAAGCTTATTATAGTATTAATGATTTCTTAGATGACAAGGCGGCCTGGTTGTAACAACGTAACGAATTGCTCCTTTCTAAATAACTCTGTATTAGATTTAAGATGAAATATTTTGAAAAAAGCCGAGCTGAGTTTCTTGAGGGCTCTTCTCAGTCTCGTTGCATTTTGGAACCCTCGGTAGAGTCACACCAACTTCTGACGAATCTAAATAATTTTCTGAAAATTTCAAAGATAATAAACGTTATTTTATTTTATTTTATTTTGAAGCAAATATTTGTGGATCACACAAATATTTGAATCGACACGGAATCGAACCTCGGACCTCAGGGACGGCACTCGCATACTCAAACCACAGCGCCAGCAGTTATGATAAATCATATTATTTATCATAATATCTGATAAACATAAGGCTCCCCCTCGTGAAGTGCAAAAGTAGACATACTTGAGAATAGGGAATTTTCTCCCCCTTGTCCCATATTAAAGGTTAATGATGTCATTCGTATAACAAATTGTACGAATTTATATGAAAGCCCTACAAACCTCCGCCCTATGTCTTCAAATGAAGTAATTCTGAAGAATTATCCAGTGTAGCCTTGTGAAAATATAGACACACCGTTCTGTAAATGATAAGGTTATGTTAATAAATAAATACATATAAATAATTAATCTTAACCTTCACTACATATTATAAAACAGAGTCACTTCCGTCTATGTATGCTTAGATCTTTGAAACTACGCAACGGATTTTGATATGGTTTTTACAAATGGATAGAGTGGTTCTCGAGGAACGTTATTGTGTATATGTATATAATTTTTCAAGCGGGCGAAGCCGCGGACGTCCACTAGTAAATGATATACTAAAGTGCATTACATACCCATATTTCGTCAGAAGTTCTAATGGTCCCACGTATTTAAGGGCAATGGATTAAATCCTTAAATATCAGATCCTTGGAAAAATATAATTTGATTGGAATAAAAGCAGTAGGTATAGGTACATCTATTTACAGTTGTTTAGTTACACAGTTATTGTAAATAATTAAAAAAATCGGTCAAGTCGTTGTAGAGGATTACAACCACATGCATCTTAACACAAAGAATTTAAATATTGAAATATATATACTGCAGATGTCCGCTACATTTATTACTATTAAAAAAAATATCAAACCCAGTTCTTTACTTTCATATGTTATGCTGATAGACTTATTACAAAACTAATAGTAATATTCTTCTTAGATGCCACCTCTAAAACATTCATAGGTCTGTTAGATCCGTGAGCGTGAGTGTGCTCTCTTATCTAACGGCAGCCATTCCTTACATCGAACGAACGACAGCCGACCATTTGTCGCTGCACACACCCTTTTGTGTTAGTTCCTTCAGTTTACTTTTCGTAGTTTATGTTTGATGAGTGATAAGACTGATAAGTAAATCTTCGACTGATTCGTTAAAAAGAAGGTTGCAACTTCCTCTTTCACGATTTTCACTCATAAATGATATATGAACGGGATTGCTCAACCCATAACCACGGTTGAGTACGGTCAACCTGTGACCATTTATTTTTATATGGCAACAAAAATATCTACTTGGTCCGCACTTTCACGGCTGCGGGGACTCAACAAGGCTCCTTCTGCTTTCTGGGCGACAATCAATAAAATTATGACTCAGACAGACCAACAGCACTCGTCCTATATTCAGCCGTCAGCTGATAAAAATCGAAGAGCACCGAAGAAATGACAAGAATATTGTTTTTCTGAAATTAAAACATCGGTTAGGTTTACAAAAAGATTTCTAAGTAAAATACACGTCAAAAGTTGACACAGCAACTGACTTCAAACTGCCGAAATGGGACCAAATAGTTGTCGGAATGGGACCAAATTGAAATAGGACCACTTGGGAAGTTGTAGCTTCCAGTTAAAATAAAGTTTAAAAATCGGTTCACCTTGTCCAAAGAAATGAGGTAACGAACATAAAAAAGTCCTAATTTTTTGGGAGTCGGTTGAAAATAATATAAGTTTAAATTATTACCCAAAATCAAAATACCAACGTAGTGTACATAAAATTGATATCAAATTTTCTATTGATGTCTGGCGCCCATGGGAAATCATTGACGTCATATGTCAGAGCTTGATTTTGTGTTACGCTTGCGAAATAAATATTTTACAGTTGATTGGTTGAGCTTTAAAAGCAGTTGCTGTTTTTATACTGATTGTTTTTGAAAATAATCACATTACTCAAAGTCCATAAAGAATAAAATTTACTCGAGTACTTACGGGGAATTTTATGAGTTTTTATCAGCAACTTTACAAAAAATATCGAATGAGTAAATCGAATACCTATCACGTTTTTTCCAATAACGACTGTATGTTTTTTATTGTGTACATATCATCATCTCTATCTCATATCTCATATCTTCGGACAGGGTGAACTAACTTCGAATTTTTTTTTTATTGGAAGCTAATACTTCTCAAGTGGTCCCATTCCGACAACTTCTTCTTCTTCTTTCTTTAAAAACGTGGCTCCATCGATATTTATCGATGATTTCGCCAATGTCAAGATAATGCTTGATTAGTTGATAGTCCCGCACAGAAGAACTAGTTATTCCTAACTAGCTCCAGGTGCAGGACAAGAAACGTTGTTCGGTATGAGAGAGTCTGGAAACCCGATTTTTGCGGAGCGCCAGAGGTAACCTAAAAAACCACGCGCTCAGCAAAAATCGAACTTCCATTCCGATAACTATTTGTTCCCATTTCGGTAGTTTGAAGTCGGTTGTTGTGACAATTTGTCGTGTATTTTACTAAGAAACCTTTTTGTAAACCTTCTATATTTTAGTATTTTTTTTATATTTTTTTATCTTTGCTACCTACCTAATGTTATTGTCTTTGGACTGAGTGAACCGATTTAAAAAAAATAGTTGAAAGCTACTTAAAACTTCTCAACTGGTCTTATTTCAATTTGGTCTCATTCCGACAATTATTTAGTCCTCATTTTGGTAATAAAGTCGGATATTCACAAATCTCAGTCGTCTCAGTTTGAACTCGAGGACTGGCCGATTTGGCGTTGTTTGTCTGTATGTATGTATGTGTGTCAGTTCCGGTCTACAAGCCGCATTTTTCAGCCGAAAATGGGGGAGAAATGAGGCGAAAATACGAAAATAACGCGAGGTCTACTGTTCGCAGAACTATTAGTTACTAGTAGTTCTGCGAACAGTAGACCTCTCGTTATTTTCGGGTCCCTAACATCCTTTTGGGACATTTCTCCCCCATTTTCCCCCCAATCGAAAAATTCGTTCAACAAAAGTTGCACCTAGCAACAAAGAACACTTGTACCAAATTTCATGAAAATCGGCTGAAAAATGCGGCCTGTAGACCGGAACTGACACACATACATACATACATACAGACGGCCATTCCTCGAGTTGAAACTGAGACGCTACGCTCGCTCTGTCAATTATTGGCTCAAAAAATAAGTGAACAAGAAACGTTGTTCGGTATGAGAGAGTCTGGAAACCCGATTTTTGCGGAGCGCCAGAGGTAACCTAAAAAACCACGCGCTCAGCAAAAATCGAACTTCCATTCCGATAACTATTTGTTCCCATTTCGGTAGTTTGAAGTCGGTTGTTGTGACAATTTGTCGTGTATTTTACTAAGAAACCTTTTTGTAAACCTTCTATATTTTAGTATTTTTTTTATATTTTTTTATCTTTGCTACCTACCTAATGTTATTGTCTTTGGACTGAGTGAACCGATTTAAAAAAAATAGTTGAAAGCTACTTAAAACTTCTCAACTGGTCTTATTTCAATTTGGTCTCATTCCGACAATTATTTAGTCAAAACAATGGTAAGTAAAAATTTTTTTAAGAAAAAACTTTTTAGCATTAATTAATAGCATTAATTTTTCGCAGAATCAAAAGGACAACAAAACGTCGACAATTGTTTCGCCTCTAAACGAGGCATTATCAAGACTGTCTCAGAGAGAAAAATTTTTACTTACCATTGTTTTGTCATGGATTTTCGCCAAGTAACGCCTGTTTCTATCCAATAATTATTTAGTCCTCATTTTGGTAATAAAGTCGGATATTCTGTCAATTTTTGACGTGTTTTTGATTATGATTTTTGATCTGCCTGTTGATCTAAGAATCCGGTGAAACCACCTGAATCTATTCAAATATAGTTTGATATGGATAATAATATGGGTTGGTACTTTATAACTTACTAGCTGATCGAGATTTAGTTTACTCGTTCCCGGTTCTCAGGGTTACTCAGGGTGAATGTAGCTTTCCAATGGTGAAAGAATTTTTGAAATCGGCACAGTAGGTAGTTTTTGAGTTTATTCATTATAAACAAAAATACAAATCTTTCCTCTTTATAATAGTAGTATAGATAGGGATTGTAAGGTTTTAGTCACATACATACATATTGTCACTCCTATTTCTCACGCAGAGACTATGGAATTCCACTTGCTACGATCCTGGCATACTTCTTTCGCTTCTTCCACTTTCATAACTATCTTCATGCACGCTCTCCGGTTATGGGTACCTTGACCTGGCCTTTGGTCAAAACATCTCCGACCCTTACCTATCTATCCATTCACGCCCTGTTTCGTCAAACTACTTTCATCCATCCTTTCTACGTAAGTCACTAAGTACTTAAAATAACTCAATTATGATGACACGGAAGAATTGTTGATTCACATTGTTACAGTTTACTTCAATTCTTATTGTCTCGTACTAGTTAGTCTAATATTAGTAATGATTATGTACTTTTAAATACATATCCTTAGAGCTAAGATAAATGGCGAACAGTGATGGCCTAAAACACAGGTTTGACATAAACCTAAATCAGACTAGTCGCAGTTTAAACCTATTTTTGATATTTGTACTGTATACCTACTTAGCAATAAGTATGTAGGTATGACCCTTTTAATGTTTAACTGCTAAACTCTGTACAATCTGTAATTTTTTTTTATTAATAAATTGTATTCTAGTCTAACCTTATTTTGCTTTCATAAGTGCCACGCGAGAGTTACCACAGACCTCACCTAATTTAGACATACCTAACCTAATCCGATCGTTACAAGTATTAGCAACAATGTTCGTTTTCATCAATACATTTATAGTTATGGACTGCAATAGGGTTGCTACAGAGCTCATCTGTAAAATATTGTAATTCACATTTTCGATAGATAGCACTTGCTGCACACATTAAACAAAAATATATCTCCACAGTTTTACTTTTTTATACCTACTGCTGGTTTAAAAAAATATTAAAGTCTCTGATGATACCGTGAAGTGAAACCGGTACAAAATACATTATTGACCGAGCGAGCGAAGCGAGCGAAGCGTCTCAGTTTGAACTCGAGGACTGGCCGATTTGGCGTTGTTTGTTTGTATGTATGTATGTGTGTCAGTTCCGGTCTACAAGCCGCATTTTTCAGCCGAAAATGGGGGAGAAATGAGGCGAAAATACGAAAATAACGCGAGGTCTACTGTTCGCAGAACTATTAGTTACTAGTAGTTCTGCGAACAGTAGACCTCTCGTTATTTTCGGGTCCCTAACATCCTTTTGGGACATTTCTCCCCCATTTTCCCCCCAATCGAAAAATTCGTTCAACAAAAGTTGCACCTTGCAACAAAGAACACTTGTACCAAATTTCATGAAAATCGGCTGAAAAATGCGGCCTGTAGACCGGAACTGACACACATACATACATACATACAGACGGCCATTCCTCGAGTTGAAACTGAGACGCTACGCTCGCTCTGTCAATTATTGGCTCAAAAAATAAGTGTCGCTATCCAACGTGCTAACGCAGCCAATGTTCCGGGAATCTTCTCAGTTGGCAATGACGTAGATGATTTAAACACGATATTTTGCAATTTGTTAATTTGTAAGTACGCAAATCTAAGCATAAGTTTTGTAATATCAATCGGACTTTTTAAAACCATCTCGAAACTCATAATCGACTCTTCTCAAGACCAGGGGCCTAAGTCGCGTAATTGAACGTAAAACGCCATGCTACTGCTTACTACTACATTGCAACTGCAATTGGTCAAAAAATCGGTAGGTAGTCTGCTAAACTCACAAATAACGCACCAGGATGGCGCCAGAAAGGCACCAAACCGAATGACTGCAGAGTACAATCATCATTAGGTTAAATTGGATTTAGTTACTCCCGACATTACCAACTTCCCAACCCCTATATCCCGGGAACCGAGCATCCCACCTAAATTCTGGGCAAATTGTTCGCTACTGGACTGCGTTTGTGTTAGTAGACTACGAAAACCGTAAAAAATTGCCTACGACGTGCAAATACGATGCTACTTTGCTACAATTGCAATACGCGACTTGCCTCCCAGAAGGCTGGTTACTTTTTAGTTCAAAGAATAAGCATTGCCATACAACGTGGCAATGCTGCCAGCCTTCTGGGAACATTACCAGTCGGCAACGAGGCGGAGGAGTTCTTTTACGTCTGTATATAATGTAGATTTTAATGTGTTATAGTATAGTTTATAGTAAGTGTAAATAGATAAATAAATACATTTTTGAAAATTACAATATAGCTGCTACTTTTTACTAAATTCATTCGGCCATTTATACACAATGTGTCCAGTGACGGCAATAGACTTGACCCTTTTTACGTGGGACTAAAAATACTGGCAAAATGTGGGTGTGTAATGCACCTGTGCCTACCCATTCGGGGACCAAGGGATATAGGCGTGATATATGTGTGTGTGTGTGTGTGTAAATATTATTTTCTTTCTTGTGTTGTCCTATTGTAAATAAATTCAAACTAATATTGATATTAGTCAATATTCAATATTATCTTCACATATAATTAATATTCTTAAATATTGAATGGAATCAGGCGTTACATGGCGAAAGTCCATGATAAATCAATGGGTTGTTGTCAAATGTTGATTTTTTATATAATTGCACTAATTTCGCTAAATAGAAGACATTATCAACAGTCTGTCTTGATCAAACTGACTGTCTCAAAGAGAACAGCTGTTCTCTTTGAGACAGTCTTGAGAATGCCTCGTGAGTAGGCGAAACATAATATGTCGACGTTTATAATGTCTTCTATTTAGCGAAATTAGTGCAATTATATAAAAATTCAACATCTTACCCTATTGTTTTAATTAATATTCATATATTAACTGCCCCATTATCATATAAAATATAATAGAAAGAAAAGAAAGAAAGTAGAAAGAATTTTTTTTTATTGTTGCATCACAACTCACTCAACGTTACACAAAGAAAAATATAACTTATCTGTGGGCACGACGGCCACAGACGTAACATTGACGTAAGTGACACGGTCGTGTCACAATAACACAGTGTATAAATATAGTGTCTAATAAAAGAAGAGTTTACTGTTGAGATAACTAGGTACATTCTTCAATTCTCAGAATACACTATTTCTTTTATTTTTTTACAGCCGCAACCCGTGGCTGCGTCTGTCCCTACTTCCATTGCCTCAGGCTCGTATTCGGAAGCATTTCTGGCACCCGGCGGAAAAGTGTACGATGATCTCTGAATACCGTAAACTATAACTTTTGTTGGACAACCCTAGTTAATACAGTGTAAAGCTCTGAACGGTTGCCTTTTCACTTGAGGAGTTAAGCCAACGCGCTATCAGACCCGGCAGACCGAGCGATTGTTGGCTCAAATGCTTATTTACTTGT
Organism: Nudaria mundana; assembly: GCA_963556515.1. Taxonomy (NCBI): domain Eukaryota; kingdom Metazoa; phylum Arthropoda; class Insecta; order Lepidoptera; family Erebidae; genus Nudaria; species Nudaria mundana. The sequence goes on from OY748300.1 coordinate 4,588,799, forward strand.
GGCTCAATTGAGTATTACAGCCTACAGCCGCTTGATTGAGCATGCAGTGATTTAAGTTTTATACTCAATCTTAACTATCTAATTAAACACGGTTTTTAGTTAATTAACATTGTAATTAATGTTAAATTGAATAATCGTTTATATTTAATATAGCATACAATATTTAATATTTAGCAAACAAAATAATATTAGCCGTCATACCACAGTGTTTTACCATTAGGCTCATCGAGTACCACCACTAGGGATGTGACCACTTTTACTTAATATTAGGGATGTACACACGTTATATATAGTTGTCGATTCGATTTTCCATCTAACATTAATTACTGCTATGGGCGCTACTGGAAATACCTTCTACGTGTGAACCAGAGACGCCTGGCAACGGACGTTAAAGAGGCCGCGGATTTAAAAAAAACCTTCATAGTGTGTAACGCATACGCATCGTGAATCGTATAAGTAAGTACCTAAATAATATATAGAAATGGAGAATGTACCCTCCCTTTGCTCTCGAGAACTGTTTATGCTCATCATTGGATGGTTGACCCCTCTATGGATAGCCCTCGATCTGGAGGCAAGCCAAAATATCGAAAATTTGACCTAGCCCTAAGGGGTCAAAAGTTATAGGCCAAAACGGCGTGGTGCGGCGCGAAGCACCGCGCAAGACACCGTACTAGTATCAAAGAATCAAGTTTTAAGATCGCAATTGTGTTGTGATTACGCTGTATTATACTTATCTAAATAACGATATGCTAAGAAAAGTAATTATAACAGCTTCTTTAATGTTTTTAAACAATAATAAAATTTACAATATGAATCACAAAAACTATTATCTTAGGCTGAACTGGAACCAGCGACTGATCCCTTTCCAGAAGGAACGTTCTACCAACTGGCCAAAACACCACTAGCCCAAGACATCTAATTTTGTGATCACATTGTGTTAATATCGCGACTTACTTGCGTGGCAAGAGCGCCACCTATAAAAAAAATTGCATACTTCACAGCTTATAAAATATATCAATAAAAGTAGGTATAAAAAAAATTGTCCTTAACTTTCTTTGCAGAAGAAAAGTTGGTAGCACTTTACAGGATTCTAATCAATCTAAAATACAGAAATCAATACAGCACTCAAATAAATGAGTAAGAAAAGTACAAGATCACAAATGCACAGTGCTTTGAATGTACTTGTACATTTCTTGTGTGTGCTTGGGTAAGGAAACGGAAATGGGACATTTCACCGAACACACACACACACACATACATACTTAGTAAACCTAAAGTAACAGTACACAATTTTATAGTAATACGAAAGAAAAGTGTCACACACACAATCATCACAATCATCTTGTAGTTTTACAGTGAAATATTACATTACATTACACAACAAAGTCCTCCGCAGCGTTTGTCTGTTATCAATAAACTCAAAAACTACTTTATCGATTTTCATGCTGCTTTCTAATGATTAGCGTGGTTCTCGAGAACCACAAAACAGCATGAAAATCGACTAGTTTATAATATTTACCTGCTAAGTACCACATGTCAATATTGGGATTCCCAGAATGCCATGTTGGATAGCCAGCTTATTGACCGAGCGAGCGAAGCGTCTATAAATATTTCGAGATTGGACAATTTGCTTTCGTCCGTCTGTATCTATGTGTGTTCCGGGCTAGCAGCCACAGCATTTATCCGATCTTCACGAAACTTGGCACAAGTGTTCCTTGATTAAATACAATTTATTTAATCGGGAGCTTACTTGGATTGAGGGGAAAATGGGGTAAATATGGTCAAATAACGTTTTAATGTTTTTCAGGGCTGTCCCCTTTATTATCCGATCTTCACGAAACTTTAGGTTTTATTAGACATAGAATTGAATTGATGAATACTTATAACCTCAACACGAATAAACTCACAAAGGTATTTTACAAACAAAGTGGAATAACAACAAACAAAAAACAAATCCAATTACAATATCCATTTCATAGGAAAGAAACAAAAAAAGCGTTTGATATATAAATCTTTGTTTTCTAGGTTGTAAAAGGTAGCCCGTTTGGGCCATAAAAAGGCTTGAAGGAGTTGTGACTAATGTCGTTTTGTCGCTGTACTGACGTGAAAAATTATCCTTTTAGATAAGGGGAGTTGGAGTTACCAATTGTTATGTGTAACTTGGCTAGTGTTATTTGAACTCCCAGCTTAAAAAAATTCAAGGTTACCGTACTGTTTTGTGTGACATTCAATGGGTCAGGGTATTTGGTCGTCAGACCTAAGAGTTCAGATTCGAGCGTACTTTAACAGCCGACTGTTTGAAATAATTTTGGGGGAATTTTTGCGATTCGTAAGGTGTTCTAGTAGTTTCATGAGTGTTTTGTTTATTTTATTTTATAAGGTTTATACGTAATGAGTCAATCTGTAAGTTTTTTACGCCTACCTACAGACTATTTAAAGTTACTTGATAAAACTAACAATATTATTACTAAATTAAAAATCACTAATAGACTCAATAGATATTTTTTTTGCATTTGAATAGGCTCTACTGAACTGATCCAAAGAATATTTTATGTATTATAACTATATACATTATCCCCGAGTGACATAGACTACCTACTTTTTGTACCGGTAATGTGGTCCCGCAGGAATTAATAATACATTTTCAGAAAACTAAAATCACGCGGGCCCAGCCGCAAAATGCATCTACCTAAACAACCAATTGTATCACTATCAATATCGCTACATCCTACTAATATTATAAACGCGAAAGTTTGTTAGTACACTGTTAAAAATTATGTAATTTTCCATTAAAAAAAATTACATAAACATGTAGAATGTATCAGAAAGTACACGAAATTGTGGAAAATTACCTACATCATTTTCGGAAATTTTACAGATTTTAATTAAAATTTCATACTTTTACGTAATTTTCGCTTATTTTTATGTAATTCTATGTAATTCTACATATTTTTATGTTAAATAACATAACAATTTGTATTTTACGCATGGGTTAGGGTTATTACAAGAGCAATACATAAACAATCGGTAAGTTTACTTAAGAAAAGTGTAAAATTCCCGAAATCAAGGTGTTATTCCATGTTCCATGTCCAGTTTACAGAATTTTAATTGAAAATTACTTGTAATTAAAGTACAATTACATAATTATTTACAAGTAATTTTCAAATAAAATTCTGTAAAAAATACAACACAGTTTTCAGTTTTCAGTAAATACCATATTTTTTAAATTTCATATTTTATTTCTGTAATTTTCGAAAAACTTAATGTATTTGTACCTAAAACATGTAAAAATATCGGCGTTGGCGTTGGCGTTGGCGTTAGCGTTAGCGTTAGCGTGCACGGTGTTGGTGTTACCGCTACCGCTGCCACTACAGCTACCGCTACCGCTACCACTATCGCTACCGCTATCGCTACCGCTACCGCTATCACTACTGCTATCGCTACCGCTATCGCTACCGCTATCGCTACCGCTATCGCAACCGCTATCGCTACCGCTATCGCTACCGCTATCGCTACCGCTATCGCTACCTCTATCGCTATCGCTATCGCTACCTCCATCGCTACCGCTATAGATACCGCTATCGCTACCGCTATCGCTACCGCTATCGCTACCGCTATCGCTACCTCTATCGCTATCGCTATCGCTACCTCTATCGCTACCGCTATAGATACCGCTATCGCTACCGCTATCGCTACCGCTATCGCTACCGCTATCGCTACCGCTATCGCTACAGCTATCGCTACCGCTATCGCTACCGCTAGTTTGTGTTAGTGTTAGTATTGGTCTTGTAATGTTTTTAATTTTTGATGTTAGGATGTCAAAGGATAGAAATAAAGTATTCATTTGAGCCACTATATTTTTATTGCAAGAACCTTTAAGATAATATAGGGGAACTGAGGGTTCCCCTCGGCAAGGATTTAATGTACTTTTAGCCTAGGATACAATTTAGGTCTATTCTAGGTGCTATGTTATTCAGTAATACAGGGTATATGGTTGGTGCGCTTGGTCGGTAACGATAAGAGTATCTTTATGAAGATACTGTGGTAATTAAGGGTAATAGGTTAAGGGATTTTATAAGATACTTTCCCGGTGAAATACGCCACTCACTGCAAGCCGGCAGACACCGTCTCTGTTCCGGTCTCTGCCCACTCCAGGCAGAAGAAAGCTGGGTTCTCACCCAGGTAGTATGGCAGTACCGTAAGCCTCCTGTAACAGGAGTTAAAGACTTATTCCATGCATTATGGCCACTGTTATTATCTAAGTGCCTACCACGTCGTACATATTATGTGTACATACCTTTCGGAGGCGAATATCCAAGCTTCACCCGATTAAATCCGGCTAACACATGCAGAGCATGCATGCGTATCGTGTAAGTCGGTCTCTAGCCAATCCTGGCCAGATCAGGCAAAGATTCCTGTTTAAATTTAGTGAGACAACTCCAGACGCAACACGTGTGCGTTCAAACTCAAACCTGTAAGGAACGAGAATCCACTGTCAAATTATACAGTACATACGCTAACCCGCGCCACCACAACAACATTTTATCTAAAACTTACCATACTTCGAAATAAATTACAACAAATTAAATTGTAATATAAATATGTGATGCGGGCGTAGCTCGCTTGTATAAAATGGCTGTCACACAAGTCACGTGGTCCAGCGTCCAATCAGGAGAAAGCCAGTGTTGCCGCTATATTATGCAAATTTCAACCAACTAAAATGGAATAACGCCACTACAAAAATTACCACATTACAACACCCCCCCAACCACGCAAGAATTCACGTAAGGAATTCGATCCGACGCTCACGTCGGTACTTAAATTAAGGACCTAAAACCAGGAGAAAACAACAACAATACAGCACTAACCACTGTAAAAAAAATAGGAATAGGAAAATCCTAAGCAGATAAGTAAAGATGAAGGAAATAACTAGTGTGATTTGTCCATCATATTTTGTCATCATGGTCCCTATAAGGAGCCACGCAACGAGGCCTACGAACTAATTCACACGAACTAACCTAACATGTTAACTTAACCTAATACCACAAACAAACTCCGCCAGGATCTCATGGAGTCATGGAGGGTGCGACTTGAGCAACCCAAGGGGGGTGCCATCTTCATCGCGGCGGTGAGACCGATCATGGACGATTGGCTGCAGAGGCAGCATGGTGACCTCACGTACCGTGCGACGCAGATGGTTGCCGGGCATGGATGCTTCGGTAGCTATCTGTTTCGCATGCATCGTGAGGTCACACCCCGGTGTCAACACTGCGAGGTTTCCGACGACGACACCGCACTCCACACGTTGGTGGAGTGCTCAGCGTGGGCGAGTCAGCGCCGGGACCTCGTAGTGGGTCTGGGCGTGGATACCCTCTCGCTGGGGACCATGCTTCAAGCCATGGTATCCAGCGGGAGTAGGTGGAACGCGGCCGTGTCCTTCTGCGAGCAAGTCATGCTCGCGAAGGAGGCGGCCGGGAGGGAGAGGGAGCGTACCCTCCCCGCCGAGTTCCGTAGTCGGCGGCCAGGCCGCCCCAGACTACGCGACTACGCCCAAGACTATCGTCCTCCATGATCGGGGCCTGAGGACGGCGGGATCGCCACCCACCGTCCTTACAGAAGCAGGCTAGAAGGGTTGCGTGCTGCGGGGCCTTTGCCCCATAGCACGCAACCAGATTCACTCACTGACGCGGGATAAAACCCGACCCCAATGACGCGGGATTCTCGTCCCGACCAAACACCCGCAGAGACCACAGGGGTGGTCAAAGTCCGCCGGGCGCCACTGGACATACCCTCTGCTAGTAACCAGGGACGCCCGGCAACGGACGTTAGAGCGGCCGCGGCCTTGGTCCGCGGAATTAAAAAAAAAAAAAAAAAAAAATACCACAAACAAAAAGAAAACATCTGAAGCAAAAAAACTTGTCAAGGTTGTAATCAGGAATACTAAGTGTGAATACACACAGCACTAATCCTAACATGCAAACAACAATACGTAGAAATTTTAGGTGGAGCGTAACGTAAGGTACACGCTGTTTAACAAGGTGTGGGTCGTCCTTGGCATCATGGTCAGTCAAGAGACCACGCAACGGGGCCTACGGACTAATCTACACGATTACTCAACTACGGCTAGATAGCCGTAGTGGCAGATGCCAACACTAGTTCAAATAGTAAATGGCAAAAGAGAAAAAAAAATAATATAAGGAAACACCGAAGTTATCAACATTCGGCTTCAATAACACACATAAGAACTTAATAATATAAGACTAAAGCTAAATACCTACATGCTACATACAGATGTAAATATACTTACTAAATAAGAAGGAGATAATATGATACAAATGCAAGTCAAAAGAATAATTATGGAAAATCATAGTTGGGAGAGGAAATGCTCCTTTACCCTTTTCTTAAAAATGTCCAATGAACGACTCGCACGGATATCATGTGGTAGTGAGTTCCATAATCTGACAGCCTGAATTGTAAACGAATTTTCATAACAACTACAACAGGAAAGACGACATGCTCTGTCTCTAGGCACCAAATACTCAAAACGCTCACGCAGATAGGCAGGAGAATTAGGATTGTGAAGGATAGTATAGAGAAGAGAAAGGATATGAGCTTTACGACGTTGCCGAATAGGAAGCCACCCCAATCTATGCCGGAATTCAGATACGTCCTTGCCGCGTCTATGTTCTATAACAAAATTATAAGGGGACAGGCGGTAACCCCAACGCTCGAGGCGGCCCGTAGGATTTTTTAAATTAAGGAACCATTTTAAACTGTGTGTAATAATTTTAAATTGTTTACTTCCTTCTACGGTCGGAAATGCTCCACAACGAAAACCACCGCGAGGGCCTCCCGTTCGGTTGCAGAGTAATTACGCTCAGGCGGTGATAAAGACCGGCTGCAATAGGCAATGGGGTGTTCTTCACCGTTTATGGTCTGGGTTAGAGTGCCACCTACCCCAAAATCAGACGCGTCACAGTGCACACAAAAGGGTGCTGAGAAATCGGGGCAAGCTAACACAGGTGTTGTGGATAGGGCAGATTTTAGTTGGAGAAAGGCTGCTTTCGCTTCCGGTGACCATCTGAAAGGCGGTGCGTTCTTACGTGTCGACAACAATGCGTTTAACGGACCCGCAATATTACTAAAATTCTTGATGAACCTACGGTAGTATGAGGCGGTTCCCAAGAAACGTTTAATATCCTTGCGACAGGTAGGAGTAGGAAATTCCACCATAACCTTGGTTTTATCAGGGTCTGTACTTGTAATGTAATGTAATTGGTTTCGAAAGAATCTACATTTTGACATATTAATTGTCAAGTTCGCGTTGCGAAACCTATGAAGGACCGCACGCAAAAGTGTCATATGCTCATCAAAAGTCGAGCTGACAATTACGACGTCATCTAAATACGCAAATATTCTTCCTTTAAACTCGGGACCGAATAGTTTGTCCATTAATCGTTGTTGGGTGGCCGGCGCTGACGTCAAACCGAAACACATGACTTTGTAATAGAACAAACCACGGCCCGGTATTGTAAAAGCCGTCTTCTCACGTGACTCAGGGATAAAGGTATTTGGTGAAAGGCTGACTTGAGATCTATTGAGCTCAGATACTTCGCTTCTTTAAGCTGATCGAGTATGTGAGTGATATATGGTAGTGGGTATGAGTCGTGCTTTGAAACCTCATTTAGCTTGCGGCTGTCCAGGCAGAACCGGAGAGAACCGTCAGATTTAGGAACCAAAGTGACGGGACTGTTCCACGGGCTGGTGCTGGGCTCTACCACATCATCACGTAACATTTCGTCAAGCTGTCGATTTAATTCTGCCAACCTTTCCGGTGACATCATATAGTAACGTTGTTTTATTGGGCTGGCGTCACCAGTGTCTATTTTATGTGTTTTATGTGTTATTAAATGGGTGCGGCCTTTTGTTCTCAGCAGCGATCCCTTCAAACTGTCTCACGATGTGCTCCGCCTGCTTTCTTTGGTGCTCGGATAGAGAATCAAAATCGTGCAGCTGTCGCACCTCTGAAACCTGATCAAACTTATTGGTGTCCAAAGTGGTCCTATTGCACATTGATATAATTTCAGGGGCAATATTGAAAGCTCTCCAGAAGTTTATACCCAGTAGTAGGGCCGTAGTAACTCCAGGGATAACGTAAAACTTTACGACCTTGGTGTTGTCTTCTACCGTGACCGGTAAAAGCACATAGCCGGTGACGGGGGAAGACGAACCATTAGCTGTAGTGATTGTATCCAAATCATGAGATACATGAACCTTAATGTTAAAGAGTGTACTTAAAATAACATTATTAATAATTGAGATTTCAGAGTCTGAATCTAGCAGGCCTTTGTAATTAACTTTATTAATGGTTAAGGGTAAGAAGGGGCGGGTATCAAAGCCGCCGATAACGTGAACCAAGGGCTTGTCCTTCATAGGGAGGCCGAGAGATGTGTTATGCCTTCGGGGGGCAGTACACTTATTTTTATTATTAATTTTTTTTTTTTATTATTGGTAAACGTTCTACTGGAAACTGTGGAACCATTTCGGTTCACGCCTACGCGTTTTTTGAATTAGTATCACTTGGCAGTTGCCGGTTTGTTGAACACTTGGGGCAGGTTAAGGCAGTGACGTTATGTTCTCCACATCTATAACAAATCACTATCTTGGGGGCTGTGCACTCCTTAAGTGAATGTCCGTTAATGCGGCAACGAACGCAAAACTGAATTAATGTATTTTCTACCGCCGCACATGTTCCAGACTTATTAGGTTTGTAAGCCAGGTCGCGTGCGAGCATTTTTTCGTTTCGCTGCGGTGGTTCGGAAAACATACCTGCCCTATTCTTTGCATGTTCAAGTAGACGACAACATTTCTTTAACTCCGACCAAGTACTGATCTGCTGCAGTGCCAGCTTTGTGGAATAGAAAGGCCTAACATTAAAAGTAACTATGGTTAACTTCTCAGCTTCGGTAATAGGAGATCGTAGTCTCGAAAAATAATTCTGCATTATGCTTAAATAAGTAACAATGCTTTCATCGGGCCCTTGAGTCCGAGAACGGATTTCCTGCAAAAAACGATGGTCGAAGTCGAAAGGTAGGTATTCGTCGAGCATAAAAGTCTTTAGTTGAGCCCAGGACGTGACTTCCGTCTTGATGCCTCGGTACCAGAATACTGCCTCCTCTGTAAATAATTCAGCAGCAGATGCCAATAGACTTTGGTCTGATATACCCCGCGACAAACAAAGCTCCTGTATACGTTCAATAAATTCGATGACGTAACCGTTGCCATTAAACTTCACACCTAACGAATGTACATTTGAATATCTATCGCAAGTAATCACTGGGCGTGCAATTGTCTCGGCACCTGTAAGTGTGAACTCACCTTTATTTATGGTTGACGGTGTGTGGTCACCCTTATTTATGGTTGATAATGTGGGGTCACCCTTATTTATACTTGACGGTGTATGGTCACCCTTACTACGGTCGTCATGTACCATCAAAAGAGTACTGGCACCGGGTACTTCCTCTTGGCTAGACTTAAATGCTATAAGGAGTTTATCTCCCGAAGCACATACCTGTTGCAATCTGCCATCCAGTGTAGTTTTAAGGTCGGCAAGACTTTCATTTGACGGTTGAACCCTACCTAAGCGATGGAACAAATGGTTACCCAACACCTTTATGCGGTTTAAGGATTTGAGCATAGGGGGCTTAATAGAGCACAAGGCACCCAACTCCGTAATTTTAGTACTAATAGAATTTAACTCTGCTGTTAAATCCCCCTGGAACTCGACGACTTCATCAGTAGGTAATGTTTTTGCTAACTTTCTAATTTGTGAACGCAGCTTGTCCACTGTAAATTCAGGGATGAGGTCCCTGAATTTACAGTTTACAGTCACAAATAGAGACTTCGTAAATTAGTTCATCTTTATTTAAAAGATGAAATTGGATTGGCCATTCCTCCATTCTTCAGTAGTACAAAACGAATGTAGGGAAAGTAAGTAAAGTAAATTATAGGTTCAAATACCTAGCGTGACCGACCAACACACAATTTACCGTAGGTATTTCTAAGATACCACTTATTTTGTACACAATTAAATCAACGCACATAAGTAGTACACTTATGTTAAAAGTTATGGTATACACAGTTATTAATGTACACAAAAAAAAACAAAGTTATGGTATAGGTACACAGTTATTGAAATACACAAAAAACACAAGTTATTACAATGATAAAGAAGATAAGTAGTAGGTACACAATAGTGTCATGTATAAGGAATATTTGTAAATTGTCAAATAAGACTTGTATATAGTAAGATCAACGTTTGGTCACGGTGACCCACATCTATGGTTATGTAATTTACTGGTACGTTTTTAAGGAAAACTTATTGTTGAATTACTATTGACAATGTGGGTACGTAGTGAGAACAATATAAATTTGTGTATGTGGTACACCTATTAAAAAAACCCAATTAACACTAATAAATACTATGTATTTGTATCGTTACCGACCAACCTTTCAGTAAGCAATGATTATTGAGAGGGAAAATATTCGCACAGACCAACAAACCAGTTCGAGCGCCATGTAATGTTTTTAATTTTTGATGTTAGGATGTCAAAGGATAGAAATAAAGTATTCATTTGAGCCACTATATTTTTATTGCAAGAACCTTTAAGATAATATAGGGGAACTGAGGGTTCCCCTCGGCAAGGATTTAATGTACTTTTAGCCTAGGATACAATTTAGGTCTATTCTAGGTGCTATGTTATTCAGTAATACAGGGTATATGGTCGGTAACGATAAGAGTATCTTTATGAAGATACTGTGGTAATTAAGGGTAATAGGTTAAGGGATTTTATAAGATACTTTCCCGGTGAAATACGCCACTCCTGCAAGCCGGCAGACACCGTCTCTGTTCCGGTATCTGCCCACTCCAGGCAGAAGAAAGCTGGGTTCTCACCCAGGTAGTATGGCAGTACCGTAAGCCTCCTGTAACAGGAGTTAAAGACTTATTCCATGCATTATGGCCACTGTTATTATCTAAGCGCCTACCACGTCGTACATATTATGTGTACATACCTTTCGGAGGCGAATATCCAAGCTTCACCCGATTAAATGCGGCTAACACATGCAGAGCATGCATGCGTATCGTGTAAGTCGGTCTCTAGCCAATCAAGCAAGCTAAAACTTACCAAACTTCGAAATAAATTACAATAAATTAAATTGTAATATAAATATGTGATGCGGGCGTAGCTCGCTTGTATAAAATGGCTGTCACACAAGTCAAGTGGTCCAGCGTCCAATCAGGAGAAAGCCAGTGTTGCCGCTATATTATGCAAATTTCAACCAACTAAAATGGAATAATGCCACTACAAAAATTACAACATTACAGTCTTGTTGTTGGTGTTGTCGTTGGCGTTGGCGTGCGCGTTGGTGTTGGTGTTGGTGTTGGCGTTGGTGTTGGTGTTAACGCTACCGCTGCCGCTGCCGCTACTGCTACCGCTACCGCTATTGCTAGTTGGTGTTAGTTAGTTGGTGTTAGTTAGTAGGTGTACCGCTCGCCAACACCAACGCCAACACCAACACCAACAACAACACCAACTAGGTAACGCTTACGCCAACACTAACACTAACACAAACTTATAACGTCACTGTGTTAGTGTTAGTAGTTATTTGTATTTCTTGGCGTTTGTGTTAGTGTTAGTGTTAGCGGTAGCAGTAGCGGTAGCGGTAGTGGTAGCGGTAGCGGTAGCGGTAGTGGTAGCGGTAGCGGTAGCGGAAGCAGTAGCGGTAGCGGTAGTGTTAGCGGTAGTGGTCTAACGCCAACACCAACTTATAACGTCACTGTGTTAGTGTTAGCGTTAGCGGCAGGTTTTAATGTATTTTTACTATTTCTTCATTTGTGGTAATAGCAGCAAGAGAAATACCTACACGTACAGCTCGTTGATGTAGGTAGAAAATACCTTTGTAGTAATAAATGTTGTACTTACGTTTAGAAATACCGTCTTCTAGACTACTGAGTCAGTTTTTATCAAATTCCCGCACCGAAACCAACAGGAAAGTAGAGATTCAGATTGTGGAATCATTTTATAGGTCGGGGAGCTACAAAAACTGTCTCCCAAAACTTTGGTCAATATTGTTGTCGTGTATATTGCTTGCTGCATCTGTATTGTGTTTGTATTCGTTTTGTTTCAGCTAGAGAAAATAATATTTATGGAACTAAAATATTCCTCATAGATGGCGCAGAAATTGAAGATAATGATGTTTTAAGAGAATTTCAAAATGAGGTTCTTATTATAATTAATGAGGAATGGGATGGGGGTGAAAAGACTTCCTCAGTGGCGTCTCACACAACTGCATCTGAATTGACAGTTCCAAATTCCCCCACTTAAGCATAGATAGCAATATTAGCGATTTTCAAATCCCGTACAGTAAATTTCCATCAGCGCTTTTGTCAAAACTAAACAATGAAAAACCTGATGAAAAACCTGATCCTGATACAAACCAACGTATAGAATCGGGGTAAAATACTGTTTTCAAAAATTAGAAGAAAGAGTACACTACCTTCAACGGCCCCACAAAAGAGCACCCAACAGCTCTTGCTCAGACAGAAGTACAATAAAAAAATAATCTAAATTAATAAAAAACTTAAGTTCCGGTTGCAAGGAGTGGCAACCGAGTGTTCCAGTCACATATTATGAAGATGAAGAAATAAATAACGCGAGAAACTAAAAAAACCTGGCTTATATCAAATGCTTTTGTGAAAGAAAGAGATGAATCTAAGGTGGAATGGTATATGAATGATACTTATAGTTTACAGAGAACATTCCTGAATTCAACACCTGCACCTGCAGTGACTAGTATTGCTAATGAATGGTCAATATTATTGGAGGAAAAATATATGATAATACATTTTAACCGCCTTTGTGGCTTGAATTCTAACCTGTGCATGGACACTTTTCACAGTAAAGTAACTGTAATTACACGAGAAAATAAATGCACTGTTGCCAAAAAAACAAACAAACGCTTCAGAGAACGACTTTGATGACACAGAGAAAAATTATATAAACTTGCTACAATTAACAGCCAAATATTTTAAAGAGGATCTATCATACATCTATGTAAAATATGAGGTACTTGTTATTTAAATATACCATATTTTTTTATTAAACTTCTTTTATTGTGTAGCTTTACAAAAATAATTAGTGTTTGTATTCGTTTTGTTTCAGCTAGAGAAAAGAATATTTATGGAACTAAAATATTCCTCATAGATGGCACAGAAATTGAAATTAAATGCACTGTTGCCAAAAAAAACAAAAGAACGCTTCAGAGAATGACTTAGATGACAAATAGAAAAATGATATAAACTTACTACAATTAACAGCCAAATATTTTAAAGAGGATCTTATCATACATCTATGTAAAATATGAGGTAAGTACTTTGTTTTGAAATATACCATAATTTTTTGTTAAATTTCTTTTAGTGTGTAGCTTTACAAAAATAATTAGTAAATGGTGAAAAGAGCAAATGGCATTAATTTTATTTTGCGTTTTGTTTTTAGGAACCGTTGTCCAGGTCTGATATTACTAGCTGAGGAAAACCACAGCACCAAACATAGTTTCTGGTATGTATTTTATGTACTAAAAATATTATTTATCATATTAAATTAATTTTCAGCCTATTTGGACTATTAATAGTCCTATATTAGTAATGTATATGTCGCAGCCAACTGGATAAATCAGACAGACGGCCTAGCAACTAATAACAACATCAGATTTCGAGGTCGCTAACGAATTTGAATATTTTTTCTCCCGAATTCCTGTAGATTTGACAAAAAACCCTAGGCTCTTCAACCCCCATTGCAGAATCTTTGTTAAAAGCAAACGTTCCTTGTTGTAACGTTATATTTAAATTCAGTAAAGTTAACATAAACACCATCCCCTTTACGGCGCAAGAACGTTTTTTTATTTTATTTTACTGGAAATACATTAAGATTAAGTATATAATAATGGGAAAAATAATGAAAAAAATCTAAATGTGAGGAAAGGTTTTTAATTTTGAAAAATATATGACGATGCAGAAGTGCATCACGGTGTGAAATGTTATAAAAATTAGGAAGTATGGAAAGATTTAAAACAGTTATTATTCTTATTGAAACATAAGGCCACTCCACACTTTTCGCATCCTGTTTGGGCTGTTCCGGTACACCCTGGTAATTTACATCTCAGCCTTTTTTCAGACCATACAGGCCAGTGCCCTAACTGATCCAACCTGACGTCTTTTGGTGGAACATACTGACATGGGCCTTTCTTCTTTTTGTTCTGGATGAGTGCTTCTACGTCGGAAGTGCGCTTCAGCCGGTTTGTTGTTTTATATTTTACTAGGGTCTCTGCAATATCTAATCTAAAATCAGCAGAATTTAGGACCTTGTCAGCACTTTTCATTTCAACATGAATTTTTTTATATAACAGCCAAGCATTGCACATGGTCATGTCGAGGAAATGGTAAAAGAGTCGCATAAACCAACGTTTGCTGCGTAATTTAATTTTATAATGACCCATTACGCTGTCCATCAGGTCTACGCCACCCATGTGACGATTGTATTCTGCCACTATAAACGGTCGTTCCACAGAAATGTATGAAAATAAAATAAAATAAAATAACGTTTATTATCTTTGAAATTTTCAGAAAATTATTTAGATTCGTCAGAAGTTGGTGTGACTCTACCGAGGGTTCCAAAATGCAACGAGACTGAGAAGAGCCCTCAAGAAACTCAGCTCGGCTTTTTTCAAAATATTTCATCTTAAATCTAATACAGAGTTATTTAGAAAGGAGCAATTCGTTACGTTGTTACAACCAGGCCGCCTTGTCATCTAAGAAATCATTAATACTATAATAAGCTTTATGGCACAATTTACTTTTAATTAGTTTTTTAAATTTATTGACAGATAAATTTGCTATTTCGGTTGGCAATGTATTGTACATTCGAATAAAGTTCCCCGCAAAAGAATTACTCACTTTATAAAGCCTAAATTTAGGAACAGCCAGTTTATCCTTATTTCTTAAGTTTAGATTATGATTATCACTATTTTTCACAAATTTACTTTTGTTCTTGTGGGTATACAATAAAATTTCATAAATATACTGTGAATACACTGTAAGGATGTTAATATGCTTAAACTTATCTCTTAATGACTCCCGAGACCCCATTCCATAGATAGTCCGGACAGCCCTCTTCTGCAACACAAAGATGCATTCGATATCGGCAGCGTTACCCCACAGTAGTATGCCATATGTCATGATACTGTGGAAGTAGCTGAAGTAGACAAGACGCGCCGTTTTAATGTCTGTAAGTTGTCGGATCTTTTTGACAGCATAGGCTGCTGAACTAAGCCTGGCCGAAATTTTCCCGATATGAGGCCCCCATTGCAATTTGGAGTCTAACGTTATGCCCAGAAAGACAGTGTCATCGACCAATTCTATTATATCATCCCTAACCTTAACACTGGTTTTAACAAGTCTTACATTAGGTAAGGTGAATCTTACACATTTAGTTTTATTTTCATTTAATAATAAATTATTAGCACAAAACCAGTGGACTATCCTAGAGAGGGCAATGTTTACATCGTCAAGTTCGCGCTGTCCACGATTAACTTTAAATATTAAAGAAGTGTCATCAGCAAACAAAACTACCTCGTGGTCGTCTCTTATGAGGTGAGGGAGATCATTAATATATACTAGAAAAAGAAAAGGCCCCAAAATTGAACTCTGCGGTACCCCTATTGCTACAGGAGAACCAGGTGACTGTTTACCATTGATCACTACTTTCTGGACCCTATCACTTAAGTAAGAATTGACGAAATTCAAGGCCGTCCCCCGGATTCCGTAATGATCAAGTTTCTTAATTAAAGTCTGGTGCTGAACGCAATCGAAGGCCTTAGATAAGTCACAGAATACACCATAAGCATCATATGACTCATCCCAGGCCCTGTATATACACTCTAATAATTTAATTCCGGCATCAGTGGTGGACCGACCACGAGTGAAACCGAATTGTTTTGTATGTAACAGTTTATTAACGTTAAAGTGATTTTGCATTTGATTAAGCATAATTTTTTCAAAAATTTTACTAAATGTACGTAGTACAGAAATGGGACGGAAATTGGACGGATCTGAAGTACTACCCGATTTAAACAGGGGAATTAATTTACTAGATTTCATTAAATCAGGGAACACACCACTATCAACACAATTATTAAATATTATTACTAGTTCAGGAGCAACCATTTCAATAAAAGAATTTACTAAATACACAGAGATGCCCCAGAGGTCAGCTGTTTTCTTGATATTTAAAGATTTAAAAGTTTTTAAGATAGTGTTTATGTTAACTTTACTGAATTTAAATATAACGTTACAACAAGGAACGTTTGCTTTTAACAAAGATTCTGCAATGGGGGTTGAAGAGCCTAGGGTTTTTGTCAAATCTACAGGAATTCGGGAGAAAAAATTTTCAAATTCGTTAGCGACCTCGAAGTCTGATGTAGTTATTATACCATTTATATTAAGTTTAAAATGATTATTATTTAATTTTTGTTGACCTCTATCCTCGTTTATAATTTTCCAAGTAGATTTAACTTTGTCTGCACTATTGAGAATTTTATCACTTATATATTTTGATTTAGCTGCTAAACAATCTGCTTTAAACTTTTTTGAATAAGTTTTAACATAATCTAGAAATTCAACTGATCTATTAAGCTGTCTTTCTGAGTATAGTTCATAAAGTTTTTGTCTACTTTTGTGTATACCCTCAGTGGCCCATTCACTGAAAGTAGGACTATCACTAATCATGACCTCCTTAGACTTGAATATGGAGTTGAACTCGTTGTAAAAAGAATCAAAAAATAATTTATTAAATGCTTTTTGTGACTTATCAAATCTCCTTACGACAGATGTGGGGTTTTTGCTAGCAAAGTTGGATAGTAGATGAACAATTTTATTGTCTCTCCACGCCACGAGTGATACACATTTGTTCGTCAACCGACAAATGTTGTTCTAAAGGCACTGTTGCATAGTTACGGTTCAGTTTCTCGATCAGTGGCCTGATTTTATATAATCGATCAGAATTTGGCTGACCATATGGTATCATTGTAGAATTATCATTGATCATTGATCAGTACTTGTCTTAGAAACTCGAAACGTTTTAGCGTCATGGTCTCACGTATGAGAGGATAGCCATATTTTTCTGACCAGTACATGCAAATATTAGGCATATGGATTATGGACATGAAGTAAACCATGCCAATAAATTGTCGTATTTCCTGACTTGTAACATTTGCAGGTTTACTGGCATTTTTTTGCACGCTGTACAGGTTTGTTTCATCTGTTATGAGATTGATAATATCATCAGTGAACAAATAAGAAAATACCTGATAAGGCGTCTGCAATTCAAGTATATCACTTGGTAAGCTGGAAGATCCCCGAAACCTCGTCTGGTCTTCGTTCAGCTTTTAGTTTTCCAAATGATATTTATTTTTGGTACACGTGTGTTTCTTGATGTGGTTGTGGAGCTGGTACTGAGTACTGGAATAGCCGACGGTGTCTCACATGGTTGAAACATAGTGCTGGTATTGGGTACTGGAATAGCTGACGGTATCTCATTCGTATGAACAATAGTGCTGGTACTGGTCGTAGCATCCGGTGGCAAAGTATCATTGATCTGGTCTTCTGGTTCTGTTACTTCTGGCTCCTCATCAGAGGCTTGAAGTAAATCCTGATCATTCTGCTCCAATATGTATGTGGAATCAGCTACATCATCGTCGTCTGAGTAGTCCAAGCCATCCTCACTGTCTTCCCATAGCTCTAGAATATTTTCCAACTCAATTATTTTTAAACTCCGTGAACTCATATTGCCTACAAAAGAAGATAAAATTGTTAGGAGCATAGAAATAAAATGTAATAGATTAGCGCAATGATGCATTTCTGCAACAAAACAAAAGCGCTACCTATTTCTGTAAATATGATATAAAACATATGAATTATATCAAATTAGTGAAAATCAATATCTTACCGCCACTCCACAGCAATTGCGGGTAGATATTTGCCGTATTTCTAATAAAAAAACACAAATGAAATCTCGCGCGAACAACACAAACCGGTTTTGACAGGTTTCTCACCTCAACTGGCCAAAAAATGAAAACAACGCCATCTAGCACAAATGTAGTTATCTAATTCGATAGGATGCTTTGATGTAATTATGGATCACGGAGTAAAAGGGTATTTATTCGTTTGTTTGAACGACTGTGCTTGTTCGAAAGGTATGATGCATAACTGCAACTGAGCGCCGTAAAGGGTTAAAAACTTTTAAATCTTTAAATATCAAGAAAACAGCTGACCTCTGGGGCATCTCTGTGTATTTAGTAAATTCTTTTGTTGAAATGGTTGCTCCTGAACTAGTAATAATATTTAATAATTGTGTTGATAGTGGTGTGTTCCCTGATTTAATGAAATCTAGTAAATTAATTCCCCTGTTTAAATCGGGTAGTACTTCAGATCCGTCCAATTTCCGTCCCATTTCTGTACTACCTACATTTAGTAAAATTTTTGAAAAAATTATGATTAATCAAATGCAAAATCACTTTAACGTTAATAAACTATTACATACAAAACAATTCGGTTTCACTCGTGGTCGGTCCACCACTGATGCCGGAATTGGCATGCAATGTTGGCAAAAGAACGGTGGGCTGCTGTTCCCACACTATGTGCATAGTGTGGTACATAACATTCGCGAGGCACCAACAACCTCCCATAAATCCACCTGCATTAGGTTTAGAAAATGTTATCGTAAGACCTGCGGAATTATAACATATGAATAAAGCCACGTAGGTAACGAAATTAAGTATTTTTCTTTACATATATTTTATAATACTAATACCTACATACAAATACCTACGTAGGTAGTTAGGTACCTAATGATGATTGTATATAATTAGGCCTTTTGTCCTATTATATTAGTACTAAGCGAGATTAAGTTATTCTTTTCTATAGTAATGAAGTAAAAATTGTTCAGACGAACTCGTATAATATCGTATAATATATAATGTCATATAATTCATAAGTAATCGGTCTTAGCTCTTAGCCGTTTAAAGAAAATATCTTAGAATGTCATTCTCTAACCAATAAAACCATTTTTTTTCGTTGGCCAGCACTTTTTTTTTGGGTACTTTTTGTATGGAACGTGAATGATGTCCTTTCATATTATGAATGAGAAATATTTGTTTTTATAAATTTAATATTTGTACCGAAAAAAATTATAAATTTTTGAATGTCAAATATTTGTTTGGTTTTTTATAAAACTCCCTCCCTTCCCAGCTAGTTATCCCATATGGTGGTGGGGTCAGCTTTCCTTTCCAGAAAAACTTTGGTATTGTCACTGATAAAGTTGTGTGTATTTCAGGACTATTTTATGTGAAATTACATGTCTGTTTCGGAAATTACATTTTTGTTCTTGTTTTATAAAAAACAAATTTGATTTCTTCCACTTTGCTCTATCCTCCACGTCGTCGTCTTCGGAAGCTTGACACTCTCATGTCCTTTGACACTACATCTATTCATCGTGTCCTGGATCTCCCTCTGGACATTCGCCCAGGGATGGAAAGATGGAAGAAATCAAATTTGTTTTTTAAAAAACAAAAATGTAATTTCCGAAACAGACATGTAATTTTAAATAAAATAGGTCTAAAATACACACATCTTTATTTGTAATAATACATTTGTTTTCCTGAAAAACTCATGTACTTGCGGCAATTTTACTTAATACTATCAGTAATTTTACATAATATTTGAAGCAATTTTACATAATGATTTTAGTAATTTTACATAATTATAAGATAGTGCACACAACCAACATGTCATTTCACATAAAATTAACTTGAAAAGTACACATTCTTCTCAGTAGTTTTACATAAACTTTCCTGAAATGAGCATTTTACTTGTAGTAACTTCACAAAATTGTGTGTAGGTATCCACAATCGATATGTTGTTTTACGTAAAATGTGCCTGAAAAATACTGAATGTTATCGGGAACATTACGTAAATTTTGTTGAATTTTACAAAATAAAATGTTGTATACATTCTGTAAAATTACATCATATTTGTGTAAAATTTTCGTTATGTAATTTTACATATTCATGAATACATAGTTATGTAAAATTACATGTCAAGTATTTTTACATAAATCGAATGTACTATACCTTATGTAAAATTATATCTTCATCGTGTAAATCCGATTTACTATACGCTATGTAAAATTGCATCTCTCATGTGAAATTACAGAAACATTTAAAATTACGTAACTGTTTGGGCAACACTGAGTTGCCCAAACTTTTATGTAATTTTCCCTGAATTTTTTTAACAGTGTATGTATGTATGTATGGATGGATGGATGTTTGTTACTCTTTCACGTAAAAACTACTGAATGGAGTTTAATGTAAGTTTACAATAATATAGCTTATACGTCAGAATAACACATAGGCTACAATTTATGAAGATATAGTGTGAATTGTTCAAAATATGACGCTGCGCGACGGGAACCGGAAAAAATCCAAATTACCACGAGAACGAAGTCGCGAGCGACCACTAGTACTCGTATTATAAAACAAAGTTGCACGTTCTCTAAATATACGTGGATCTTTAATACTACGCGCTACGCAACGAATTTTGATGTGGTTTTCACCAATGGATAGAGTGGTTCTCGAAGTATGTTTTTAGTATATAATCTGTTAAAGTTACTTTGAGTTAATTTGTGCCGCTTGACAAATTAACTTAATTTAAATTTATTTCGTCAACAGATCCTCCTTATTTCCAATGTACCTAATCAGCTACCTATATTGCAACTATAGGTATATTGCACTTTGGACAGGTTACCTACCTACCTATAATCACACTTGTTTCTTCTCGAAAGAACTCAGAATTTTAGGAAGCAACAAAACAGAAATCTAATAAACTTCATCTCCATAAAGAGATCAACCAACATTTCATTTTGGACTCAGCTCATTCCTTCAGCACTTGGATATCAGAAAAACTCGATAACCAAGCTTAATACGAGTTTAATCCAGTAACGGGTAAATTACATACCCTAATCCGTATTTGGGAAAAGCAATCAGCATTAAATGTATTTAACAGGTATTCCAGTTACGTGAAAAGGCGGTTTATATTCAGGAATTGTTGGAATAACCGCGTTTGATTGACATGTTTATTGACCAACAGGAGTATGCTGCTCAGTGAGATAAGGAGTATAATTTACAAACCAGTAGTGAGGTATTTATGGTTAGATGCGGGACTGGGCTGTGGTAGTTAAACGGTAAATTGGGTAATGATAGATAAATAGAATCTTTGAAATTGGTCGGGATTAATGCAAAAGAGGACGAGTCTTTCGCATTCATGGTAATTAAAAAGGGCACAAAAGGTTCCGTACCCAAACAGCAAAAATGGGAGTTCCCTTAAATATTTATTATTTTCAGTGTTTTTAGTATTTGTTGTTTTAGCGACCACAGAAATACAGCAGCTGTGAAAATTTCAACTTTCTAACTATCACGGTTAATGATACTGACGGGGATAGACGGACCGTGGGACGGACAACGAAGTCTCAGTAATAAAAAGTAAAAGGCTTCCAGTTTTATACTGTGTGTACGGAACCCTAAATATGAATGTGAATAATATGGGGTTGTTAATTATAATTTGTAGAATAGGTTTTGTCAGAGAGAAAACGTGTCAGTTGCAAAGTTTTCATGGTAACACATTTTCAATTAAACTTTTAAACAAAGTATAAATGAAGACTAACAATGGTCGAAAAGTATCAAGTTTTCTCCCGTCAAAGCTTTGAATATGCAGTAATGGTTTCATTATAAAAATCTAACTTTCTAATTAGCCCTTTAGCTAAAAGCGGAAAAAGTGCGACCACAGTCCACAGTAGGTACTCTGGTGGGACAAAGTGCTCGTTTTGTTCAACACTAATACTGTGAACTTCGCCAATATTTTAAGATATTTGTGCATACCTGTATAGTCGTAGATCTTTACTCCGGTCTAGTTTTGGCAATCACTTAGTATTTCCGGTAATATTTTTTTTTAAATAGTAATAATTAAATTTAGTATTAATTTCATTTTCTATTATACCTAGTTTCTAATTTAGTTTTATGATTTTTATGAATGTAAATATTAATTGTAAATAAATTTCCTATTCTATTTTTACTTTTATCTGTAATGAATGTTATAATTTTCTACTCCTTTTGAAAAAATGTTTGTTAGCTGTTATTTTTTTTATTTAGTCGAAATTGCGAAAATAATTACTTTGTTCAAAAGTCTTATTCAAACGTCAGTTTACCTACATGTAAACTTCAACAACTTAACAAGTAGGTACCTAACTTATTAACAAAGCACACAGTTTATTTAAAAAAATAAAAATTAGTAAACGGGTAGGATCTTTTCTTTACTGTGCAAATACAAAGAAACAAAAAGTATATAAAATATTAACTGACCAGCAAACGTTGTTTTACTAAATGTTTCGGTATAGGCCAAGGTCAACCTTAATAACTTTAGGGTTTTAAATAATGTACAAAGTTTTCATAAGAATCGGTCAAACCGTTTTGGGGGAGTTTGGCCTCAAACATTATGATATGAAAATTTCATAAAGATATTTAATGATGTCCTCGTGGGTGAATTGTTTTATTTATTTCTTAAAAAGATCATTGCATATATGGGTTACATGAGATGTTGAAGCAGTTGGTAAATACAGATTCACCATATTTCACAATTGTAGTAGGTTCGTAGCTCACTCAGGATTAAAATATCCATTAGGATATTATGTAGCTTTACTTCTAACAATATGTACTTATTTAGATTATCGTTATTTCATGGTTTATTAACATGAAATAACGACTACCTCGGTGGCACAATGGTACTATGTACGGACTGCCACCCTCGAGGTCTCGGGTTCGATTCCTGGTGGATAATGTATAATTCTCTTCAGAGTTTTACCCAGATAATTATCCCAGAGTCTGGAACTTGTGCCCGGTAAATGGCAATAGGCTCGCCCCCTATTACATGGGACCTAACATAGCTGGCGAGATGTGGGTGTGTTTGCACACCTCTGCCTACCCCTTCGGGGAAAAAGTTGTGATGCTATGTATGTATGTATGTATTATTAACATGTTCTAAACTTTAACGTTGTATAAAGTCCAATAATATAAACCCATGCATCAAAATGTATTTTTTTTTTGTTTTTTATATTGTAATTTATCTTTATTTACAATAAAAATTACAATATACATAATTATATACTAAAAATATTTACATTACAAAATATCGTTTAAAAAATCCTCCGCGTCATTGCCGACTGGGAAGGTTCCCAGAATGCTGGCTGTGTTGCCACGTTGGATGGCGATATTCAAAGATGTAATAATCAGTCCGTATTATCTAGGTAAATTATTTATTATTATTATTATATATTAGTAAATGTCGAAACCACAATTAATTTACTTTGTCAAAATAATTAATTACATAAAAAATTTTTGATGAAGTTCTAAGTGTATGTTGTCATATTATTTACTGAGCATACATTCCCCCGTCGGTTCTCATTAAACGAAGCTGCGAAGAACTTTTTACCAGTTTTGCGGCCATAAAAATGCTTCCTCCCGACTTTCTTTTATTTAAATCTGCTTTTAAACAACAACTTTGCTATACTAGAACGGTCAGTACCTGAATGTAATTATTGAATCCTTTTAATATTACATAGCAAGCAAATTGCCTTTTCCAGACACTTTGCTAGAGGTTTTCTATCAGGCGTATTCCTTTAAAAATACATAGGATACCTTATAATATTGGGATTCGTGGTCTAGTGGTAACCAACTATGTTAACACATTGCAAAGGTTCAGCAACATCTAGCCAGGCCGGTCTTAGCGTGGGTGACCATTTCTTAAGACATTGACCCCTCCATGCAAAGACCTTATAATACAACGGACATAGGATCTAGAACAAATCGCAAGAAAATAATGTCCCGAGTCGACCTATACATTATACATAGGCATACATAGATATAAACAAATTTCATATTAAAATTTAAACCTTGATTCAACGGAATAGTGTTCACTTTTGTTTGCACTAATTTATCGCATTACGTAGCTTCTATCTGTCCGCCTGACTAATTCACCTTATGCAGCTTATACTTGAACTACGTGAACATAGAAACAATGGAGTAGGTTTATTTTGTTAAAGTCTTTTAAGGATTCCATGATATGTACCTACGTAGGCGTAATAATTAATGTAAGACTACAATAAATTCCATAATCTTATAAATTGTAATTACTTGTTTATGTTAGACGAAATAAGCTGAAAAACTAATTAACGACTGACAAAGATTTTTTTTTCGAGTCAGTTTCATAATAAGTAACTGTAGTGTATGAATAACAAAAAGGGAATTAATGAATTTAACTAATTATAATATTATAAATGCCAAACTTCTTGCGGGTGTCAAAGTTCTTCCGCTTTCATTACTATTTTCATAACGCTATGTCGCTACGTCTACTACAAGATAGCCGTGTTTCAAGTGACTGAATTAGTTGCTAAAACTGCGCATCATTAATTTATTTTTATCTTATGGTTAATTTTTGGGATACGAAATTATTGGCTACTAGCTGATCACCGTGACTCCGCCCGCAAGATATAGTTATCTCGGCCCCGATTCCCGTGGGAATACATTACCGAGAATCCAAATAAAAAGAAAATAACAGTACATACACGAAATAAAATGACATGTGTAATTATATTTATGACAAAACAATGATACCCTGTGAAAATTAAAAACATTTTTGGGCTTATCTCCTCCATTCAATCAAGGGATTCTTGTACAAGTTTCATAAAGATCGGACCTCTTTTTGTTATGTCCATAAAATGAGCCGAACAAACAAGATTGTTATTTTTTGGATCAAAATATTCTTCTCGCCGTGCTAGGGCAATAATATTTTTCCATTGTGCACAGTGTACTGGATCCCGAGGAAAACTGAAATAGATGTTGGTTCATATAACGAAAAAAAAATCATAAAGAGCCAAGGCGTCTCCACTATAATCTTTGTTCCAAATAGTTTTATCGCTATCGGTAATCCGAATAAATCTGAATGGTCATTTTGTTAGTACATTATTCAGTGAAAATGAAATGGTCTCTTTCTTTTTACTGAGCTTGGGATGAGTTCGAAAGAGACAGATAGGTACTTCGGTATTGGACTGGATTGCAATATTTACTTTTGTCTTTTAATTTATTATCGACGAAATACTGTATTTTAAGTGAAATAATAAATTGCAAATAATAATACAAAAGCTTATTTACTGAAAATATGATACACCGTCTTCAATTTGCTTTTTTTCGTAGTTTTTACACGTTTTTACAATACAGTACGGCATTGTGCAACGTGTTGTCGTTCAGTTGTCAAAATCAAGACTGGCGCGCGATTGTTTCTCTTTTAGCGTTTTGTTTCTCTTTTAGTTCGGACACTTTTGAGCGATGATCCGAAATCCATTGTATTTAAAATCATTGCCTCCATGCCTCGGGGAGTACGTTAAGCTGTCGGACCGGTTGTCATACAAACATCTATGACAGTCGTTAGGGGTAGTTGGTAGCTCTATAACAAAAATGCGACCGATTTAACTACAGAACTTCGATATCGTCCATGGGTTATGGAGATGGCAGTCACTTTACGGAAAATATCGAAGTTCAGCCGAATCGCAATTAGATTGGAAAGCCGACCCCTACTGCGTTGGGAAAAGACTCGGTGGATGATAGCAAGTATACTCAAATTGTGCCTATTAGGTTTGCGGGAACAACAGGGACTGGCGAATGAATGTCTCTATCTACTTCTTCGGGGATACGGATGTGTCTTCGTGTTGTTTACTTTTAATTCTGATAGTTTCGGCGCACCAGCGCCTGACAACGTGCGGCTGTCCGAGGGGGAACGGAACGTTGCTTGTTAGCCGGTCCGGCCCCCACTTACTTGCATTCATACGTCGAATGACACATCAAAAAACCGTCCGATTTGAACACCGCCCGCGATACTCGCATCTTTTAACTGATTGTAAATTTATTGAAGAACTAAATACACCAGTGCCAGTATAACACAGTCCACTTTTATGTATATGTTACGGCTAATACCTGAAGTGCGGCTGCACCTAGTTTTAGCCGGTTAGAACTAGGTGTAGCCACTTACTCTTGGTTAAACCTAGTACGAGCCGATTGTTTTCGGGTAAAACTAGGTCTAGCCTTCATCACGCCGGCTACAACTAGGTTCGAACTGAACTATTTAGATTAGGTTAATTTCTTCTTGAAACAAAATGGGTAGGTTAGGTGAGGTTAAAACTGTGACCTCCTATGCACGAGCCGAGCGAGCGAAGCGAGCGGTGCAGCGGCAGCGGCCGGCGAGTGCCAGCGACTTGCATTAATAGAAATTAGATTAGGTTAATTTCTTCTTTAAGGCTCGTACTAAGTTTAACCAAGAGTAAATGGCTACACCTAGTTCTAACCGGCTAAAACTAGGTGCAGCCGCACTTCGGGTATTAGCCGTAACATATACACCAAACCCTCAAGAACAGATAGTATGTTCGATACCTATACCAAACAAGAAATGGAAATAATAATATAATAAAGTTAATGTTTATTTACCAAAAAATATACAGATAATAAGTCAAACAGAATGAACACTTTAAAAACATTGCTTTTTATCAGTTTTTATCTTACAAAAGATTAACCCAGCCTCTTAAACTAGGAGATCCTGTATCATAAGAGGCAGTGTTCGGCTTAGTTATGGCTAGTAAAATTGATTTAATGTGGACTGTGTCGTTCAACTTTACTGTGTTAATTTTGTATACTTAATCTATTACACCTAAACTAATAATATAATATTTAGACAACGATATCTATTTTTAGTTTGGAAAAATGGAAAGTTTTGGAAATGGAAAAGAAAACCGTTGTACTCGGAGAATAAACTTACTTAACTTAATCAGTTACTTAGTAATGAATTGACACAAAAACCCCTTACAAATTCAAACACCGAAATTGGATCAAATAATTGACGGAATGAAATTGAAATGGAATCACTCGGTAAGCGGTAGCTTTCAAATAAAAAGAAAATCATAATCTGTTCACCCAGTCGAAAGATATTATGAGGTAACAATATAAAAATATGCATAGTCAAATTGAGAACTTTCTCCTTTATTTGAGGTCAATTAAAAAGTACAAAAAAAACTGCCAAGAGTTTCGTGCCAAAACGGCAACAAAATCACGTTTGTTGTCTGGGAGCCCCTTAAACTGGTGATAGACGAACGGAGGGATGGACAGCGGAATCTTAGTTATAGGTTGTTTATTATGTATTACTTAGTAACTAGCAACCCTTAGCGCAAACTGCGCAAGTAATAATTTTTTTTTTTACTTTTTGTCAAATTTCTAATCTTATCGTACCACTTGAGACCACGACCTTTCCAACGGTGTGCCACACTTGACTGTGCGACTCTTAGTTTAGGAGGAGAAGCGGCGGCTTCACTGGCGTATTATATATATAGATAGGGTTACCGTTTTACCCTTTGGGTACGGAACCCTGAAAGCATCTTCAACATGAGACTAGTTATACCAAATATTTAAGAGGTTATGTCATTGTACAGGTCGCGAGCCGTAAGCAGAGCTTAGCATTTCTGTGAGTGACAACGAAAAGTAGAGTAAAAACTCTTTTTGTAGCTGTGTGTTCAACACATGTGTGTGTAAAAGAGGTCACATATATATATACGTTCAGTTACACTGCACTCACACAAATGCAAAGCTCCGCTTACGCCTCGCGACCTGTATTTGATCCTGTCTACGTGTACGTAATTCTACTTAATTACTGACAGAAATCATCACAAAGATTTTGATAATTTACTTAGTTTTTATCCACGACTTCATTTAGTTTCATCACTTTTATAATTAAAGTTTTAAATATTAAAACATTACAAAATATTCTCGGCATTTCCATATTTAAAATGGATTTTTCAAAGACATTTAATTTCGCAGTACGTCGCTTTCACATCTGTTATGTTGAAAAGAAAAATTTAAACCAAATGCAGATGTGTCCACAATTTCACGAGCATACATTTGTGGAGTTTCTTTAACCCATGGCATGTCTGGTGACTATAAGTCGGGTCTAAAGGACCCGGATTTTTGACTCATGTAAACATTATACATAAATAATACAATTGATAAATAAGGTAAGAACATAATGTTATAGCTTATAGTAAAAACAACTCAGGATCTTAACCTATCCGTTCACTTAAATCACGTTTTTCTACTAACAGCATACCTTGGCTTGAACTTGGCTGAAATGGCGGATGTCGTAAATCAAGGGACATAATATAATGGTCAGCTACTAAGGACAATATCGTGCGAAATTCAAATTTGTCTTTCAATTTATGTCAAGCGGCGGGTCTGTAGGACCCTATCAGGCAAACCAAGGGTTAAATCTCTAAAGGTATGCGTCACAATATTTACGTGTTTATGTAGGTACTCGTTTTTGTAGGCTGTGCAACCAGACTGTCCGTTTTTCAACCGACTTCCAAAAAAGGAGGAGGTTCCCAATTTGACTGTTTTTTTAATATATTTTTTTTGGGTTTTTTACCTCATTATCCTCGGTGGCGCAGTGGTATGAGTATACGACTGCCGTCCCTGAGCTCTCAGGTTCGAATTCGGGTCGAATCAAATGTTTGTTTCAGAGTTTGGGTATTTTCTATGTATAATATGTATGTATTTAGAAATTTATATATATATGTTTATCAGTCGTCTATTTTCCATAACACAAGCTTATATTAGCTCTATTTGGCCTAGATGAAGTCGTGTGAGAATATCCAAAAAATACTAAAAATATGAAAAAAAAATCGTTGGACTGGTTGTAGCAATTTTATATTGAAAGCTACGACTTTCTAAGTCCCATTTCCATTAGGTCCCATTCCTACAATTACAATTTGGTCCCATTTCGGTAATTTGAAGTCTATTTTTGTGTGAATTTTTGACGTGTTTTTTGAAACAGCTGAACCGTCACGTATAAGATTTAGTAGATACCATTAGGTACTTCATTAGTTAGCAGACACCGGTTTTACCGATATTAGGAACAATATTTTTTAAACATTTTGTTCATCTGTGGTTAAATAAATAATAGTTTTTATGACGACTGCGGAACCATTGGAAATAAATGAATACTTCGGATACAATATTCTGTGCTGAGGACCATATTAGCTTTACGGTGTACCTTTTTGCCGGGCACCACTAGAAATACCTTCTGCGTGTGAACCAGAGACGCCCGGCAACGGACGTTAAGGCTGCGGAATTAAGAGCGTGTACGCCTAGAGCGCGATGTTAAGTTTAGATAATTCAAACCCAAACAGAAGAAGCGCGGACACGAGTGTAACTGTGTGTGAAGCGCTGGCGTGCTATAATCAAACTAATATATCTTGATCCGTCCAAGTGAACATTATAGTTCCAGTGTAGTTAGTTTGAAAAAAAAAATCATAAATTTATGATTTTTTTTTTGGTATTCAATTCAAAAAAGAACTTAGTAGTTTATTTTACGGGTGCCTGCCATTTTGCCGAAAAGATATTGACAAAATTTCATTACCCAAACAAATTTTAGCAACCTTTTTTTATACCATTGCAATATTTCGAATGATTTTAGTACGCATATGACCGACCCCCCCTGATCGACACAGAAGCGACGCCCCCGAAACACATAAGGGGCGTCGGACTCCTCAGGACCATTCGCGTGGACGGTGGGCCCCCCGACCCACCGCCCACGGCCCTATCAGTCGGGGGCTTGGGCGTAGGCAATGCACCGTCGCCTACTTTTAAAAGAGTATAAGCAAATCAATTTTATTACTTTTAAATCTCTAAAGCGGTACAGCCAGCAAAACTAATTAAAGCGTGCCGAAAACAAAAACTCCGTGAAGCTTAAACAACTAAGATAAATTGCTCAGTTTGTCTTTAAAACATGTACTTGGTGATTTCTTTTAGTCTAGAAGTGTTTGTACCATTATTAGGGTACCGTAGTAAAAATTTCGGAACCCTTATATTAGGTATATAAGTTTCGTCATGTCCGTCCGTTCTCGGCTTTCCTCATAAACGGTTAGTGCAAGAAAACTTAAATTTTGCATGGATATGTATTTACTACATACATACATACATATGGTCACGCCTCTTTCCCATTAAGGTAGGCAGATACAATGGAATTCCACTTACTACGATCCTGGCATACTTCTTACGCATTTTCCACTTTCATAACTATCTTCATGCACGCTCACCGGTTCTGGGTACTCTTGACCTGGCCTTTGGTCAAAACATCTCCGATTTGGTCGAAGTACGTTCGCCTAGGTCGACCCTTACCTGCCTGTCCATTCACGCCCGCCTTATGTATCTGTTTCGTCAATCTTCTTTCATCCATCCTTTCTACGTGCCCAAACCATCTAAGCATCCCTTTTTCTATCTTACTCACTACATCTTCTGATACACCGCAACGTTCTCGTATCACACATGTATTTACTACGCCGACAAAGTGCCAAAATTTAGTTTTTCTTTTTGGGGTACGTCGCCCTACACGTGAGGTGGGAATTTTATTTTTTTCTCACGTCTACTCCATCGTGTGGGGTATCATTAGATAGGTCTTTTAAATTCATTGTGAGGTTGCTACAGTAGTTTTTTCTCTGTCGTGAAAAACCTGAAAAAATTCATGATGGTAGTCCATGTAATGAACTTTAAAGGAAAACTACAACGGATGGTATGACTCTATTAGTTCAGGAGTTATAGAAGTTTGTATGTGTAACTACGGAACCCTATCTTATGCGTGGCCCGGATACGCACTGGGCCGGTTTTTTCTAACCATTATACGTTTTTGTGATTTGTAAAAGGGCTTGAGGTAATGAGGTAACATTTTGTTCCGACATTAATGTCGGAAAAAAAATTATAAAACAAAAAATTGAGCGATGTTACACACCGCAATCTCTGCAAACTGGTCTTAAAAGTATAAAAATATGCAATTTTTTTAGCATGTAATTTTTAAATGCGTGGTAAAAAATGCCAGTTCATCAAAATACTAGTTAAAGATAATACATGACGTCACATATTTCTCTTTTTCGACAAACATTCCGTTTCTTACGGCTTATCTTACAAACTTCAACAAGACGTTCACTGACAGATAACTGAGGTTATAAAGATTAACTTAGTATTTAGAAAACTATTCCACGCTAGCGAATCCACAGGCAATATATAGGTAATAATGTTAGTAGTATAATAAATACAACTTAAAACGGAATATACAAAGCCAAGTCATATTCAACATCATACGGTCGGTTTGTCCGTCGTTTTGTAAAAAAGAGATTGAAATTATCGCGTCCGGCCGGAACATTGGGTACGGAACTGTCCCTTTATAAGATGGTTAAAAGCCGTTTCGACATTCGCTTGGGTAATTTGAGAAGTGCCCTATTCTTGTAGCTTTAAGTACATGTACCTACGTTTAATACTTATAGTGTGATCACGGCTGTTTTCATGAAAAGGAAGGCACGGTAGATGTTTATTATTAATTCAGAGTCCCCAAAGTGTAATCTACAGTCATAACTGGCGATTAAAGGGGCACTTTCCACAGTACTATCGGAAGTAGCTTTGTAAATTAGCGGCTTAATGATGTGCCCTTCACACTCCACTTGCCTATTACCTCAATAATCAACATCAATAATCATCGTGTAATTAAAAACTTCCGAATTGAGAACTTCGGAGAAGTTAGCACCTATTTTTTTTTAATTCCCTCCTACCATCCGTTGTCGGGCGTCTCTGGTACGCACCAGAAGGTATTTCCAGTGGCGCCCGGCGGACTTTGACCACCTGTGTGGCCTCTTAAGGGGGTTTGGTCAAGTTGGTATCTTACCCTTATCCTAACCTCTATTTCTCCTATAACCTAACCTTATTGTCCCAGAGGTGTTTTCTGCATTACAAGTTTTCGGTTTCTTGCGCGGTGCTTCGCGCCGCACTACGCCATAACTTTTGGCCTATAACTTTTGACCGCTTAGGGCTAGGTCAAATTTTCGATTTCTTGGCTTGCCTCCAGATCGAGGACTACCCATAGAGGGGTCAACCATCATTGGAGCATAAGCAGTTCTCGAGAGCTAAGGGGGGAAAAATTTACATTCCTCATTTCTATATATAGATAATAGGTACTTGAAGAAACCTTACTCCTGGTGCATAGGTTCGCTTTAAACGACAAAACAAAAGCTCTCAATACAGTGATTGAAATATAAAAATACATGCAAAATATCACTAAACACAGTGTACCCTCGGGAAATCACAGGACTGCGACAAATCTTCCCGACGATCGCATAAAAATACATAAAGAGTTGATAATAAATCCCGTTTATTGCGACCACCGGCGGATGGTACTTTTTTTACAGAATAAAGTGAATACGGCTTTATGGTACAGATGGGTAGAAAATTAATTGTCTTGTTCTAGAATACTTACCTGTGTTTCTTTTATTGTGATAAGTTGCTTATCGATGATTTACTTAATGCTTTTGAATTTTTTTTACAGAATAATATGAATAGGGCCTTACGGTACAGATGGGTAGAGAAGTAATTGTCTTGTTCTAGAATATATTTACCTGTGTTAGTTTTATTGTGAAAAGTTGCTTATTGGTGATTAGTACATATTGCTTATTGATACATCTTTTTAACCCCCGACGGAAACCCGAACGGGGTGTTATAAGTTTGACGTGTGTGTGTGTGGGTGTGTGTGTGTTTGTAAGTCTGTCTGTGGCATCGTAACTCCCAAACGCATGAACCGATTTTGATTTGTTTATTTTGTTTGAAAGATGGGTTATGGGAGAGTGTTCTTAGCTATGTTTTATAAAAATCGGTTAAGCCATTTCAAAGATATGAGGGGTGAAAGTGGTGATGAAAAAATAAATGTATTCAAATATACCCGTGTTGGGTATCAAATGAAAGGTCATAACTTATAAATCACTTTTTTTGTGAGTCGGAGGTGTTTTAAATTTTAAATTTAATTTTATCTTGTTACATAATAATGTGAATACAGCTT
This sequence comes from Nudaria mundana, assembly GCA_963556515.1. Classification (NCBI taxonomy): domain Eukaryota; kingdom Metazoa; phylum Arthropoda; class Insecta; order Lepidoptera; family Erebidae; genus Nudaria; species Nudaria mundana. Next base: position 4,621,929 of record OY748300.1, read on the forward strand.
AACGGTACAGATGGGTTGAGAATGAACTGTCTTGTTCCAGAATATGTTCTTACCTTTAGGTATTAGTTTTAGGGTTCCGTACCCAAAGTGTAAAACAGGAACCCTATTACTAAGAATCCACCGTCCGCCCGTCCCATCCATCTGTCGTCGGGCTGTATCCCATGAACCGTAATAGTAAGCAAGTTTAAATTTTCACAGACGATGTATTTCTGTTGCCGCTATAACAACAATTAGGTACTAAAAACAGAATATAATAAATATTTAAGGTGGCTCCCATTGAACAAACGTGATTTTTTTGCCGTTTTGGTACAGAACCGCATACAAAACTCGCACTGTCGCTGTCGAGTGAATGTATTTGTATAGCGAATCAAGTGGTGGTGCGAGACCTGGTATTGCATTGTTATGAAAACCTGTATACTTTAGACTAGACTGGAATACATGTATACCTAATACCTTTGTGGAAGAGAGAAATAAAAAAAAAACATGTACTTGGCCGATTTTTTACAGAATAATGTGAATACGGCTTTACGGTACAGATGGGTAGATAAATAATATTGCCGTATTCTACAATATTAGTTACCTGTGGAAGTTTTATTGTGATCAGTTGCTTATCGATGATTTATATTGGACTACTGGAGGCTCGCGTCTTTTTCGTGGTGAATTACGGACTGAATTTAGATAGTGCAATATTTCGACATGTAGCGAACTTCGAAAACACATAGATCGACAAGTCATTGCTTCGACAGACAATTATTAGATAACACCACCTTCGAATTACCACTACTTCGACAGACAAAACTTAGACAAGACACATCTTCGAATGACTTAACTTAGCTGGTTTCAACAACATTTATCGTTGCTATTCCGATCCTATTGAACGTAGCGTGATGTTATATAGCCTATATTACGCACACAGAATGTAGCTTAGTATAGGTGAAAGAATTTTACAAATCAATCCCGTAGTCTGCGAGCCTATACAATACAAACAAATAATTAATTTTTTTTTGAACTGCGAAGTCTCGGGTTCGATTCCCGGGTCGAATCAAATAATATTTGTGTGATCCACAAAAGTTTGTTTCAAAGTTTGGGTGTTCTATGTATTTAGAATATTTAAGTACGTTTATCAGTTGTCTAGATCCCATAGCACAAGCTTATAGCTTAGTTTGGGCTAGATGACGTTGTGTGAGAATGTCCAAAAAAAATTATTTATTTTTATTTATCTTTTCCTCTTTATGTATGGATTGTGCCCGCTACTTGAAATATTTTTGTCATTCCAGAGACACCCAGGATTAGACTTTAATTGGCTGTGCCATAGCGGCTGACACGTAAGATTTTGTTGCCTCAACATTTCATCACAAGGCAACGGGTTTCAATATTTTTTCATAATTACAATACAGCTGCTACTTTTTATTTAATTCATTTGGCCATTTTGGACATGACCCATTCTATTTGTGCCCGGTGACGGCAATAGGCTTGCCCCCTATTAATTGGGGCTAAAAATACTGGAAAATTGTGGGTGTGTAATGCACGTCTTCACCCCTTCGGGGATATAAGCGTGATATGTGTGTGTGGTATAATGTGATGAGTAATCAAAATTTTCGGTTTCATCACCTTACCTAAAACTAGCAGTAAGTTTTTAATAAAGAAGTTAGGTTTAAGAAGTCAACATGTTATTTCTTTGATGTATATTTACTTTAAAAAAAAATAATATTCTCTTTTCGGCTTTTCTTAATTTAACCCTATTAATTAAGCGTAAAGAACCTATTATATTTTTAATTAAAATAAGTAACTTTAAGAAGAAGTACCTTATATTATTGAGTGCTTTCCTTATTTTTCTAAAATCTGGATTAGGGAAAAATTAATAAGTTATTCGCTACAAGAGAAATATTTTTAGTAACATTATAATTCGTAGCCACGTAGTTGGGGTCGGCTTTCCACTCTAACTGCGATTCGGCTGAACTTCGATATTTTCCGTGAAGCGACTGCCATCTGACCTCCACAACCCATGGACAATATCGAAGTTCTGTAGTTACGGTCAGATTTTTGATTTAGGGCCCCAACTACCCCTAGGGCGCGTTTATATGACACGGAATATAATAACGTGGCCGCCGCGCAGCGCCAGTATGGCGACCTGGCTTGGATGCTTTCTATGTTTAACTACTACAGTTAGCGTCGCCGTGCATTGGCTTTCGACCTCAAGGTCTCGGGTTCGATTCCCGGTTCGAATCAAATATTTGAGTGATCCACAAATGATTGTTTCGGATTTTGGGTGTTTTCTATGTATAGTATGTATATATTTAGAAATGTATAAGTATAAGTATGTTTATCAGTTGTCTAGATCCCGTAGCACAAGCTTATATTATCTTAATTTGGGCTATATGATATTGTGTGAGAATGTCCAAAATATTTATTAAAATTACGATATAAAATAAATAAATAAATAAATTTATTTCACAAAAAACATATTATAATATTTGAGCAAGCCATCTACAACTAGGTACACTAAACTGCCTGTAAACTAGTTAAAATCCTGTATTTTGGAGGACAGTGTGAACAGGGCCATGTTTGTGAGTTTGACTCACTGTGTTTGCAATACAATGCATGTGTTTGTGTGTGCGAGTGTGCGTGTGTGCGTGTGTGCATGTGCGAGTGTGCGTGTGTGCGTGTGTGCATGTGCGAGTGTGCGTGTGTGCATGTGCTAGTGTGCATGTGCGAGTGTGCGTGTGTGCGTGTGTGCGTGTGTGCATGTGCGTGTGCGTTTGCGTGTGCATGTGCGTGTGTGTGTGTGTGTGTATATGTCTGTGTGTATAAATGTGGCAATGGGGTCATCACTGCAGGAATATCAGCAAATCCTCATGTACGTGTGTGTGTGTGTGTATGTGTGTGTGTGTGTGTGTGTGTGTGTGTGTGTGTGTATATGTCTGTGTGTGTAAATGTGGCAATGGGGTCATCACTGCAGGAATATCAGCAAATCCTGTTTTCTGGTAGTCAAACTCCAGGGTTATATTAACTTAGGTATTACAAAAGTCTACCAAGCATTGGTTACATGCGGACGATAATGTTTTAATATTATCATGCATTTAATCATTTAAGAAAAAAAAACCATTATTTTATATAGGTAACAAGCGCTCTTCCTTTCTACTATATTCTACACTGGATTTTGCTGTGCACGTCAAGGTCTACAACTGATACCTGTGATGATAACAAACTATACTTTATAATATACTAGCGGACGCCCCCGCCTTCGCCCGCTTGGCAAATTATACACACAAAAACCTTCCTCGAGAACCACTCTATCCATTGGAGAAAACTGCATAAAAATCCGTTGCGTAGTTTTAAAGATCTACGCATACCTACATAGGGAGGAGACGACTTTGTTTTATACTAAATATATTAGGACAATTCACACAACGCCATCTAGTCTCAAACTAAGCAGAGCTTGTGATATGAGTACTAGATAAACTGATATAAATAATTATATACATTTTTTTTTTGTAAATACATACATATTATACATAGGAAACATCCAGACTTCGGTACAAACGCATATGTCATCACACAAAGTTTGTCCCGACCGGGAATCGAACCCGAGACTCCGGCGTCGAAAGCCGATGCACTACCGACCACACCACCGAAGCAGTCAAACTATGTTAAGATTAAGTATGCATTTAAAATTATAATAAAATTCTTAGTAAATAAAAATACCATTATATTTGATGTACCAAGTGTTGTTCCTAGTCTATTCTTTACTGTATTCTGCTGTGCACGTCAAAGTCTAATGTACAATTGATACCTCTGATGATGGTCAAACTATGAAATGAAATGAAATGATTTATTTATTTGTATAGGTCTAATGACCTATACAAATAAATAAATCATTTCATTTCATCTATCTAGAATTATCTATCTAGGGATAATACCCTAGATAGATAATTCTTAAAAAAAAACAAAAAAATACGCTTTTATAGAGAATCCAACTAAAAAGTAGAAAATAAATTTTAATAAGTTTGAATTAAGAATATGTAGTGTAGATAAGAAATAAATGTACATGGGGCACACTAAAAGTTTTGCACTTCTAGTTAATCGGAACTATTTGAATTTCGAATGTTATATTTTTTTAACGTTGCAACCTTCTTAATAATAAAAAAAACAATTGGCGGGAAATCATCTGTCAATTGTTTTTTATCACACATCAGAGTTCTACGTATGCAACGAAAATGGAATTAAGTCGAAAAGATTTTAGAGCGATGATTTTTTTTTATTTGAAAAGTTCTCTCTCTCCGCAAGACTGCCGCTCGTCTTCAAAATGCTTTTGGGAGAGAAGCACCTTGTTTGAGCACCGTGAGGCGATGGTTTGCTGAATTTGAGAGAGGTCGAGTTTCTTTTTCGGACATTCTAATGCTGTTTATGACATTGTCACAGGAGACGAAACGTGGATTTATTGTTTTGAACCCGAAAAAAACAGCAATCTTGTGAATGGGTGTTTAAAAATGAGAACAAGCCAACACAAGTGAGGCAGGCGAGAAACGTTGGTAAAAAAAAAATCGCGTTCTTTTTCTCAGCTGCGGGTCCCATCTGTACAATTCCACTTGAAGATCAAAAGAGTGTTAATGCCGAGTGGTTTCTACCATTTGTTTACCCAGGGTGTTAGAAAAAGTTCGCGAAAGACGACCCAAAAGGCGCGTTCTCCTACATCATGTCAACGCTTCTTCACACACGGCCAACAAAACAAAGTCATTTTTAGCTTCCGAAAAAGTACAACTCGTCACCCATCCTGCGCATAGCCCCGACTTAGCACCCTGTGATTTCTGTATTTTCCCCAAAATCAAAGATTTGATGAGAGGTTTCACTTTTACCAACTCCGAAGAGGCAGTGATAGCGTTCAATCAGCACGTAGAAAACATGCCTTCAGTTCTGTGGTCCTCCTGTTTTAAAAAATGGTTCGATCGCATGAAAAAATGTTTAAAATGTAAAGAAGAGTATTTTGAAATTACGCAAAACTTATAGTGTGACCTACGTATTTTATTGTAAAAAAAGCGTGAGGTGCATTTTAAGATATTATCAAAATGATAATTCTTCTACTCATATTTGTCAATAAAATATTTATAACTATTGACACTATGCACCTCACGCTTTTTTTTATAAAAGCGTGGTTTTTTAGTTTTTTTAAACTATTATTTATTATGCTTTATATCGATCAAACATGTCTTTGGTGTACGCTAGATCGATACTTATATGCAACTTTATATGCTGTACGTGTGTTATTTATACATAAGGTCCACTGCAAAAAATGTTATTTTGGCACATAGATATAACGTATATATTGATATAACATATATAGATATAACGATATACATATATATACGGTATACATAGATATAACGTATAAATTAGTACCTCAATGTTTTGGTAGGTGATCTTCAATTGCAATATCCTAGTAGGATGTTACGAACATGCAGAAATGCAGCAATGTATCTCGTGTCATTTGTTCCGACGATTTCCGATAATTGTCGAGGATTGCCGAGCCTTAAAGTGGAATAGTCGTACGAACTGGTAGTTACACACACTGTGACTGTTACAAGTTAGACAAACAAAGTTATTGTCGAATAGTGGGTGTTTATTACACCTCTGCGTACATCGTCGAGGATATACGCTTTTGTATGTTTATCTGTTCTTCTAAGTATAATTGCCGTCTCAGTAAAATAAATAGAGTTTCTATTTAAAGTCAGACAGACAATCAAATTTACTGCTTGAATAATGTAGTACCAACTAACATCGCGCTATTTTGTTCCCAACACATACATTCAAATATTATACAGTACATAGAGTAGGAAGCTTTGGATAATTGGATGATCAAAAATATCAACATATACAATGATAGATGACTTAAATGCAGATCAGTAAACTTAAATCCATGACACACCACAGAAACTATTATGCTATCTTTTTTCGTTTTTAATTTCGCGATACCGCGGCCGCTTCTATGTCCATTGCTGCGGGCGTCTCTGGTACGCACCAGAAGGTATTTCCAGTAGCGCCCGGCGGACTTTGGCCACCTGTGTGGTCTATTCGGGGGTTTGGTCGGAATGAAAATCCCGCGTTGTTGGGGTTAGGTTTTATCCCCTGTCGGCGGGTGGCTATCCCTCCGTCCTCATGCCCCGATCATGGAGATCGATGCTACTGGGCGTAAATGAGTCTGCGGCGCCCTCATTACGCATTAGAAACAAGAAACTATTGCTCCCGTCACACTTTGATCCCATGTATATGGGCTTTTGCTGTTTCCTTGCTACGAGTATTTTAGTAGTTTCACCCTACACTCGTATGTCTGTTAGCAAGTGCATTGCGCGCAGGTGAGGACGACTGGAGCTCTTGAGATGTTTATAAAGCCCGTTTATATCTGATCTTATCTCTATTACACCATCCAAGTCTGTCAAAGTCTGTGTAGCCAGATTTTCTAAAGAAAACTTGCATTTCGCATTGCCGTAGAATTCTCTAGCTGAACTTAAAGTGTTTTTTTAATGGCATTGCAGTAATCTCAGTAGGTAGGTAGTGTGGTGACCGAGAATCTAGCTCCTGTCACAGAAAACTATTGAGCCGAAAATTCTTCATGTGTTCTTCATGTGAAAATTCTTCCGTCTTCAATGTAGCTACACATTATCTCGGAGTGCTTTAGGCTACTTCTTATCCTGGTAATATAATCCCGTAGGAATTGAGAACGAGAAAACCAAATCACGCGTAGCTAGTAGGTACGTAGGTGATACCACAGATATAAGAATCTACCGCATCCAATCTATTATAACTTCACAGTAACCGACGGAGGCAGCTGCGTATTTCGCTTGGTGGACCGTCAATTTACACGACGTTGATTTATACAGATAGCCTGTGCGATACGTTACGTACGCGTATTATACGTATACGTAGTACGCCGTACAATAGGATATCATACGTACAATATTTCGCGACATTATGACTCGGTTTGAACGGTTCGGAATACGCTTCAGTGCTCTTCGAATTTCGTATTTGAAATATTTTCAGAGTTTGTGACAGTTTTTATTGTTGTAAAAAGTAAATAAATAAAATTATAAAATACATGACAGATAACTGGCAAGGCATTTATTGTTGTTATTGGTAGTATTAAACGTATTTATTCAGTTCATAATGGTCTCGTATTAGAAGTCCAAGATAAATCTCCAAGTGCTAAACTTGCCAATCAACGGATAAGGCTCAACTAGCGAAAAGTGGGCAATAAATATCTGCTTACTCCTACGAGGTAGGTCCCGATTCGGTCTCAAACTTTTACTACTATTAAATACTCTATAAGCTTCTATTGAACTGATGATGTTATAATACCTATAACTTATAGCCTTCCTTGAAAAAAATGGACTATTTATAATTTTTTTTTAATCAAGCCCCTAGTAAAACAATGGTAAATATGATGTTAATTTTTTTTAAATAATAACATAATTTCGCACAAAAAAGACATTACAAACGTCGACATATATTTCACCTCTTCACGAGGCATTCTCAAGACTGTCTCAAAGAGAACAGCCCTAGTTCCCCTAGTTCCCAAGATTAGAGCGTCAAACCAAGCAAACTCTTCAGCGTTTTATCAGTATTCATACCTTTCGGTCGTCCGTGGATAGACAATAAACTTGCGAACTCTTATTGGCTGATTTCCGAATCCAACACAGATTTTCAGGGCTGAACGGATTCTTTGACTCTGATTGGCTGAAACCGGAATCTTCCAATCAGTCGTGTCCGATATAACGCGTCTTGCAAGTCTGTTTACAGTCTTATAATATCAGTGTAGATATAATTATTTAGGTATACATAATATACCTACCTAAAAATTAAAATAAAGTATCCTGCATCTTACCGATTTAAAGAAAAAAAACAAGAAAGAAACCGTCATTTTAAGTAAGAAAAGTACTCAACAACTTCGCCACCAAATTGCAAAGAAAGAAACGTCTAAAACCAAAGTTGATCCACAATAATCCTGGCTAGCTAGGAATAAGCTACTTACGGTGTTTCTATTCGTCGCCACAAACTGTGAAAAGGCTACATAATCCTAATGAAATGGATTGGACCTTTCAAATTTATAAGGATGACAAATATCAATTATTTTGGAATTAAAAACTATGATTCAAATTCAATTGTACCTACACAAAAACATACAAGTAGGAGACTTAACTTAAAGATAGTACAAAAGGCGGCCTTAAAATAAAGCTTAGTAAATAATAAACTAAAGAGACAAAGACAGAGTAGGATAACAATATAAATGAACTAATAAACTTACCCACAGGTAGTAATGATATCATAGGAAAAGAAAGAATACTTACATAAATACTTAAAATACACAAAATACATAGACATTGTTTATATTGGTTAGAGAAATGTAGTAATCATTTAACATATTTTTGAAAGAAGTAAGAGACAGCGCACGTCTGATGTGAACTATGATTATACTAGCCTAGAAAGGATCCCCATTTTTCCAAGACTTTTAATTACTACTCCGATCCTAAAGGTCGCACCGGGATGTGATACTGCCTATAGCATTTTCCGACTTTTCAAAACAATAATATTGCACACACACACATATCACGCCTATATCCCCGAAGGGGTAGGCAGAGGTGCATAACACACCCACAATTTACCAGTATTTTAGTCCCACGGAATAGAGGGCAAGCCTATTGTCGTCACCGGGCACATTTATAATGGGTTATGTTCAAAATGGCCGAATGAATTTAATAAAAAGTAGCAGCTATATTGGAATTTTGAATAAAAAATTGAATCTCGTTAGCTTGCGATGAAATGTTGATTAAAGGCAACAACATCTTACGTGCCAGCCGCTATGCCACAGCCAATTAAAGTCCTGGGCGTCTCGGACTATTGGACAATAATATTGAACGAAAAAACCAAATGCAACCTTTAACTAAAAAGCTATTTGGGATATGTTCGGTTCCCTTATGAGATCGACTCCAAACCAACAACTTTTTCATTAAATAAATGGTAGTCCTTTATAACACCAAATGAAAAAATTTACAAACACACTAGTCGCCCTTACGTTTTTAGAAGCTTACCCTCGATTTCTCCGGGATCCGATCATCATTGGAAATCTTGGATCTCTTTAAATACATGTCCATCCTAAGGTTGCCTGTAAGATATAGCTTTTAGCGATAAGGCAGCCCTTTGTACATCCTGTTTTGTTGTATCTTGTGATTGTTAATACTGTACAATAAAGTTTATTCTAATCTAATCTATTCAAAACAAAGTATTAAAATCGGTTCATAAAAGATGAATTTATCCGCGAACAACCATAAAAAAAAAAAAAATATACGACTGTATTAAGAAACCTCTTTTTTTAAGTCGGTTAAAAAGAATAACAATTCCAATCTGTAGTTTCTCAGATTAGGGTAACATTATATCGATGCAGGTTTAATAGAAAAGCATGCCATATTGGTTAGGTCCACCATTACGACCCTTGGAGATAGATATAGTTCACCCTCTGAACTCTTCCCTTGCTTATCTTCAATTATTGCCTTCAATCTACCTACTGTGAACAAGCCATGGTATACAAATATATCCTTTATTTATAATATATATTTTTAAACTATTTCGAACCCAAGTGTACGTAATCTTTATTGTTTGTCTAATATTTATGATCGAATGCCATAAAATTTTGGAATAAATAGGCATCAAAAGTTATCGCTACAATATCTCTATCGATGTCGTAAAAGGGTGCTGTCTGGCGTTCAATATAACATGAATCCGCTATAAAATTAACAAGACCATGGTACTCGTAGGTTAGGAATGCTTTGGTACTGTTTTGTTTGTGTTTGTGACAAACGGCAGCCCTTATTTATTTTGTAGTTCGTCGCTGCTTCGAGCAAATTCGCTCGCGGCGCGCTTTGTTCAGTATTAGGGTTACCGCAAATGGGTAATTGTGATTTTGAGTTAGAAATTTTTTGTTTAACTTTGAATTTGCCGTGGTTATATTTCTGTATTTAAATTTTCATTGAAATTTTCTATTTGCTATAATTTAATATGAAGGTACTGGCATTTATTTTAGGTACAGTTTGTTTTCGAGTCTTTTGTTACATTCATGCCTACAGCGTCACCCTTTTATATTAAATTGTATGTTAATCCCGCTTCCTGAAGGTACTGTTTTTTTTTTATTCTTTATTGTAGAAGAATGTAAGAAATTTAAACTAATTAATTTAATACATATAACATACATTAAATACATACACATAAGAACTTAATAATATAAGAACTTAATATTTTCGTAACATAATACCTTTAAATGTCTACAAAAATATTCTATCTAAGAAATTATATTGGATTATCTGTTGTAATGATCCAAGTAGAATTAAAAATAAAAGCTCCTCTTCATAAAAGCTGTTCTATCATCATCATCATTTCACCCAACTGACACCCACTGCTGGGCATAATAATTTGCCTCCCCCAACAAACGTTACAACATTTGGTCTTGACTATTGAGCGTTTCGCATCCAGTGGCTCCCTGCGACCTTTACGATGTCGTCAGTCCACAATGTTTATAAGTGCAGAAATATAATTAAATTTACTTCAGATACGCATGTGAAGAATTATCAATCTTGACAACCCTAAACACGATAAATACAGACAGTTTGCCGACTAAAGAAGAGCAAGGCGTTGCAAATACTGCACTGTTTTACAACCCATAGGATGCCACCCCACGTCTCGAGTTTCGTGAGATAAGGGGTTACAAATCTTAGAGTTTAGTTTGAGTTTTTTTTATTGTAAGTGACGTTTATATGATTGTGATAATACCAGCGACCTCGTTCCTAGAGATACCTACGAGCAATTGATTTAAACTTTGTACTCGATACACCTGTGAACAATGGAGCTTGCAATTCTGCATTATATTATGATCTAAAGAAATCTTAAGGATCACGATATACTGTTTTTTTATTTGATTTGAAATCGTCACATAGGTACATCACGCCTGTTTCCCTAAAGGGCTAGCCAGAGGCTTATTTTTTAAGCTCAAGTTATTATCTGTAAATTTTTATATCTTTATTTATTTATTTATGTACAACACACAGAGCAAAATAAAACAATAAGAAGAGTACAAAGAGAACAGTGAGCAGTTAGTACAAATGTACTACTTATTTCTAAAGGAATCTCTCTTCCAGCAGGCCAGAGAGGAGATGTAAACGTGACAAGGCAACGTATGGGTAGTGCAATAAAAATAAAACCTACATAAACGAAAGGTGCATTATATATTACGAGTATATACATAAATAAATACATACTGAACTACTCGTATAATATACTTAAATATAAAAGAGACTACAATATATTATTACCCAATATAACTAAGATAAAGTGGAGAGGTAGTGTGCTTTTACTTTCTTTTTAAATAGAGTAAGAGTTCTACATCTTAGAATGTCAGGAGGGAGTGAGCTCTGTTTTTGGCTCCACATAGTACAGACAATGCAGTGGCATTGTCTGTACTATGTGGAGAATGTGGAGAATCGGGTACTTTTAAATTAATACCAGACAGCTGCAAATAGGGAAACTACTGATCAACAGTAATGTTGATCAGTAGATTCCCTATTCGCAGCTGTTTGAACCGCCAAGGTTTTAATGGAACCTCTATCCACTATTACCTGAAATCAAAAGAGCATCAGCAAATTCAACACGACTTCTTGGTTTCCCATACACACGCAGCTTTAAGGTCGATTCACACTAATCAGTGAAGCCTCCGACACAATTCAGTGATTTATCAGTGCAAAATGTAAAATATTCTTTCATACATTTTCTATGAACATGAATTAAAGATTATTAGAAAATGTATTAAAGAATATTTTGCACTGATACTGAAACTGGAGTTCGATTTTAGCTGAGCGCGTGGCTGGTGGCTTTCTAGGTTACCTCTGGCGCTCCGCTAACATCTTCCCAGACACTCACATACCGAACAACATTTCTTGTCCTGCACCTGGAGCTAGTTAGGAATAACTAGTTCTTCTGTGCGGGACTATCTACTAATCTAGCATTACCTTGACATTGGCGAAATTATCGATGAACATCGATGGAGCCACGTTTTAAAAAAAAGAAGAAGAATATACTGAAATAGTTTGAGACGCCCACGACTTTAATTGGCTCTGCCATAGCGGCTGGCACGTAAGAGTTTGTTGCCTTTCATCAACATTTCATCGCAAGGCAACGGGTTTCAATTTTTTTTTCAAAATTACAATATTGCTGCTACTTTTTGTTAAATTTATTCGGCCATTTTGGACGTAACCCATTATATGTGTGCGGCAATAGGCTTGCTCCCTATTACGTGGGTCTAAAAATACTGGCAAATTGTGGGTGTGTAATGCATCTCTTCCTACACCTTTGGAATATAGGCGTGATATGTGTCTGTCTGATACTGAAACTGTGCCGCGTTTGTCGATCGAAACTGAGGCTTCACTGGTATGTGTGAATCGACCTTACTCTGAATCGGAACCAAGAAAACTATCGACGCGACTGGAATGGGTAACATCTGGGAAGTGAGAAACACATACATTATGCCTTTAATGGCCTGTAGCTTGACTCTTTCGTATGTGAGTCACGCCACAAGTAAATTGTGAAGGAGTATTTTTAGATATTGCATTAGCTTTGGATTGGTTTTATGCCAATATTATTACATTTTAGAACATAGCAAGTCTCCCTAAGGCGAACGCGTTGCTGTATGCATTTTAAGGCGCTATACTATTAGGCAAGTCTTGCATTCATGTATGAAGTTACATCTTTGCAATTTGCATATAATTTATTAAAAACTGTACCTATACAACAATATTATAGATTGTCCGGAGGTAACGGGAAGCATTGAGCCGCTAGCTCAGCGCCGAACAATAGCTTCCTTGGCCGCATTCTACCGTATTTACCACGGCGAGTGTTCTGAAGAGCTCTTCAATCTGATCCCACCCTCTTCCTTCCGATCCCGAACAACGCGTGCCGGGCAGAGATGCCACTCCCACACAGTGGATAGCATGTTCGCGAGAACGATAGTGGCCTGGAACGCCCTGCCTGTGCACGTGTTTCCTCCCACATATAACCCTGGGTTCTTTAAGCGGAGCGTGAAGAGGCACATCAGTGGTCGTCAAGTCGAGTGCCACTCTCTATAGTATTTGCGCTGTGAGAGTGGCCCAAAATCGCTAGACGTTAGACTTACCACCAGGCGGGCGGCGTCAATTTGGCGATCAAAATATTAAAAAAAAAAAAAAAAATTATTATATTATATTATTAATAATTTTTTTGGACATCCTCACACAACGTCATCTAGCCCAAACTAAGCTATAAGCTTGTGCTATGGGATCTAGACAACTGATAAACATACTTAGGTACTTATATATTTAATTTTCTAAATACGTACATACAAACTCAGAAACAAACATTTGTGGATCACACAAATATTATTTGATTCAACCCGGGAATCGAAGCCAAGTCTTCGGAGACGAAAGCCGATGCACTACAGACCACGCCAAAGAAGCAATCATGTTGTATTATTTATTTATTAGTAGCTCGTCGAGTCGTAAATTCCACTATTTGGTATGTATTGTAAACCCGAAAGTATGTTTGGATGTTTGATACACGGATGAGCACCCTTCCAACATCTTTAGTGATTTAATATTCACAAAAATGTATCGTTTCAAATAGAAAATCTTTTCACAAGAGCGTAATTTAATTGAAATAGCCTTTGCGTTAAGTTTTTGCTACATAACTTGAAAGACAACGCGGCCCGTCTAATTAAACCACGTACAGCGGGATATTACAAGCGAGGAAATACTGCACTTTAATACTAAAGAAAAATACAGTGATTTTGAAAAATAGACATCGAGATTTGGGAAGTATGTTTGTAACTCAGTCATTCGTAAATCCTTAAATAGATTTTGATAAAAATTACATAGACCATTTCCTGAATTGACACATAGGATAACTACATAATTATCCTGGTGATAGAAAGAAAGAAAGAAACGAAAGGTTTTTTTTTTATTGTTGTATCACAACTTTACACTCAACGTTACACAAAGAATAATATAACTTATCTGTGGTCACAACGACCACAGACGTAAAATTGACTTAAGTGACACTGTCGTGTCACAATAACTGACAGTGTGGTTTGTTTGTTTTGACACTTATGAGTGACGTGTGTGTGGCAGGAAATACGTGTCAACCACGTGCCGCGTTTTTACAACATATTATTTATAATTGTTTACATTTATTGCCTAAATTTGCCTAAATAAATCCACTGACACGTACCCACGTACAGCAACTTGTAAAAATTGCGACGCACTATTTAGTCCGGTCAATTTAGACATTCGAAGGTGCATAAAGTCCCAGCAATCTGAAAATCAGTAAAATTGTTCAGGACATAATCTCTATATATAAAAATGAATCCCTATTTCCCTTGGTCACGACATCACGCGTGAACGGCTGGACCGATTTCGCTTATTCTTTTTTTGTTGTGTTCGTAATTATCAGGAGAAGGATCTTATGGAAGAAAAAAAAAGTTATGCGGATCATTAGAAAACTGTATGCGGTACGACGTTCGCCGGGACAGCTTGTTATAAATTAAATTTAAAAGTTCCCCATCATTCCCGTGTGGAAATTTTTTTATTCGAGGTCAAAGGTCCAAAAATTACTTTTTCGCAATTTTCAGCAAAACGGTAAGTTTTATCATAAAAGTAATCTAGCCAAAAATTGTAGATCTGAAAATTATCTATAAAAATGTATCAATACTTTTTTTCTACGAGCCACCGTTTCTGCGATATCTATATACATATACAAATGGGAAATGTAATTTTTGTCCCCCCCTTAGCTCTCGAGAACTGCTTATGCTACAATGATGGTTGACCCCTCTATAGATAGCCCTCGATCTGGAGGTAAGCCAAAAATAGAAAATTTGACCTAGACTTAAGGGGTCCAAAGTTATAGGCCAAAACCAGTATGGTGTCTTGGCGGATGCTAATAACTTCTAAATTTTATTTATAATTATGTTTTGAATAATTTTACTGATTTTCAGCTTGCTGGGACTTTATGCACCTTCACTCTCATTTTTTGGTCTAAATTGACCGTACTAAATATGGGATAACCCTCAGCATATTGTACTGAGACGAGCACATTACCTATTTCAGTACATCTGGTTTTCAGTGTTACCCCATAGCGATACCTGATGTGTTTGGGCTTTGGGAACTAAGAAATTGCTCTAGGCAGACAAAGCCGCGAGCGTTCGCTAGCTATTAACAAAAATATACACAATGGCGTACAGTCAATATCAATTGCACCGCAACTTTTATCGAGAAGTCCTTAGAGTAAGTGAAAATTAGCTGAAATTTTACGAGAAAAGAGTATTTAATACCGTACACTTTCCGAATTCCCACATTTAACAATCCTACACTAGAACACTTGAACCAGTACTTACAACACATCATATTTCACAGAACACAATTACATGGAACGTTTGAAGAACCTAACTCGAAGAGGTTTCGTTGTAAAACCATCGTAAATATGTTCTCATACCTCGAACTGGTAAGTCTGCTGAATAATGAACCATTAATTCGGTAGAAGAGTAAGTGCACTCACAGTCGTTATTCAAGGCTGGCGTGTTTTTGGAACTTGCCTGTTTTAAAGCTTTAGCAAACGATGCATTACAGAGGTGCTCTAAGAAAATCACATTAAGGTGTCTTTCCACCAGAGCATCATCTAAGCTATTCATGTTCTTGTCCTGTCGATAGACCACACTATATTTTTAGGGTTCCTGTAACGAGTAATACGGACCCTTATTACTAAGGTTCCGCTGTCCAACCATCCGTCTGTCACAAGGCTGTTTAGAATTTTTCACAGATAATGTAGGTATTTCTTTTGCCGCTACATACTACTAAATATGATGAATAAAATAACCTCAGACTAAAAGAATAACATAGACGGAACGAATAGAACTAGCGAGTGAAGCCGCCAAAAGGGATACTATATAGCAATGGGATACCATTCCGCTCGCACTCCTTTGTGAGCAGCGAGTGTGTACGCACGTGCGATCACGGTTGAACAAAATATTATAAATATGCCGTATTGTGTGGTGAAAAGGTGTAAAAACACTTCAACTATTCATAGGAAGAATGCTGGATTATCGTTTCATAAGTAATTAACTATTTCTTATTAGATTTCATAACATTTTTCTAAATATTTTAGTTGCACAAACTAGGAACACAAAACCTCCGCCATACTATACAGAGTTGCCATAATTTTTTCATCATTTCCACAAAATATTTTGCAGTATTTATGGGAATTATAAAGTACTGAGTAAAAAAAATCAGTGTCATCAATGTTGACAAGCTCGATGTTTCTAATTATCATCATCATCATTCGTGCGTTAGTCCCGAACTCCCGATCACATCTGTGTCCGGGATCTACTTACTATGCGTGGCTTGGGTATTTCGGCAATCTTGGAATTGACTGCTGTCTGACCTCCCTGCCTGTGTTCTGATCCAATTTATTTATGTTACTGTGTCAGTATTTTAATTTCAGTCTAACACTACAAAGGCCTTAGTCTTAACCTAACGACTATTGATATCTACTTCATGTATAGTCAACGACAAAAGTAGCTTAACCAATAATTCTTATCTGTTGATCACTATAGCTGTTAAACCAATCACAAAATCATAAACAAAACACGAAATATATTAACTTTGTCCTTGGGTATTCTAACATTACTAGTACATTGCTGTGGCACATGCATTGGGATGTAAAAAAGAATAATAAATATTTTTGTGCTAATCAACTTTTGTTGTTGACTGTAACTTGTACTTACACTGGAATGGAGCTTTGTTCATTCATCTTAAAAAGGATTATTTAAATTATGGGAATTTTTTTGAAAGCTAGTAATTAAAGTGTGTTTACTCAGTGTTTATCACGTTTTCATTTATTTTACACTTCCCCATTTTAGGCACATATCATAATAATCATTTGTGTAAATGATATAAAATAATTGCAGATAACATTTACTATAACAAATATTAATTATCCATCATATATGTCCACTACGATTTTTTGGAGATTTTTCATTTGCTGGCAACATTACGCACACGCCGTTAGTGGTATCGGTACACGGAAATCGGAGTCACACGCACACATTGAAAGTGTCATTTGGCTTCACGTGTTCATTCTACGTGTTCCGTCTATATTCTTCTTCTAGTCTGAGAAAATAACAATTTAAAAATGTCAATGATATAAAAAGCACTCTAGAGTGTAGGCCATCGAAGTGAATTCACTATTTCATCATCAGTTAGCTAATATAGGTAGAGTAACCGTTACAGAACCATCGACCTCCATGATCGCCTAAAAATAAATGCCTTAAAACTAACGTACAATGGTTGGCCTTATCGCTAAGAAGCGATCTCTTCCAGACAACCATTGGATGGTAAGGGAATTATAAGATTATAGCTGAGGACGGCGAGCTAGCCACCCGCCGTCTTTACAGAAGAAGGCTAGCAGGATTCACTTACCGACGCGGGATAAAACCCGACCCCCAACGATACGACATAAAAAACCGACCCAACGCCATACAAAGGTCACACGGGTGGCCAAAGTCCACCAGGCGCCACTGGAAATTCTTAGAATTTATTGTACACCAATACAAATAAATATCAGAAAAATCGTATGAAAATGTACAAATGGCGGCCCTACCACTAAAAACGATCTCTTACAGGCAACCTTTGTATGGACATAAATGGTTAGAAATAAGATGTGTAAGGGTGGGTAAGTCCTTTGAGTAAAGTTAGTGAGGAAACATAAAAACAATCTTACGCAGACAATAGTAAGCATATTAATTCTATATAATAATTCTTCTCGGCACTCGGCACTCGGCAGAAATGAAGGTAACCGTTGGATTTAGGCCTATGTGCCTATATCCCCGGCAACTATTAGCTTTATGACGTTATTTGGACAAGCCAACTAAACAAAAATACTTTTCGGCGCCAAACCTTTGACCAAGCAGGCTTGTGAAGTTATTTACATAATTTTAAAAGTCTCCTGAAATATTATATGAAAGGTCAGGTCCAAGGACGAAGGACATTACCTCGTAAGCTGAAAGTCTAGTTACTTCCAGAGTAATTTGAAAATTGAATTTTCATGTCGCTTCCAAAGTTTGTTTGAACGAAGTTCCCTTTTATTGTCTTACAGTGTATACGTATCTTAAGAGGTATAATAGCTTCATAGAATTACTATTGACATTCTAAAGGGTAGACAGAGGTATAAAATAGTTCTAATAGGCCCCTATTTCCCGTGGAAATTGTGTAACTACGAGAAACCTACTTAACTACTTAAATAGGAATTATTAATTGTGGAATTGGAATTATTGTGGACATGAATTGGAATTATTAATTATTGAATTGAAATTATTGGTTGTTGAATAGGAATTATTAATCGATAAATTGGAATTATTAATTATTAAAACTGGAATTATTATTGAATTGTGTATTATTGAAATTAATAATTGAATTAATTTTTAGGTTAACCTATATTTACAATAAGAATTACAATATACATAATGATATATACATATTTTTAGGTTAAAATTTTATGTCATGAATTCTATTTATTCTTAGACGAAATATTTGTATGACAAACGGCAGAATGTACCTACTTATCTGGAAACTAATAATTGCATTTACTATCTCTGCAAATAACACACACACATAATCAAAATCAAAATATCTTTATTCATGTAGGTCACAAAGTAACACTTATGAACGTCAGAAAAAGAAAATGCTTCTACATTTACATTTACCGCCAGATTCGCAAGGCAATAGGTAGAGCCTGTGAGGAAAGAACCTGGCAAGAAAAACTCACGGCCACTCTTTTTATTCGCCAGTAAATACAATGATTCTGTTACAACAATAAAAAGAGGGCAAGGGCAGTACGTGACCATGTGTGGACCAAGTGAACTTAAAAATTATGAATCTCTGTGATTCACAAAAAAGTTAAATACTAGTTAAAGGTGCCACATAATCTCAAAGTACCCATACCTTACAATATCATAATAATAATAATTTAACAATAATAAGTGAGTTTCAGCAATAAAACAACATTCCAAACAGAAGTAGCCCCTATGTAGCTCGAGTGATGAGCAAGCAACTCATTGCCATTTCTCTGTATCGTTTAAATAATCTTTAATAGTATAATATCCTTTTTTTGGAGGTGTGTCTTAACAGCCACTTTGAATTTATTTAAAGGAAGGTTCATAATGTTTGGAGGAATTTTGTTATAAAAACGCACACCAAATCCTGCAAAGGAGTCATGAACCTTCTGTAAACGATAATACGTCCCAACCAATTTATGCTTATTTCTAGTCTACTGTCTATGGTAATAGTCTATGTCACTGTTCATACTGTATAAATGTATATTCTGTTTAACGAACATAATATTCGCATATATATATTGTGATGCAACTGTTAAAATGCCGATTTCTTTAAATCTTTCCCTAAGAGAAACTCGTGCATTCAGTTTATAAATCGCACGTATAGCTCGCTTTTGGAGTATAAAAATGATCTCTATATCAGCTGCCTTGCCCCACAGTAAAATTCCATACGACATGACACTGTGAAAATAGCTAAAATAAACCAGCCTGGCAGTTTCTACATCCGTGAGCTGTCTGACTTTACTAATAGCAAAAGCCGCAGAGCTAAGTTTCCCTGCAAGACCCGATATTTGGGCGTTCCACTGTAATTTACTGTCGAGAGTAATACCCAAAAATACGGTTGATTCTACAAGATTAAGGGTATCACCGTTCAAAATAATATTAGTACCGTAGTTCTGAACATTAGGCATACTAAATCTAACACACTTAGTCTTTTTTGCGTTCAGAAGTAAATTGTTGGTTGTAAACCAATCCAAAACTAGTGCAAGTGAACTATTTACTTCGTCAAAATTCCTCAGCTTGCGATCAACTTTAAAAATAAGTGATGTATCATCGGCGAATAGAACAATGTCGCACAAGTTCTGTACATAGAACGGTACATCATTAATGTAAACTAAAAATAGAAACTGACCTAGAATTGATCCTTGTGGCACGCCCATAGCTACAGAAGCCCCTAAAGACCGACTACCATTGATATCAACATGTTGTATTCTATCACTGAGGTATGAGGCAAGTAGGTCCAGTGCCGAATCTCTGATACCATAATAATTGAGTTTCCGTAATAGGGTATTATGTTCAACGCAATCAAAAGCCTTGGAGAGATCGCAAAATATACCAATGGCATCTTGCTTATTCTCCCAGGCATTGAAAATATGCTTCAGAAGCGTTACCCCTGCGTGAATGGTAGAACGACCTCTTGTGAATCCATACTGCACATTATGTAGTAGCATATTTGAATTAAAATGTGATTGTAATTGCTGCAATATAATTTTTTCAAAAATTTTACTAATGGCAGGTAGTATTGAAATTGGTCTAAAATTACCAGGGTCGCTTTTTGATCCAGTTTTAAATAAAGCCTATCACGCCTATTTCCCCGCAGGGGTAGGCATAGGTGCATTACACACCCACAATTTGCCAGTTTTTTTATTCTCACGTAATAGGGGGCAAACCTAAAATAAATGACTATTCTATTCTATTCTACGGTGGGAGAATGACGACAGGGATGATTAGCGGTTGTTATCACCACATTAATATCGGCAAAAAAATCATTTTTTTTTAATCAAGCTTTTTTCATCATAACATTGTATTGTCATGCGACTTACATACGCGGGCAAGGTTTCAGCTCCATCGGAAACCGGGAAGTGTGTTAACTTGCAAGATTTGATTACACACGGAAATCGGGACAGGTGAAAGTAAATAAAAGCTTGTAATAAAACAAAGTCCTCCACAGAGTCTGTCTATCTGTCTGTTCGCGATAAACTCAAAAACTACTGTACCGATTGTCATGATTTCATTAATGGATTGAGTGGTTCCCGAGGAAGGTTTTAGTATATAATTTGTCACGGGCGAAGCCGTAGGCGTCCGATAGTTAAATATAAAGTATTTAAATAAAGATTCTTTTTAATTACAGCCCTACGTCCCTTGCCGGACGCTCCGGGTACACCCCCAGGGTGTTTTAATGAAGGGTTAAATTAAACTATAGTGTTCTGGTTTAACCGAAACCAGGATAATCACCACCTCAGTCAAAGAAAAAAGCTTTTAGTATTATTATCGAGCCATTTTTAGGGTTCCGTACTCAAAAGTTAAAAAGAAACCCTATTCTGTTCGTCTGTCACCAGGCTGTAATTCGTGAACCGTTATAGTTAGTCAGTTGAAATTTGTACAGATCATGGATTTCTGTTGCTGGAAAATCTATATATAGAAATGGTGAATTTAGTTTTTGTTCCCCCTTAGCTCTCGAGAACTGCTGATGCTCCAATAATGGTTGACCTCTCTATGGATAGCCCTCGATCTGGAGGCAAGCCTAGAAATCGAAAATTTGACCTAGCCCTAAGGGGTCAAAAGTTATAGGCCAAAACCTATGGCGTGGTGCGGCGCGAAACACCGCGCAAGACACCTTACTAGTAGTACTCGTATAGTAAACATTTAAGGGAGCTCCTATACAACAACTGTGTTTTGTACTTGAACCCTTTATGCGCGAATTCGACTCGCACTTGAGTGGTCATTTTTAGAAATTAATTCGCGCCTGAAGCAATCCTAAGTTAAAGAAAAACGTCTAAAAAATTAAAACAGAGAGTGGATCATCACTCCTTAATTAAGCTTGAAAGAAGGATTTCGTTATAAATAGGTACGAGTAGAAAGACGAATTGAAGTTTTTATAACTTTAATAAGAGAAATGACTTTTGTTTCCGCCTAACAAATTCTAGTTAACTAGTAGGTATTCGCCGGGCGACACTGGAAATTACTTGCGAACCTGAGACGCCGGAATTAAAAAGAAAAGAAAAAAATAAACTAAGTTGGTTAATTTATGCTTTCGATTGGAGTTCAATGTCATAATATTAGCGAAATGTGTTCTAAAAGTAAAATAAATAATATTAATAGAAAATGTGTTACAAAAGTGAACTATGTGTGTAGATTGAGTATGAGTGAACACCTCTGATGATGCCATAAGGCGAAACCAGTCAGGGCTTATAGAAAATAAAATATTTGTGGAATGGTGTACGAGTGTGTCCAAGTGACTTTTTTTTTCAAAAATGTATAACTAAGTTGGTATTCAAATTTCTAGTGGCCGTTTCGCTTGACCAGATGACTGTAGAATAATGGGTCGACTTATAACATACCGCTGCTAAAGATCCAAGGGTTTACTCCAAGTTACTGCGCACATATCTTGATTTTTCCAGTAGGTTTTGTTAATCTTATGTACTAAGAGGCGAATTTATTGCCGTTATTAGACATCATTATACTATTTGGTAATCCTTTATTTCTTCTTTTAATTTAGCGAGGACGCAATCGCAACTGCTTCTATTGCCGAGCGCCTCGTAGCACTAGGAAGAATTTCCAGTGGCGCCCGGTGGACTTGAGCGCCTCGTAGCACTAGAAAGAATTTCCAGTAGCGCCCGGCGGACTTTCGCCACCCGTGCGGCCTCTGTCTGGTGATGGGTAGGGTTTTATCCCGCATCGTCGGGGTCGGCTTCTGTAAGTACGGCGGTTGGCTAGCCCGCTTATTTTTATCGAAATATGAGTAGGTGGGCGACTTAGGCAAATCCCAACATCTCGGTACAATGTTGGACAACACAACCTTCCGCATTGCCACTTGCCTTCGGCTGGGTACACCTTGTGTATCCCCGCATCATTGCACATTGAGGATTTTTTAAACGATATTTTGTAATGTAAATATTTTTAGTCTATAATTATGTATATTTTGTATATTGTAATTCCTGGCAAAATTATAAATTAAAATAATATTCCTGTTTCGAAAAAAAAATTACAACATACCAAGAATATGAAGAATATAATTTCAAGAAAAACACAACTTAATCGTTTCCTAAGCCAAGGTTCTACAGAGACAACCCACACATGATAGATAATAAACAAAGAGACAAAGCCGCTGGATTGACAAAAAGCTTGATTGATTAAGCCGAGCCTGTAGACGACATCGGTGATCGATCAGGGATCATTACTCGTTATTATCGTACCGTGTATCTGGTTTGGTTAGATGTTATTATTGTCATAACTTTATATTATTTCCCGGTGGTATATAAAATTAGGTATACAATGAATGCTGCTGTTGCAAAAACTGAGCGAAGTGTTTGAATTTCGAAAATTCTATTCTGCACGTGAATATTTTATATTGTTTTCAATGGGACCATTGTTTTTTTCGCTGATTATTCCTCGATGTTATGTCCGATTTTCATTTTTTTTTGTGTTCTAAACCACCCTCACGCCACACGTTATCACTGTGGTAAGTTTGAAGGAGATCGGTTGAGGCGTTTAGGAGGAGTATGCGGACAAACGAAATACATGAGTCGACTAAGATTGAGCTTCGCTCAACTAGAGCAAAAAACCGGATAAGTACGAGTCGGACTCGAGCACAAAGGGTTCGAACCAAAACGGCAAAAAACACGTTTTATGCCTCCTTAAATATTTAGCAATAGAAATACATCATCTGTGAAAATTTCAACTTTCTAACTATCAGTTCATGAGATACAGCCCAAGACATACGGACGGACAGCGAATTCTCAGTAATAGTGTTCCCGTTTTACCCTTTGGGTACGGAACCCTAAAAAGATATGTCAATAATAATATTTTAATTTCTAGGTACAGTCAAGATTCAAAAGTGTTAACAGTCATACTATCATACATACTAACCTCTTAATAGAATTTCTGTAGTCTAATAAGCAACAGCAACACACACACAAAATAGTCTTTATCTGCCGTCCTCTTCGAGGATGAAGGGGCAGACAGAGGCGTTCTTGACGTCCTCATTCCGCCACACACATTGTTTGTTCCACGTATACCTAATATGAGCGAGTCTACTAGGTACCGTTGGAATTTACCAGAGTCTCTTTTGTTTATCAGCAGGTGCAAAGAAGACATTGGCCACGGAGATACACAAACGACCCTTCGTATTGAAGTTACTAACACTTTTGTATTTATTAAGAAAGAAATTATAAATAGATCACAAAAACTGATGTCATCGGCAGGACTCGAACCCACGGCCTTTCCCTAATAGGGATCTAGAACTAGTGGTTCTGTGAACCGTAGACTTCGGGAGCGGCTTTGTTTAGAAAATTTCTTCTTCAATTTTCTTTATTACTCTTTCATTTGTCATCCAATTCAAAAAAAATCATTCAAATGTTATTTATTCATTGTAAGCAAGGAGTGTGTTTAAAGTTTCATGCAAATCGGTTGATAAAAATACGGCCTCAAACATGATCTGACAGAACCCGTAGATGTAGAGGTACAGACGAAAGAAATTCTCCCCAACGAAACGGAGACTTCGGTCGCTTCGCTACCTCAGTCAATTATTAGCGCGATCTAGAAATTATGAATATGATAATTATGAAGCAAAAATTCGATGTTGTCGGTATTGGTCATCGTAGCCCAGTGGTCAGAGTCACTCCCCCTGTTAGGGAAAGGCCGTGGGTTCGAGTCCCGCCGATGACATCAGTTTTTGTGATCTATCTATAATTTCTTTCTTAGAATATAATAGAATAGAATAATCTTTATTGTACACCAATATAAATAAATATGAGAAACATCGTATGAAAATGTACAAATGGCGGCCTTATCACTAAAAGCGATCTCTTACAGGCAACCTTTGGATGGACATAAATGATAAGAAATAAGATGTGAAAGTAGGTAGTCATTGGTGTTTGAGTAAAAAAAGCATTAGTTTCGCTAAAATAGAAGACATTAAAACGTCGACATATATGTTCTGGCTAGCTGTTCTATGAAGCTTCAAGATCTTGATATATAATTTGGCCTGGATAGTTATGCTAACTGATCTCAAATATTGGATAGAATCAGGCGTTACCTAGCGAAAGTCCATGACTGTTCTGACTGAGCTGTTCTCTCTGAGACAGTCTTGAGAATGCCTCGTTTAAAGGTGAAACATATGTCGACGTTTTAATGTCTTCTATTTTAGCGAAAATAATGCTATTATTTGAAAACAGTTTGAACATCATACTTACCATTGCTTTTACAAAAATATAAGTACTAACGTATTTTTCAGAAATAACCAAAAGCTTATAATAATATACCAATGCTTTTTATTAAGGATGTCATAATATTTCGGAGGAAAATAACAAGTCACAATGTTTCCGTCCGTGATATTAAATTTTATGATTCCAAAATGACCACGTGGAAATATCTTTATTAAACAGAGCGTGATGGAATCGCGTAGTTTTTTCAACAAAAATTGTTACCAACGGGAATTACTGTTACTACTGAACCTTTATTTTCTTCCTTTACTCCTTATGTGTTTCAGTGGGAATCGGGAACGAAGAAACCATATAACACAGGTGATCATAACATAGTATAAGACAAAGTCGCTTCCGTCCTTAAGTATGCGTAGATCTTTAAAACTACGCAACGGATTTTGATGCGGTATTAACCAATGGATAGAGTGGTTCTCGAGGGAGGTTTTCGTGTACAATTTGTCAAGCCGCGGGCAGCCGCTAGTAACATATTTATAACACAAAGTCGCTTTATGCATGCTTAAATATTTAATATTACGCAACGGATTTTGATACGATTTTTATACATACCTATTTATAAGAAAACCTACTATACCTACTAGTGATGGATATAATGCTAATGGATAGTTTGATTCTCGAGGATACCTATATAATTTGAAAGCGGGCGAAGCCACGGGCGTCCGCTAATTTACAATAAAATTAGATTTCCAGTTTGTGAAAAGTTAAGAGCAATTTTATTTATTGCAAAACTTTTAATAATAACCCGATAGAACCAGTTTCAACAATTCCATACCTTAGTTCGTTTGATTTACGAGATGTCGTATGAAGAAACTCATATCGTATATTTGTATGAAATGTACATTATAAGATGGTGAGTGATGTATATTGTATATCAGAAACGTGAGAGTGCAATTTTGGAGAGCTTTCAAATGTCTATGATAAATAAATGTAAGCATTAGGTAACTAATTGGTAGGTTAGCTATTTCTTGGCCCAAAGAATAAGTGTCGCCATTCAACGTGGCTACACAGCCAGCATTCTAGGAACCTTCCCAGTCAGCAATGACGTGGAAGATTTTTGTAAATGGTATTTTGTAAAATATTGTTAATTAGTACTATTTAGTGTTATTTAGTAGGTACGTAATGTTGTATAGGTATTTGTAAATAATAACCATGTCTTTTAAATTTTTATCGAACAAATTAATAATTAAAAATCCCGAGTGCACTTAACCAGATATTGAACTATAACCAGTCTGGACGCTATTTGGATCTTAGTATGAACTGATACTCGAGTACCACCTGCTTATGGTTAAATATTTGGTTAAGAACAGTCGGTCTTTTTTTCATTATTTAATTTTTTATTTTTATTTACAGCTTTTTAGTTTTAACTATGTAGCCGATGGCACTCAGGAGATAAATACCTTTCATTTGAGACCTTATTAATTGAAATCCATCCAGCCATTTATCCTGTATGTAGAGGAAATAAACCGGCCAAGTGCGAGTCGTAATCGCACACAAAGGGTTCCGTGCCATAACGACAAAAAAATCACGTTTGTTGTATGGGAGCCACCTTAAATATTTATTGCATTCTGGTTTTTAGTACCTATTTGTTGTTATAGCAACAGAATAATAGTAATAGGGTTCCCGTTTTACCCTTTGGGTACGGAACCCTAAAACGAAAGATACCTACACACATACGCGTGAAAAAAATAACCCTCGCTGCCGCAGTCCGGTAAGAACTGTAAATTACAAATTCTGTTCAAAAGTTTTAATTTAAATCAATCTATATATTTAATACGACAATTTGTCTGTCCGTCCGTCGCGTTTTTCAATTATAATTAATAATACATACATTTGCATGAAATATTAAAATTTACTTTTTTTTATTTGAGGCGATACAAATTTCGCCGTGATAACTAGTTCATTTTAATTTGCAATACAGTGGTCGTTTTTTTTTAAATTCGTGGCCCTGGGCCTCGGCTACACCTACGTCCATTGCTGAGCATACGTCAATATTCCAGTGGCGCCCAGTGGACCTTGGACACATGATTGGCCGCCGCTGCTGGGTCGGGTTTTATCACGCATCTTCGGGGTCCGGTTTTAACCCGCGTCGGTGAATAGTGGTCGCATGACTAATAATAATTACACTTAAGAGACATACTCACTGAACAAATATTCCTCATTCTAAAACGCATTTTGGCTTTAATGAACGTTGCTGGACGCCTACTCGCGTTTACGAACGAAACTTTTAATAACGAAATTAGAACGTGGAAAAAAAATTCATACGAACTTCGCTCGAAATCTAAGTTTCGTTAGAACCGGGGTAGGCCTACTGATGTTGAGACAAAATTCAATTATATCACTCATTATGAACAAGGGAAATGAAGTATTAAACTGTCAAAACATTATCACTTAGAGATAATGAGGTTTCTGAGACGCGTTATGGTAAATGTTCATTAAGAAATATGAATAAATAAAGAGGAGTATGTGTATTGAAAGACATGAACGTAATAATACTTACATAGAATTTAATAGACTTTTAAAAGCAAATAAATTCAGAACGTCATTAAATAATATATTTTTCATCTCTCATGCTCTGAAAGTGGGTCATGGCTTACCTGATATGCGGGTCGAAAGTGATACATTTCGGCCCTAGGGCGGAAAAGTAAAAAAAATGTAAGCATATCTTGAGGCGACGCGACGCGACGGCAAAAACGTATACAGCCAAAGGTCGATTAAGTTAATTCAACTTTCTGGTTTTTTAAGGTGATAAACAAAAAAGAGTTAAATTACAATAAAATAAAAAAAATAAAAAATTTATATATTGTGTTCGCCAAATTGACGCCGCCCGCCTGGTAAGTCGTGACGACGTCTAGCGATTGTGGGCCACTCTCACAGCACACAATACTATAGAGAGTGGCCCTCAACTTGACGACCTACTCTGATGTGCCTCTTCACGCTCCGCTTAAAGAACCCAGGGTTATATGTGGGAGGAAACAAGTGCACAGGCAGGGCGTTCCAGGCCACTATCGCTCGGCAAAGAAACGAACGCTTAAAACGTTCGGTTCTCGCGAACATGCTATCCACGGTGTGGGAATGGCATCTCTGCCCGGCACGCGTTGTTCGGGATCGGAAGGAAGAGGGTGGGATCAGATTAAAGAGCTCTTCAGAACACTCGCCGTGGTAAATACGGTAGAATGCGGCCAAGGAAGCTATTGTTCGGCGCTGAGCTAGCGTCTCAATGCTTCCCGTTACCTCCCTGTAAATAGCATAAACAATAATTATTTGGACAGGTGTACCTTAAAATTTAAGGTTGAGACTCCGACTAAACCTGACTAAAACGCCTCTGTACGCGTCAAATCATAAAAAATTACTCTATAGCGCTTCAAAATCATATGTTCGTAAAAAAGATACTGAAAAAATTAATAAACTGAAGACTATTTTGTATGGAAAAATATAACTAATGACAAGGCGGTATGAACAAAAGACTTGAAAAAAGTGCGAATGAAAAACAAAAATTAAAAAAATAGCGGGATGTACAATTATTGATACGTGATCAATCTCTATTGTTTTGTTATAATTTTTTTATTTGACTTTTTTTTGCTTTCTTCGTATTCGAAATGAAAAGTAGAGTGTGTAACTCGGGTGAAAACACCCATTTCTGCCTCGAACTATTGGCCAAAATATCTCGTCAGAAATGGGATGCTTTCATCCCTTGGTTAACAATCTACTATTTGTATTTCAATGCAATGTGTTTGCTAAACTATTATTAAGATAGAAATTATAAATAAATCATTAAAACTAATGTAATCGGCAGGACTCGACCCCCGGCCTTTCCCTTACAGAGGGAATGCTTTGAGCAACTGAGTCGGTATGACTCAGTTGATCAGAGAATTCCCTCTGTAAGGGAAAGGCCTGAACTGATGACATCAGTTATGTGATTTATTTATAATTTTTATCTTAATGTCCTTAAATAGGTTAAAAGATGAACTTAAATGCTTTAGACCTATTTCAAACGAAGGGGCAGACACAGGCGTTCAATAAACCCACATTTCACCAATCCTGTATCAATGCACCGCGTGCAATTTTCACAAATAGACTGAGCTATACATAATGTAGGTTTTGTTGCATTAAAATCGAAGAGAAAAATTGGCCCTTTTCGTTACTAGCGGGATGCCCGCGGCTTCACCCGCTGGACAAATTATATACACAAAACCTTCCTCGAGAACCACTCCATCCATTGGTGAAAACCACATCAAAATCCGTTGCGTAGTTATAAAGATCTAAGCATATATAGGGAACTTTGTTTTATACCTACTAAGTATGTTATGATTCCACGTGGCGACACCACAGGTACCAGACTATCAACGAATTCCACATGTATACTTAATGTTCTAAGATTAGCTAAGAAAAAGTCACCTGGGTGATAAAATTTCACATGGTTTTAATTTGTATATTTTGTTTCGTCCATAAAAGAGCATCAAAAGATTCTGGAGCAAGTAAAAAGCCAGAAACATCGTGAGCCAGTGCTCAGACACACCCATCCTGAGGCTTAACGCCCAACGCGCCGTGAACTCTGATTTCCCATGGGACGCCACTACTGCGCCGAATTACGAGTTAAAAAGTAAATGGATGTGCTATTTTGATGTTATTGTTCCACACGTAATTACAACATGGCTACATGACGCGGAGGATTTTTTATACGATATTTTGTGAGTAGTGCAAATATTTTTAGTAAGTACATAATTAATTGTAATTCTTATTGTAAAGAAATACTTTGACCTTCAATCGGAGGTAATAAAACGAAATGTGACATCGAGAAATAGGCATAAGTTGTGTCAACCATCATGTAAATTGGAACTATTTAAAAGAAATTCGTCTATGAATTCAATAAAAATGTACAACAAATTACCGAATAGATTCAAAGAGTTGCCTAACGGATTATTCAAGACTAAGTTATCGAGAACAATGTTTCTATACCTTGAATTAATATATCTATACTGCTATTGGATAGAAACAGGCGTTACTTAGCGAAAATCCATGACAAAACAATGGTAAGTAAAATGTTTTTAAGAAAAAACCTTTTAAATTTATATAATAGCATTAATTTTTCGCAGAATCAAAAGGACAACAAAACGTCGACAATTGTTTCGCCTCGAAACGAGGCATTATCAAGACTGTCTCAGAGAGAACAGCAAAATTCGTGGTTGGAACGTTTTTGCTTATAAGTAAACGCGTGCAAATTTCATTATCGCGATGTAGGATTCTTTACAATAACTAATGTGGGTTTTTAACCACTTAACACTTAAGGTTTCTACCCACATTAGTTATTGTAAAGAATCCTACATCGCGATAATGAAATTTGCACGCGTTTACTTATAAGCAAAAACGTTCCAACCACGAATTTTGCTGTTCTCTCTGAGACAGTCTTGATAATGCCTCGTTTAGAGGCGAAACAATTGTCGACGTTTTGTTGTCCTTTTGATTCTGCGAAAAATTAATGCTATTATATAAATTTAAAAGGTTTTTTCTTAAAAACATTTTACTTACCATTGTTTTATCTATACTGCTATTATAAAGAGGAAAGATTTGTATTTTAGTATGTTTGTAATGAATAAACTCAAAAACTACTGTGCCGATTTCAAAAGTTCTTTCACCATTGGAAAGCTACATTCACCCTGAGTAATATAGGCTACTTTTTATCCCGGTAATGTGTTCCCACGGGAACTGGGAACGAGTAAACTAAATCGCGGAGCCGCAGCGATCAGCTAGTGGCTTATAAAGAGTAAGCTAAGTACTTTTAATGATTTATTTTGCACACCATAGTTATGGTAGAATGTATGACACTAACCACACCCTTACCATCTACGCTGTACCATTTCCAGCTAAGTACGCTGTATTACAATAATTCTGGCAAATTTGATTGATTTGAGGGTACGCTCCCTACTCCCTACCGCTACTAGACTACTACTTATAATATTTAAAAATATAATATTTTCCCTGTTTTCTTTTCAATATTTCACGCGGGCAGTTGGACTGAGGTCCGTGACTGCCCGCGTGAAATATATTATAACTAGTCTGGCCATAAATACTGTTACATTAAAACTTTTCTTTTTTTAAATTATTTTGAATTTGGAACACGTATATTATTTTAAAAACTTCTTTCGATTTCGCGCCATTTCACATATTTTTTCGTGTTCATTATCAAATTACAATAACACCCCTTGTTAAAGAAAATAGGATCGCAGTGATCGCCTTGCGAGTGGGTATGGAGCTGTCAGTCATATTCCAGACACTTCAAAAACTTGGTATCAGCCGTCTGTTCTTATATCGTACTATGAATAGATACAACAACACTTCGTCTGTCGAAGACCAGAAAAGATCGGGGCAGCCGCGTGCTGTTAGAACTACAAGGCTATTAATGCTGTTAAAGCCAGAATTCGTCAAAACCCCATATGGAAGTAAAAAATCTTATCGCGAGAAATGAAGATTCCCGCTAGGACTCTGTCACGTATTATAAAACAAGACCGGAAGCTCGGTGCTTATCGTCGAAATACAGGACGGTTACGTGTTACGATTTACGTTTAAAGAGAGTGAATCGATCAAAGCGCCTTCTGTCACGATACGCAGGTGAAAGGCACAGAAATATCCTCTTTACCGATGAAAAAAAAATCACGATTGAAGAACACTTTTTTTTTTTAAATCCGCGGCCCGAGGTCCATTGCCGAGCGCCTCTGGTAGAGACTGAGAGAATTCCCAGTGGTGCCCGGCGGACCTTGGCCTTTTGCTTTTTTCTTGGGCTTTTATATATATATATATATATATATATATATATATATATATAGATTTATAATAAGTAGGTATAAATTTCAATAATATTACATTTCTTCATTAAAAAAATATTGCATTTTCATTTGTAACAAAACTTATGGCTGGACTAGGTGTATAAAGGTATGATAAAGGTTTTCTCATCCATTTTTCAAAGGTCTTTGTTTTCGTGAAATATTTAATTTCGTCGTATATGACGAGGGGATATCTTTATTGCGTTTGCACTTGACAAATTATATTAAAGTCTTAGATATTTTGATTTTTGACACACCTGTGGACATTTTGTTATTCAATTACTTAAATTTTAATTCTATTAATATTAAAGATCTCGAGAAATAATGAAATTTGTTATTCATCTTTTTAGGATTCCGCACCCATAGGGCAAAATAGTACCCTAAATTAGGTACTAAGTCTCCGCTATCTGTCCGTCCGTCTGTCGTCAGACCCATCATGGCTGTATCTCATGAACCGTGACAGTTACAAAGTTGAAAATTTCACAGATGACGTATTTCTGTTGCCGCTATAAATATCAGCAAATACTCATCATTCACCAAGCCTTTCCCCAACGCAGTCGGGGTCGGCTTTCCAGTTTAACTGCGATTCGGCTGAACTTCGATATTTTCCGTGAAGCGACTGCCATCTGACTTCCACAACCCATGGGCGATATCGAAGTTCTGTAGTTAGACTGGTCGGACTTTTGATTTAGGGCTCCAACTACCTCTAACGACTGCTATAGATGTTCATATGACAACCGGGACCGACGGCTTAACGTGCTCTCCGAGGCACGAAGGGCTCTCAATGTCTTAAGAAATGGTCACCCATCCCAAGAGCGGCTAATTCTTTATTGTACAGATTTACAGAAACACAAAACAAACAATAACAATATGTACAAAGGCGTGCTTAAGCCAGTAATGGCTTTTCTTCCAGCAGACCTTAGAGGTAAAGAGGAGATAAATAATAGTAAAGAGAGAAGAGGAAAGTGTAAACACAACTAATAAATTTAATACATATAACAGACATTAAATGCATATACATAAGAACTTAATAATATAAGACTAAGGCTAAATACCTACATGCTACATACAGATGTAAATATACTTACTAAATAAGAAGGAAATAATATGAAACAAATAAAAGTCAAAAGAATAATTATGGAAAATCATAGTTGGGAGAGGAAATGCTCCTTTGATGTTGCTTAACCTTTGCAATGTGTTAACATTGTTGTTACACTAGACCACGAACCCCTCAGCAAATACTAAAAAACATAATAAAATCAATACTTAAGGCGGTTCTCATACAACAAACGGATTCTTTTGCCATTTTTATAGATAATGGTACTTACGGAACTATTCGTGCGCGATTCCGACTCGCACTTGACCGGTTTTTCTCCTTTATTCTCTAACCCGTTCCCCCACATTTAATAAACTTCTAGTATCGCAAGCGTTTATAATTATGTCACTTACAAGAAAGTTACGATAACACGCATCAGATAATCATATTTATTTTACCAGCCCGTTACGTAGCTTTTTTCAATTTTAATTTTAATTAGTAAATTAAATTAAAAATAAAAATCTTTTATTTTCAGGTTTCTCAAGGCGCATAATATGTTAGTGTACAATGACTGAAAATACACGTCAAAAATTGACACAGCAACCGAATTCAAACTACCGATATGGGATCAAATAGTTGTCGGAATGGGACCAAATTGAAATGGGACCACTTGGGAAGTACCTAGTAGCTTCCAGATAAAAAAAATATCAAAATCGGTTTACCCAGTCCGAAGATATGAGGTAACAAACATAAAAAAAGAACATACATACAAACTCTTCCTTTTTTGGAAGTCGATTGAAAACACTTAAGTAGGTACTTATTTATTTAAAAAAAGAAGTAGGTGGATCCAACGTCAACCTTAATAGCGCGATGTAGAAATAATGAATATGATAAAGCAAAAATTCGATGTTGTCGGTATTGGTCATTCGGATTTGAAAGGCCGTGGGTTCGAGTCCCGCCGATGACATCAGTTTTTGTGATCTATTTATAATTTCTTTCTTAATATTAAAAAAAATATATATTTTAAAAAAAGAACTTCACAATTTTTCCTGTTACTTATAAAATTTTGATAAAATATTGTTGGACATGCTGTCATCTAGCATCTAGCCCAAACTAAGCTACAAACTTGTGCTATGGTATCTAGACAACTGATGAACATACTTATATATTTCTAAATAATATATACATAACATACATAGAAAACACCCAAACTCCGAAACAAACATTTGTGGATCACACAAATATCTAATTCGACCCGGGTATCGAACCTGAGACTCCGAAGTCGAAATCCGATGCACTACCGACCACGCCACCGAAGCAGTTAAACTTCACATCATTCAATTGCGTTTAGACAGACATTATATTGCTAATAGTTCAAAGGTTTCATAAATTATGCAACTGGGGTATTCGTTTTTAAAATTAAACCCAACCGTGGAACCTTGGTTCATCTCACTCCCTCTACAGGTTTAAATGGTATAAAAAATATACCTCTCTCATTTCTGTTAATCGGATTTTAAAATTTGCATAAATATTTTTAAAATGCTTGGCTTATTTTTTGTTGTGACTTAGAAAATGGGACACTTGAAATTCCTGTGGACGAGAGGAAAAACGTACGGACTTAGTATAGAAGAATTATGGTGATAGAAGACCGTAGGTAGTCGAAGATTTGTTTATTTATTATAACCCGAGACTTTAATTGGCTGTGCCATAGCGGCTGGCACGTAAGATTTTGT
Organism: Nudaria mundana; assembly: GCA_963556515.1. Lineage (NCBI taxonomy): Eukaryota > Metazoa > Arthropoda > Insecta > Lepidoptera > Erebidae > Nudaria > Nudaria mundana. The sequence goes on from OY748300.1 coordinate 4,656,683, forward strand.
TGCCTTTCATCATTTCATCGCCAGGCAACGGGTTTCAATTTTTTTTCAAAATTGCTGCTACTTTTTATCAAATTCACTCGGCCATTGGGACATAACCCGTTATAAATGTACCCGGTGACGGCAATAGGCTTACCCCTTATTACGTGGGACTAAAAATACTGGCAAATTGTGGGTGTATAATGCACCTCTGCCTTCCCCTTCGGGGATATAGGCGTGATATGTGTGTGTGTTTATTTATTTCATCAAGAACTACATTTATCTTTACAGGCAAAACCCAATACGGTAGTGTAGTGACAGCATTATATTATTACTAGTGGTCGCCCGCGACTTCGTCCGCGTGATTATAGTTCCCGTCGCCGTATCATTATAAATTGTAGCCTATGTGTTATTCTGATGTATAAGCTATATTATTGTAAAGTTTCATCAAAATCCGTTCTGTAGTTTTTACGTGAAAGAGCATTTTCATTTCGCAATTATAATATTAGTAGGAAGTAGGATATTTAAATTAAAACTCATTTGTATCAAATTACATACATTGTGACTCTCGTGAACTCACTCAGCGAACAAAGATATGACACTGATATCGATCTCCTCAGCCACTAGGTGGAGAGTGCGAAGATTGTGGATTTTATCCCAGCGTTGGATAAGTTTTGTAAATGGTTTGTTCCTATTTTGTATTGAATTATAACTAGTTATCCCAGCGAACTTTGTATCGCGTCCAATAAAAAAAAATCTAATATTTTAATATATAATTGAAAAACGCGACGGACGGACAGACAAATTGTCGTATCAAATATATAGATTACTAACAACCCATATTCAAACGACGTGACTTCCAAAATTTTTCTTTTGTTTGTCATATTTTGGACTTGTCGAAATGGTCCCATTTCAATTTGGTCCCTTCCTATTTGGTACATTGGTCTCGTGTCAAAATCAATAACACTACGATTAGAATGTTCGGGACATTTACCATGTAACATTATTTTATCGAGTCTCCGATATTTCGACGCTGTTCCAAGAAATATCGGAGACTCGATAAAATAATGTTACATGGTAAATGTCCCGAACATTCTAATCGTAGTGTTAATGACCATGATAGTTTAAATACCAAAATCAATAACAGTATGTATAATACAACAAAAACAAATTGTTGTCACCTAATTACAATATATGCTACAATTATGGCATTTTAGGAGACGCCTGCACCATGGGTAGGTTACGTATCATAATTTACATACACATTGTATAAACCTTCCTCGAGAACTACTTCATCCATTGGTGAAAACCGCATTAAAATCCGTTGTGTAGTTTTAAAGATCTAATCATACAGACGGACGGAAGAGACTTTGTTTTATAATGTGTAGTGAGTAGCTGTCCCGGCGAACTTCGTAACGCATTAATTTTTCTAATGTTTTGCACAACTTGTTTTTTGCAAAAGATCCTTCTCCTGATAATAAAGAATACAACAACAAAACAATTATCGAATTCAGTTCAGCCGTTCTCGAGCAATTAATCTCTATATGGATTACAAACCTAAACAACAGTACTGTATTATGGCAACAAAATTTATCTCAAAATACCCTCATATAAAATAACTGGGGTACCAACACTTACAAGAAATATAATAATTATACCGTTATACCTTTCAAGACTTGATCATCCCTCAATGATGTCTTTTAACACCCAAAACCACTTACCTACTAATAATAATAATAGTAGACCTTCTAACGCAGTCTCAAGGCTAATCTCTTATTAATCCTGACCAACTTTACCAACGATAACACAAGCGATTTTCATCCTTATATTTGTTGGTTAAGTTTGTAGTGAGTTGCTTTCATAAGTTAGTCTAAGAGTCAGAAACTATATTAGTCCTCATTGTTTCACCAGTCCCTTGAAAGCTTAACTTATGGATGAAGGCATTTGGGAATGATCGAACTCAATACTTTGTTAGTTAGTTTTTAGGGTTGCGTAACCAAATGGTAAATCGGGAACCCTATTACTAAGACTCCGCTGTCCTTCCGTCTGTCACCAGGCTGTATCTCGTGAACCGCAATAGTTAGAAAGTTGACATTTTTACAGATGATGTATTTCAGTTGCTGCTATAACAACAAATACAAAAAAAAACAGAATATAATAAATATTTAGGGGCTCCCGTATAGCAACCGTTTTGGTACAGAACCCTTTGATCGCGAGTCCGACTCGCACTTGGCCGTTTTTTTTAGGAAGTTAACAAGATGTTACGATATAGTACCTACCAACTTCGGTATCCGTGTAGACTGGATTCACTTATGATTGAATTGGTAGTTCTGTACTTCTGTCGGCGAGAAAAGTTATGTCGTTGAAATTAACAAAATTAACGCAAAATGAACGCCTGATGGAAAGCCGTAATTTTTTTAAATACCTTAGTGAATTCTGAAATAGTAAATAATAAATTATATAAATAATTAAGACGGAGCGTAGCGGAGTCTTCTCTAAGACGGGCCCAATCGAAAATGTATGTAAAACGATACCGGTCGCCATTTTAAACCAATAGACTTGAAATTTGGCTGCAGATAGAACACATTAACGTGGTTTGCTGTATAGTTTTGGTATATGTGGCTTTTATAGTTTTTGAGTTATTAATTACGTTCTCCGTCTTATTTATTTAGACGTCGTTCCGGCGAATACCTAGTAAATAAATAATAATAAATTGTTTATTTGCAATCCACAAACTAAAACTAAAACATTTGAAATAGTCCGACACAATTTCTTTTTTATCATGTCACTGATTTTTTTTTGGTCGCATTACCACAGAATAGGGATTGTACTAGCATTATTACGATCTTTGTTTGTAGATCGTACATTATTTTCTATTCCGTTTTTTCACATTTCGCCAGTAGGTACCTGGTACTTAGGGCCTCGTACACCTGATGACAAATAAATGAGGTGTACCTCGTTGAGAATGACTTTGACCTTGGAGATGTTTACAGAACATTATTTAAGGTCAACCAGTGTTCTAGTTTTAGTACAACCAGTATTTTTATTTTAGTTAGTGGTAAGTTGTGACGACGTCTAGCGATTGTGGGCCACTCTCACAGCACACAATACTATAGAGAGTGGCCCTCAACTTGACGACCTACTGATGTGCCTCTTCACGCTCCGCTTCAAGAACCCAGGATTGATTATGTGGGAGGAAACACGTGCACAGGCAGGGCGTTCCAGGCCACTAACGTTCGGTTCTCGCGAACATGATATCCACTGTGTGGGAGTGGCATCTCTGCCCTGCACGCGTTTTCGGGAGTTTCGTATTATTCAATATACTCGTTAACTATAGTACCTAGTTAGTTAGTAAAACATATCAAATTGACAAAACGCAATTCAAAGCGTCCGATTTCCCATACGTCATCTTGAGCAGTCTGATTAAAGCGCCCTCAAAGCACTCCAATTATCCCACAATAATCGATCGCATCTCACGTCAAGCGTTCTATTCGAATTTCAAATTCGAGTAAGCTCAGCAATATGTCGTAACCGAACGTCCTTATTCCAAGGGATGACGTTTTCGACGACCAATGCGTTGAGATATAAGCGTTGGAGTGTTAATGATGTGCCAACCCTGGCATAAACGTCACACGACACATGATTGATTCTGCCAATAGGATGCGCGGAAAGAGAATGTTCAATGAAGTTTTGTGTATGATACACATTCATCAAACTAAGTAAAACGAATCTTCTGAATTAAAAATACACGTCAAAAATTGACACAGCAACCAACTTCAAACTACCGAAGTGGAACCATTGTGTAGTTAGTAGTTACTGTAGATAGAACTTTTTTTTTAATTCCGTGGTCTAGGGCTGGGGCCGCTCTAACGTCCGCTGCCGGGCGTCTCTGGTTACAAGCAGAACGTATTTCCAGTGGCGCCCGGCGGATCTTTATCCTATGCTAATCATAATAATCATAATAATTTATTTGCGAACATGGGTATATTTAGGTCACATGATAGTATTGAGCACAGCCACATTCCACCTTACGGCAGGCAAATAGTTAGTGGTTTAAAACCACAAAATATAATTAAAAATCAGAAAACATTTCAAAATCATAATAATATTCAGTATGTCAAAAATTTCATAAGTACAGTCAAAAATATTTAAAAAAAGATGTCATGTTAAATGTCAAAAAGATTAAGTCCAAAATAGAAACATGTCAAAATAATAATTAAGTATATGTACATTATTTGATTACCCAGTACAAGCCATGTCAAAAATACATCATAAATCAAATACCATGTCAAGAAATTTATACCATTTACCATAATATGTACCATTACTTCCATATAATTATTAACATATAATCAGTAGTTTTAATTGTATTCTTGTATGGGTTTTTTTGTTTAGACTCTGACTGAGTTATGGAATTACTCGGCCACCGATCATATTTCGACACACAGTTAAAATCTCCTACGTTATTAGCTTTACTCACTGGTCATTGGCAAGTTGCTGCAAGTGCAAGCAGAGGCCATAACAAAGAATTGAGTTGAATTGAAATGGGACCAAATTGTAATGGGACCACTTGGGAAGTAATAGCTTTCAATAAAAAAAAAAAAATTCCGTTCACCCGGTCCAAACATATAAGGTAACAACTCGTCCTTTTCTTACAATATCTACATCGTATAGGTACAGTCGGCCCCAAAAGTCACTGAACACATTCAAACTTCCAACACATCTGAAAACTAAACAATGTCAGAAGTCAGTGACGCAACAAGAGAACAAAATAAACTCAACATACAAAAGTCCATAAAACACTGAGCACTAATATTCCAAAAGTAGCTGAACACTAGTATTCCAAAAGTAGCTGAACATAACTAACATCATAAGTATTAGCTTTAAAACTTTTCTCAAATTATCCTACATGTCAAAAGACCAAAATTCGTGTAACATCAAGAACACCAAAATTAGATTAACAGGCAACATTGAAAATATGATTTGTTAATCTACTTATGATGTTCAGCTACTTTTGGAATACTAGTGTTCAGCGTTTTATGGACTTTTGTATGTTGAGTTTATTTTGTTCTCTTGTTGCGTCACTGACTTATGACATTTTTAGTGTTCAGATGTTTTGGAAGTTTGAATGTGTTCAGCGACTTTTGGGGCCGACTGTACATACATATCGTATTGTAGATTTTTTGGACTAAATTAAAAAAACAATCAGAAGTTGAGGTGTAGGTACTTCAACTTGCGATTGCCTTTTAACTAAGTAAAAATAAAACAAAAAAAAATTGGTTCAGGCATTTTCCAAAGGGCGCATTTTTCATACACCGCCGGGCGCCACTGAAAATACCTCCTGGTACGTATCAGAGGCAATGGACGTAGGAGCGGATGCGAGCGCGGACATTAAAAAAAGTGTGTGTGAATAAAAATACTTCATAGTCGGTGAAAAAATAACGTTGAAAATTCATTTCGATCCGGCCTGAAACACAGGTTTGAAATAAACTTAATAATAATATAATAATAATAATCATTTATTTCAGGCCTTGAAGACCCATATAAATTACTACAATAGGAAATACAATCTTAAACTACATTCAATATTTTCCATTATACATAAGAATTATAAACTAGTGGTTCTGTGAACAGTAAACCTCGCGTTATTTTCGCATTTTCCCCCCAATCGAAAAATCCCTTCGACAAAAGTCGCGCCTTGCAACAAAGAACACTTGTGCCAAAATCGGCTGAAAAATGCGGCCTGTAGACCGGAACTGACACACATAACAACAACGCCAAATAGGCCAGTCCTCGAGTTAAAACTGAGACGCTTCGCTCGCTCGGTCAATTATCATGTCGTTAAACTCAGGCTAGTCGATAGACGAAGAGGAGGTAGGTATACCTAATTTAAAAAATGGCCGTTTAAAATACCTACATACTTTCTTTTCCTGTTGTGCAATTGTATTATAAAGTCTTATTTTTATTTCATTATTTACTAAGCTTTATTCTTCTTTCTCAGAGAGTGATCGTTGTACACTACCCCTTTTAATTTCTTAAACCCGCTATCCATCCAAAGGTTTTGTACTCTTCTTAAGTGATATATTCTTTTCGTATGTTCTCCATGTTGTGTACAATTTTGAATTATTAGCGATGAGTGACTTTTAGCTATAGTCATTTTAGTTTTTGGCAGCATGGTAGTAAAGTTATACATTAAAATACCTAAATTTTAATGTATAATAATGCAGATGTGACCGCTTAATGTTTAAGTTAACTATATTTTACAACAAAAATAATTCAATTCTATTCAGCCGTTGCACCAGTGAAACGTTACTTGCACGTCACACATAAAACTCTTCAAATGAGCTGAAATATTGAAATTTCATATTTGAATAACTGTGCACTTTATATTCCCCTGAATTTAGTTTAATAAATTATTCCAAGTTGGTATAAAATTAGACTAGAGCGAAACTAAGTAGATACTTTAAATGTGCTTTGAGAATTGAATGAAGAATTTATCTAAGAAGGTACAGTTCGCGAGGCGTAAGCTGAGCTTTGCATTTGTGTGAATGGACGTTCCTGAACGTATAATGTGACCTGTTTTACACACATGTGTTGTACACACAGCCTTTTTACTCTACTATTCGTGACTACTCACACAAATGCAAAGCTAAGCTTAGGCCTAGCGAACTATATTATATGCGTGTTTAAAAAAAAAAAAAAAAATAATGTACTTATCCATAATGACAATGGGTTCCCACATGTACCGCGCCAGTGCAGAGTGCAACCAAAAGTGTGAAAAAATTAGGCCCACTTTCAGCTTGATGCACATAAATTCATTGCACAGCGCTGTTTTAACAGAGAGGGCCTAATGTCGAGGTGACGCGACTACCCTCTCACAAAATAAAACAAAAATACTTAGTAATAAAAAAATGTGTACATTTATAATATTATTATATCTTTGCTGACCCTTTGTAGGCATAACATGATGTTTTTAGAAATGTTAAAGGAGGCCCTCATGGTAATTCGACGCAATTTTCGGTACGGAATACAGTCAGATGGGTCTAAAAGTTTAACGATGTCTTTTACTGGAAAATGAGACCGATAATAAATACCAAATTACCCACATATTTTTATTTTCGCTGACTAACTAAAAAACTAGCTCTAATCCAAATAGGATCTGATAAATAAGGCTTTATGAGCCACTTGTGCTATTACAAAGATTTATTTACCCATTCCATTCTCACGTACCCAACTCGCTTAAGTTCGTACGTGATTACATCTAGAAGCTAAGTGCAGTACTTATTGGTATTTTCAACCTTTATACAACTGTTGTAATATTAAATATTACAACAGCTGTATAAAGGTTGAAAATTGAATTTATAAAAGTAAAAAAAATCTTTTTAAAAACAAGCTTTTATTTAAATGCGCTGCAAGCTCGCGACAAGATTTTATAATATATAAATTTTGTAATGAAGTTAATAGTAAAAGTTTATTTTAATCTTTTTAGCGCATTTAACTAAAAGCTTGTTTTAAAAAAGATTTTTTTACCTTTAATAATTTTTTACTTTTATCGAGTTGGCTATTAGAAACCCCTTTCATTTAATACTCATATTGTAGAAGTGTATTGAATATAATTAGTCCGCCATCTTGCATTAGCCGCCATGTTGGATTTAGAATGACGTCACAAGGTTAACCATGTATTGTCATCCAAACCGAATGTGAATTCAAAATTTCAGCTCAATCGGTTAAGGTCATCTGCTTCAAAATGGAGTTCCACACGAACAAACATATTACATACAAATATTGTAAGTTAAATAAAAGCTCGTAAAAAATAGCGGCGTATGGGCAATAGGCATATATTAATATACCTGCCTAACCCTATAATAAGGCGTATGTGTGTAATATATACGTATATAGTATAAGTACCGTTAAAGTAAACACTGCGTCCATTCTATAGAGGACAATCTGAAGTAAGTAGCGCTCTAATGGGTGCATTGTTTACAAATTATGTCTCCAAGCTCTCAATGGTACTCCAGTAATAAGCAAGCTAATGGACGTTGTCTTAGAGCATTTTAGACGTCTTAAGAATAGACTGCGTGGTCCAGTGGTTAGTGATTAGTGCCAAGCTAATTACTGGACGTGGAGTTTGTGGGTTCCGAATCCCACCCAGGACAAAAAAACTTTGTGTTACGAGCAAAGACCTTTAATACATAGACTATTGGTAACAACCCATTATAATTATACATAGTCTTTTTAGGGTCCCGTAGTTAAGTTAAAGTTTCAGAAGTCTTGCCCCTCCCCCTCTAAAATCTAAACGGCTGGTACAAAAAATCTGAAAATATTCGTGATAGTAGTCCATGTAATGAACTACATGATATAGCCTGGTAACAATAATCTTAGTAATATGGTTCCGTTTTACGCTTTGGGCCCGGAACCCTAAAAAACAAAGACAACAGAATAATAAAGACCAATAAATTGGCATTCTAATACAACATTACATTGAAAAACGTCATAAACAAGATTTCAGACAACATAATTACATTTAAATTAGTTACATATTTTGCCACACGCCAACTAAATAAGTGGCAAGCTGTAAGAAAAGTGCGTTAGGTTTTAAAATGAGATTCGGAAAGGATGATTATTACTTACCACCCGTTATACCGTAAAATACTTGGATAAAGATTACCACAATAGTACATACAATACGTTTTATCCCGGTATTGTATTCCAGTAGGAATTGGGATCGAGAAACCCTCGGAATCTCATATTACAACCTAACGCACTGTGGTATGGAAAGACACCGAGACTTTTTTATAAAACTGTGGGTACATTTAGTTTTAATGGGTTGGACCAAATTATATCGATATCTAAAACATCGATATTATTATATTACATAGATTTTTATATTTTACTATCTGATGCCTGAAAGCCTGGTGCTGAATTTGTTTCTCTTAATAACATAAGTCAGTAAAAGTCCTGTTAAAATTAGTTCAGACATTCTGAGGCCAAGAAATTAAAACTTGTAGAGAATAAAGTAAGGGAAGGCGACATCAGTGGGGCGGGCAAGGCTACTTTTTAGTAGCGACGTGCTGGCTCCTTATTCTGTAGAAACTTTGACTGGTTTGCAGAGTAAGCACCCACCATCCGCAGCTGACCTCTCTTTCCCTGATCCTCCGAACAAAGATACAGAAAATCTTGAGACTACTGCCAAGGATGTGCGCACAGCTGTTGACTCCTTTCGTTTTGGATCAGCTGGTGGACTTGACGGTCTGACACCACAGCACCTTAAGTATCTGTTGTGTCCGAGCGCTGGGGAAGCTGGTGATGCACTTCTGAGGGAGCTAACAGCTCTAGTCAACCTCATGCTCTCAGGCAATGTGGACAGTGGCATCACAGATATTTTGTATGGGGCCAATTTATGTGCCCTTAACAAGAAGGATGGTGGCATTCGTCCCATTGCCGTAGGTAGCACTTTGCGGCGTTTGGCAGCCAAAATTTGTTGTCGTTTTTATAGTACGGAGCTTACTACCACATTTCAACCCTTTCAATTAGGTTTTGGTTCAAAAGGAGGTTGTGAGGCCGCAATCCATGCGCTTGCAACATACCTTGACAGTAGCGAAGATGGGGAGGTCATCTTGAAAGTTGACCTGAAAAACGCCTTCAACTCTGTAGACAGGGACACCTTGCTGACACAGGCCAAATTAGAAACCCCCAAAATATTTAATTTTCTTTGGCAATGCTATAGTCAGCCAACAAAATTAATTTATAAAGACCACCTTTTGAATTCAGCCGTTGGATGTCAGCAAGGTGATCCGTTGGGACCAGTCATCTTCAGTTTGGCCATTAACCCAATAATTCAAAAAATAAAATCCAAATTTAACATTTGGTATCTAGACGACGGGACTTTAGGGGGAAAAGTAGAGAGAGTTTTACAAGATTTAGCCCTAATAAAGAACGAGTTTCAGTCAATTGGTTTAGAACTGAACCCGAATAAATGTGAGATTTTTATATCTGAAAACACAGATAAATTAACAACAATCTCCAAATTCAACTGTCTGGCCCCCAACATAAAAGTTTTGGATAAAACTTCTTTACGCCTCCTAGGGTCCCCGATTTTAGAAGACGGCTTTTCCACTTTTATCGATGAAAAAATTCAAAATTTTGATCAGGTTATTGATAGTCTATGTAATATCAGTATTCATTCAGCTTTCACTATTCTTCGTTTTTGTCTTTTCGTTCCCAAATTTACACATGCCCTCCGTTCAGGACAATTTTGGAAAAATGTAGAAATTTTGGGCAGACTAGACAACTTAATACAAAATTCTTTGTGTAAAATTTTAAATGTAAATATTAATGACCGGGCTTGGGTCCAAGCGTCTCTTCCAGTTCGCTTGGGCGGGCTAGGTATTCGCAGAGTCACAGATGACAGTCTGCCAGCATTTCTGACGTCGGTCCCTAGCACCGAAGAATTAGTCAGGAAAATTTTGTCAAATACACTGATTGATTCCGAGGTGCGATGCAAGACCGATGCCATAAATGCTTGGAGGATGTCTTGCCCCGACACTGACCTGTCCTCACGCCTAGGCTCACAGCGACTGTGGGATTCACCGCTCTGTAAATTGAGAATTAATACACTAATTGACACTTCTGTCAATATTTCAGAGCGTGCACGCCTACTAGCTGTTGGAGAATGGGAGTCAGGGTTATGGATCCAGGCGCTCCCATCGCTCAACATCGGTACAATGTTGGACGACACTACCTTCCGCATTGCCACTTGCCTTCGGCTGGGTACACCTTGTGTATCCCCGCATCATTGCACCTGTGGAGTAGCCGTCGATAATCTGGGACACCATGGCCTTTCTTGTAGCAGAAGCGCAGGTCGTATACCTCGGCACGCTATTCTAAACGACATAATTCGTAGGGCTCTTTCCACCGCAGGTCTTCCGGCCGTACGCGAACCAAATGGTTTAGCACGAAGTGATGGAAAGAGACCGGACGGTATGTCGTTGCTACCGTGGAAGATGGGAAGGCCTTTGGTGTGGGACGCTACATGCGTTGACATCTTAGCACCTTCACACCTTCCAAGCACATCCGGATGTGCCGGCGCTGCTGCTGCATCGGCTGAAGGCTTTAAACGGCGTAAATATGCTAACCTAGCAGGTGATTACATATTTGAGCCGTTTGGGGTTGAGACACTTGGGTCATGGGGTCCGAGTGCTCGCCGCCTTTATAGAGACATTGCTAAACGCCTAATCGATGCTTCTCAGGACCAGAAGGCTGGCTATTTTCTGGCCCAAAGAATAAGTATCGCCATCCAACGTGGCAACACAGCCAGCATTCTGGGAACCTTCCCAGTCGGCAATGACGCGGAGGATGTTTTAAACGATATTTTGTAATGTAAATATTTTTAGTTTCAAAGAATAACCTGAAAAATCAGACGGTCCGAGAAAAAAAATTGAAAATTGATATTAATACATAAACTACATGCATTTATTAAAAAGCTCTCAATTGGGAATTACAAACAACCAGTTCAAATTTGTTCGTACCGCTTCGACAGTGGGTCTATGTATTTTTAATTATAATAAAAAAGAAAGTCTATCTGTTTGTCTGTCATAAAAATTGGTTCCAAAATAGACTACACCTACGAGAAGGTTACTGGGATAAGACCCGCATCATATCTATGTCACAACATAATAACTATTGCCAGACAGTTACGATCCAATGCACAGATAAACGCACATTTTAGTTTCGGTTTCCAGCACTGCGGCGTATAATAGACGTCACCAGACTGCGTAGTCCATAATATTTTTTAAACGTTCGCGTTCTGAATTCAATACTTTATACTATTTACGAATTCGGGACTTAAACGCGTAATTTACCTTCAGTTTGGCCTGACGTTTCGACCGAGTTACATCGGGCCGTGGTCACATACTATAAATCAAATAATTGAAAATTGATATTAAATTACTTAAGCATTTAGTGAATAGCTCTCAATTGGCTCTCAAACACGATAGTAACAGATAAATGACTGGCTGGTAATATATAAATGACTGACTGTTAATATATAAATGACTGGCTGGAAATCGTAATTGACTCGGTTTCCTAGAGAGCGGTGATTGACATCGTTGTTTACATAGAATACGCACCAATTACGTCAGTCACCACAGCGCAATCACCGCCCCAAGACGGTACTACTTTCCCAGAAAACCGTAGACAGTAAATTTTGTGTATGGGCGTTTTCACATTGCACGATATCGTGACGATATCGTTACGATTTATAATTTACATTCTTACCTTAAAGTTACTGCTGCTACGAGTACTTACGATATCGTCACGATATTAAAGACGATATCGTCATGATATCCTGTGTCGTTATCGTGCAATGTGAAAACGCCCTATGTTGCGTGTGGTTAACAAACCTGCGAACAGATACCGAATTTTATCGATAACTTACAGTCTTAACACTAGTATTTATTCTGTTTCTTGGAATATGCTACACGCTTATAGTCGTTTGAGTGATCTAAAGGCGAACGCATGTCAGTCAGACACTTTAAATAATTTTACACTTTTAATCATTTATTTCGTGTCTTAGCTGTCTGTCATGCTTGGTTTTAAAATTTGACGTATTTTGTGCTTCGTTGGTGAATAAATTGGTATACCTTTCTATAGGTACGTCTATCCTAAACACAAAAAAAAAAATTTTAAATAATCAAATTTCGAAAAAAAACTGAAGATAAAAAATTCAGAATAAATAAGGTGATAAAAATTAATAAAATCATAATCAAACAAACTACAGTCAAACTCAAGGAAAAACAATAATTATGTCTATTTCTTTTGTCGTTTCTTAATTTGGACACCCTCGTTTTGTCGCTTTAAAAGTACGTATTGTCTAGTGATTGGTTCAGTGAAAAATTTTTATGGCTAGGTATAAAATTGGTTGTTTTTGTCTTCTCATGATTGAGAACAAATATTTTTCTGATTATTTTCCTTTCATAAAAGGTCTCACTTGAAAGAATTCGTTCATGTCTTTTGATTTTCTTGTTTTGTCGAATGACGTATTTGGCATTTTGCAAGAAGTGCCATACAGGATTTGAATTTCGTACGGAAAATACGTTGAAGAAATGGTTGTGTCAGAAAGAATTTCTTTTTGCTTCAAAAAAAAAGGTTCTCAATTTGATTGTATTTTCTTTTTCATGTCAGCTTTTATTTTGAAAACAGCTGATGCTTTTAGTTTGGTATCAATATTTCAATTTGATCCAATTCTAACAACAACAAGTCAGGTTTTTTTTGACAAAATTATTTGAGTTGTGCGCTGTTATCAATGTAAATAGCCAATTTCATAAAGCTATCACCTTTTCTAGAATTTTCTAGTGGCAAATTTCATTGGTAATGTAAGTTGATAATGTTTTCTTCATACGTAGGCTCCAGCGGAAGTAATTAATATAAACAAATATAATTAAATTATTTAATTTTAAAAAAGCAACTTTTAACTATGCGCTAACTAGTCTAGACTCTTTTCAATGTGAGGACAGCGGGATCGCCACCCGCCGTCCTTACAGAAGCAGGCTAGAAGGGTTGCGTGCTGCGGGGCCTTTGCCCCATAGCACGCAACCAGATTCACTCACTGACGCGGGATAAAACCCTACCCCAACGACGCGGGATTCTCATCCCGACCTAACCCCCGCACAGACCACAGAGGTGGTCAAAGTCCACCGGGCGCCACTGGAATTACGTTCTGCTTGTAACCAGAGACGCCCGGCTACGGACGTTAGAGCGGCGGAATTAAAAAAAAAATTAAAAAAAGAAAAAAAAAGACTTTTCAATGTTAAAAATGAAGTCAATTAAATAATTAATTTTAATTAATCCTAGTAACTCCATTTAAGAATATCGTGGTACATGATCCCTTACTTTTAAGCGAAATGAGTGGGTTGGATTTTGCTGTGATTTTGCCAGTGTCAAAGCTTCACAACACAATTCTTTGCTCAACAAGTACCTAAAGTATCAAATTCAATGAAATTAATCAATTTTGGCACCTGTGTGAAAGTACCCCATGTTAAATGGGGTACGTTTTTGTTCGTTTTGTTTGGTTTGGTTTGTTTTTTGTTTCCCAAAATTGTTAATTTCTGAAGTGTCACAAGACCTTTTATTTGGTGAAAACGTTCATCCAAAAATAAACAATTTTTTTTTAAGTAACTAGTATGTTAGGTACTCGTAAAATTATGTAGGTATACTGTTTGTGAAATTTCAAACAGTAACTAATTTTACTACAAACAACTTTTATAGTAAAATTCGTAACTTTTTTGATTTGTTGTAAATTAAGGTTTGTAGTACCTAATGAAATTACCTACAAAAACAAAAAAAAACTTTTTTTTACTTAATCAATATTGCGGACAATATAAGACAAGTTACTGATGTTAAACACTTATATACATACAAAAAAACCTGTACCTAATTTTACCTTAATATAAAGAAGGCATACAAATACCTTTTTCAAAATATTTATTATTGGTGAAATATCAAACACGAATGTGATAACATAAAAATACACGTGGTCTAGACTCCCAAATAATATTAATAAAGCAATACCTAAATTCTAATAGCAAGTTAGCAACATTTGTTGAAAAACTAATAATTTTTGTGAAATTAATATCACAAGACAAAGAACAACCTACCTACACATAAAAAGTAGGTACATAAATGGGGAATTCAAATAACAATAGCAAATTATTGCTGTCGAAAAGCGGAAACAAAATATACTAACGATTTGTAATGGGTAAGACTCCATAACTGCTTGAAATACATATTTGCAAATAGCTAAATTTTCCCCTTTTTGGCTTGTTTGTAACTACGTTTACCACACACATATCACGCCTATATCCCCGCAGGGGTAGGCAGAGGTGCATTGCACACCCACAATTTGCCAGTAGTTTTAGTCCCACGTAATGGGGGCCAATGCTATTGCCGTCACCGGACACATTTATAATGGGTTATGTCCAAAATGGTCGAATGAATTTAATAAAAAGTATTAGCTACCTATATAGAAATTTTGAAAAAAATTTAAACCCATTGGCTTCCGATGAAAGTTGATGAAAGGCAACAAAATCTTACGTGCCAGCTGCTAAGGCACAGCCAATTAAAGTCCTGGGCGTCTCGGACTTTTACTATGTTTACCGCCACTCTAGATTCGATGTTGACTTCTTACATACTCAATGAAGAGTCAAAAATTCAAAAATTTTGTGCGTTGTTTAACCTTGGTTCATTTTGATTTATCGTATGTTGAAGTTCAACTGGGTCTAAATGTCTGTGTTATGCTCCATTCAAATTCTGAACATTCTTATCGCTTGCGGAGATGCAGTTGTGTTCTTTCCTGGCCAACCCTCGTTCTGCTGCCACACTCGTGACCAGCATTCATTCCGTATATCTAATTGTCGTAAGGATCGAATCACTTTGATCTGTTCTACTGTTATACCTTTTCAGATAGCTCATGAACAGCGGCAGTATTTTTCGGTTAAGGTCAAAGATGTTTTTAAGGCAGAACTTAATTTTTTTTTAATAAATAAAATTAATAATAGGCATTCACATTTAACGTGTTTTGTAAGTCTTGAAACTTATCAAGATCCGTTTATAGCATGCCTACAAACAAAACGATGTTTAAATGACCTTCCGGGTCAATTTGGGGGGGATTAAAACGTATACAGGCGTGTATTACACACCCGCATTTTGACAATAACCTCCCTAAACAACAGCCATAACCAATCACATATTAAATGCTTTTGTTCTCTGCATTCTGGGTTCTGTCCACTCATGGATAAATTATAGACAGACAGACAGACACATATCACGCCTATATCCCCGAAGGAGTAGGCAGAGGTGCATTACACACCCAGAATTCGCCAGTATTTTTAGTCCCACGTAATATAGGGGGCAAGCCTATTTCCGTCACCGGGCACATTTATAACGGGTTATGTCCAAAATGGCCGAATGAATTTAATAAAAAGTAGCAGCTATATTGTAATTTATAACAAGGATAAATTATAACATAAAATATTATCGAGTGCGATAATAAATTGAGGAATTTTCCTGCGGGAAGTACCTTTTTAATCTGACTAATTTCAATGTCAGACGCCAAAGAAACGTAAATTATTCGCAACTCGTAAAATATCTCAAATGAACTCAAATGATTTGTGATATTGGTTTATTTGTCTTTGTTATTGGAAGTAATATTTCAATTATATTAAAGGTACAAATATTTTCATTTCATTAAACTCGATTTGTTTAGAACTTCGTCTGCATGAGTCAGATTGAGACGAACGTTTGTTAAATATAAAACAAAATATTAACAGTAAGAAAAACGTAAAAAACTTTAATTACATACCTAAGTTTTAGATTTAATTAATACTTACAACATTTTACAAAACTGCGTTGTAAAATTACAAAAAAAGTTTTTATAAGATTGATGTGTTTATTTCCAGTTATTGGTTTCGATCACCATTTAGTCTATGTACTATCGCAACATAAAAATTAAATCTAAAAATGTTAAAAACCGCCCAAGAGTCACATTGAAAACAGTTCGAAAAATTTATTTTCGTACCTAACAGCAAGTCCATTGAAATTCCAAGCGAACACTTGGCGCGTGCTATTGGTCGCGATGAAATTTTATTCCCGCAATAAAAATGCAATACCGGTGACGCATTATAAGTATGTATTGAAATTTAAAATCAGAATCTAACCAGTCAATGTGCTGCCTAGGAATTCCATTTCTGCTCCAAATATTACTGATATCAAATTTCCGCTTGAATACCGGTTGGTCTCGGTTTTGTACCAGTTAGATTTTTATTCTATAGTTTAATAATGCCAAAGATATACGATAAACTTACGACAGTCACAATATATGTAATTTGTTCAATATCACAAATTAAATGTCAAGATACATGTCAAGCTTACAAAATTATTAATAAATGTACAAATAGAAACAATTAATTAGTCAGAAATAAAAAAAATAAAAAATAGTTATACAAATATCCGTCCTGCATCGTTCCTGGTGCAAAGGTGCCCATGATGCTGGCAGCATTGCCCCGCTGAATGGCAATGGACAATTTTTAAAACTGATCAGTAGGGTTTTTAACAAATCATTCCTCTTAAAAATATTTTTGTCGTAGGTGTATAATGTCGTATACATGGGGCACACTGAAAGTTTTGCACTTCTAGCTAATCGGGACTATTTGAAATTTGAATGTTATATTTTTTTAAACGTTTTGTTAAACCTTCTTAGTAATAAAAAAAACAATTGGAGGGAAATCATTTGTCAATTGTTTTTTATCACACATCAAAGTTCTACGTATGCAACGAAAATGGAATCTAAAGTCTCAAAAGAATCAAAAGTCTAAAAGATTTTAGATCGATGATTTTTTATGATACCCTTAAATGCATGACTTTTGCTTCTTAAGCAAACTATTTTTTTTTGGACCCAGGGTTAGCTCTATAATATGGGAAAAATAATAAAAAAAATAATTAATTTTGGAAAATGCTATATTTAAAAAAAAAGGGGTTGGTGGAAATTTACATCATTATGTCGTTAGTACTGGACTATCAGGAACAAATGAGCACTTAGTAAAATTATTTTACTCATTATGGTAATTATTAAAACAATTATTGTTTTTATTCAGACATAGGTTTACTTTGCATTTTGAACAGTTTATAGTTGAATATCCCTTACAGTTAGGGTATTTACACCGTAAGGATCCCCCAACCAGAGGCCAATGGCCTACTCCATCTCTCCCCAAATCTGGTTCATTCTCAGGTTTTTCAGTCAAATCCTGACCAGCATACACCTCGAACTTGTAGGCAAAACCTTGGAGACTGCATAAAACATATAGTTTGAAGCCCCATTTATGGGGCTTATTAGGTAAGTATTGCTTGAGAAAGTGTGCAACTTTGGTTGCACACATTTGCTCATCAATGGAAAGTCTCTGGTCCATAGCAACTGATGAAAATCTATTATTCAATTCATCAATAAGGGGACTTATTTTGAATAGACGATCATGACCTGGCTCACCTATTGCCTTGTGGTTATCATTGTTATTGAAATGCAATGATTTTTTTATCTGTTCAAACCTGTTATTGGTTATCACTGAATATATTGGTTCATAACCAAATTTTGGAGACCAATATGACCTTGTACTTGGAAAATGCTGGACAGACATATATATTAGTACTCCAAAAAACTTTCGCAAGTCTGTTAAATTGTATGCAGTAGAGTTCCTAGGATTTTTTTGGGTTGCATAGAGGTTCGTTTGTTCCACAATAGTTTGCATAAAATCTTCAGTAAAAAAGTAGTTGAAACAAGCATATGGAGTATCTAATTCTGATAATTCAGGTCCTAACTCAGAATTGCCTTGAAATTTGATTTTAGACTCATCAAATTCCATGTTTTTTTTTTTCCAGATCAATTTTCTTTTATCCAGTAACCCTGTAAATGTATGTCCAGTAGGAATCCTGATGTTTTCATCCTGGTTGTCTATTACCTCATTTTCAACCAAGGGAGGGTTGCTTTCAGGATCATTTGGGTTTTCTGTCTCCTCTTCATCACTTTCTAACATATCCAGGACCTGCTCCCTATTGTAATATTCAGGAACTTGTTCCTCCTCTTGGTCGGACGTTTCCAGGTCATCTTCAGACAGCCATCCACCCTCTAACGATGCTAAATATCTTTCTATATCTCTGTCATCCATTTCGTGAAATATCAACACCTAGAACAGAAAAAATACCACATCTTATAAAATAATACTAAGTAGTCACTATAGTAGCTTTTCATACAACCTGAATTACCATAATGACATGATGATGTAAATTTACATCAACACATTTTTTAGGTTTATTTGAGCATTTTTTCTTTCAAAGAACCAAAATAAAGGTATAAATCGCTAAACTTACCTCAAATCTATCATTCAGAAATATAATTAAACTTATACAACGAGTATTTATATAAATTTTTCACATTTATACTTACGGAAATCACCATACCGGCTATTGACATTTTCGAATATCATTTGACAGCTGACACTGACCGACGAACTTTTTTTTTTCGTTCAGAAACATTGCTTATGTTCAATATTAGTTGCTATATACAAAAAAAGTGGTCACCGAGCTCTGTGGAAACAAAAAATAGCAAATATCTGGGTTGATGGAAATATCCATCACGATGTATTTAAGGGTTAAAAGTTCTCTCTCTCTCCGCAAGACTGTGCCGCTCGTCTTCAAAATGCTTTTGGGAGAGAAGCACCTGTTTGAGCACCGTGAGGCGATGGTTTGCTGAATTTGAGAGAGGTCGAATTTCTTTATATGACGAATTTCGTGAAGGGGTTCCTTCAACTGCCGTCAACGAAAAGAATGTGGCTACTGTTGAGCGGTTAATTGAAGAAAACCCGCGGATTACCTATGAGACAATTCGAGGACTATTGGGGATGAGTCAAATCCAGAAAATTTTACACGAAGATTTGAAAGTTCGGAAACTTTGTTGTCGTTGGATCCCTCATGAACTGACAGCGGAGCAGAAGCGGGCTCGCGTGGAATGGTGCTCACAGATGCTACTGAAGTACGACCACGGACATTCTAATGCTGTTTATGACATTGTCACAGGAGAAGAAACGTGGATTTATTGTTTTGAACCCGAAAAAAAACAGCAATCTTGTGAATGGGTGTTTGAAAATGAGAACAAACCAGCAAAAGTGAGGCAGGCGAGAAACGTTGGTAAAAAAATGATCGCGTTTTTTTTCTCAGCTACGGGTCCCATCTGTATAATTCCACTTGAAGATCAAAATAGTCTTAATGCCGAGTGGTATTCTACCATTTGTTTACCCAGGGTGTTAGAAAAAGTTCGCGAAAGACGACCCAAAGCCGCGTTCTTCTACATCATGACAACGCTTCTTCACACACAGCCAACAAAACAAAGTCATTTTTAGCTTCCGAAAAAAGTACAGGTTTCACTTTTACCAACTCCGAAGAGGCAGTGATAGCGTTCAATCAGCACGCAGAAAACATGCCTTAAGATCTGTGGTCCTCCTATTTAAAAAAATTGTTCGATCGCATGAAAAAATGTTTAAAATGTAAAGTAGAGTATTTTGAAAAGCAATAAACATAATATTTTGGTTTTATCATGTTGTTTTTTTAAGTTACGCAAAACTTATAGTGTGACCTACGTATCATCGAAAACTGTAAGAAAGAGGTAAAACTGCACACAAAAAAAGCCACTGAGTTTGTAAGATTTTCTAGTCTGGTATGGTCAATGATATTACATATTTAAAAAAATCATAGGTTATGGTGCTGTATAGTCTTCTCCATTCTTATTCTTTCAGATTTTTCCTTGCCTTTCTAGCTTTTTTCCATCTCATTTTGACAAACTTCAAGGTTCGCGTTTGTAAGGACTTATGTTTGACAACCATAACTTAGTTCAGGCAGGATAGCGATCGCCGGCGCCACAGGTCAATCCCCTAGGGTGCGTACCCCAGTTAGCCGAGTTAGCCGCGGCCCTGGGTCGCGGAATACAAAAAAAAGGCAGGATCGTGCAGCGAGTGGCTTGGATCGGAGCAATCAAATAACCACTGAAAATCAATTCGTGACTTTAAATTATCTTTTAAAGTTTTTCTATAAACATGTCGAAGCCATGTTTCTTGTGCTCCTTCACAATAGTCGCAGCGGCCTCAACTTTTCGATTCACATATAACCAACTGTCGTATAACTTGAAATACGTGAATAAGTGACTTGTATTTGTATTTTGGTCTGCAATTCAGGTTTCGCTTTGTTTGCAATGGAAACTCATTTAGCCTCAATATTTGAAGTATGGTAGTTGCTGATGTGAACCTTGTGAAAAGTTTTGAATGTACCTAGATGACCGGACGTAGGTTTTTCGTGATTTCCCTCATGTTCCCCCTGGGTACGAGCACGTTTTACTTCTAAAAAACGTACATCAAAATTTGGAGGGTCGAAATCCTCCAACAAAATCTCCCTCAGCTGTTGCCACGATGTTATTGATGCAGGAATACTGTGTGCAGGAATAATGTAGCACGTTGCCTGTGCAGAATTCCGGCGCCAAACCTATCAACTTTTTATCGCTGCTTTTGCGTGCCGAACGCACCTCCTCCATGCGCTCCAAGAACGCTCGGCCACAACTCTAATTTATTTTTTATACTATTGTAACGCCATCTCGTAGCGAGTAATAAGACTACCAAACTCGGCGCCATCTAGTAGCAAATCGCAGTACTACTACGTAACGTCTTTCGGGAATGTTCTGTCAAGGTACTTCTATGTAACGTGTTATCTAGAAGCATCTCGAAGGTGTGGAATGTTCGCGATATTTCTTCCGTGAAAATTCCAGAGTAATCTAGAGTAATGACCGCACTATAAAGGCGGAGCACTTCGGTGAAGGATGATCAGTATTTCCGGAGCGATAATACGAGTTATACCTGCGAGTTCAAGTGCGATTAAAAGTGTTCAGTGAAGCTTATAGTAAAGTGTAAATTAGTGGTGTAATAAATAAAGTGTTTTGTGGTAGTTTGACCGGCATTTCAATTCGGTAGAACCCCGGCTCGTAACAATTGGTGTCAGAATTGGGGATTTGGACAATGCCGGTGTTACCGAAAGAAGACACAGAGGGCGTCCGTACCAGGGGTCAGCGCCAGCAGGAGTTGGACAGCAGGCGCTTCGGAGGTAATACGCCGGAGAGGTTGGGTGGTCAGGAGCAGCCAACGGTGGAAGCAGGCCCGCCCACGGTATCTCCAGCGCCAGCACCTCCAGACTTTGCTGCGCTGATGGCGATGCTACAGGAGCAAGCCCGTCGCCAGGAGGAGCAGGCCCGCCACCAGGAGGAGCAAGCCCGCCGGTTGGAAGAACAGCTGCTGCGGGACAAGGAGGAGCAGGCACGCCGCCAGGAGGAGCAGGCACGCCGCCAGGAGGAGCAGGCCCGCCGGTTGGAAGAACAGCTACTGCGTGACAAGGAGGAGCAGGCACGCCGCCAGGAGGAGCAGGCACGCCGCCAGGAGGAGCAGGCCCGCCGGTTGGAAGAACAGCTGCTGCGTGACAAGGAGGAGCAGGCACGCCGCCAGGAGGAACAGACGCTCCTCATGAAAGATCTTCGAGCGACTTTTGGCAAGGAGATGAATGTGATGAAGGATCAAGTTCATCATGTTGAGAACCGCATCACGGAAGCCGAAACTCGGATTGAAGATGTAAAAAACCAGATTACAGATGTGAGGAAAGAGCTGGGAAATCTGAAAGCTGGAGATGGGATTGCGACTTCCTTACCTGCCGTACCTTCAGCGCGTGGATTTAAAGTACCGCCATTCGATGGGACATCTTCATGGTCAGCCTATAAAAAGCAGTTTGAAGCCGTTAAGAAGGCAAACGGGTGGAGCAAAGCCCAGGCCATGACTGCGCTTACATTGGGTTTGCGAGACAAGGCGTTAACCATCCTAGAAGCTCTCGGAGACGATGTTTCCTACGAGCAGCTACTAGAAGCCTTGGAAACCAGATACGGTGACGCTCACCTGGAACACGTGTATCGTGCGCAGCTGAAGGATCGTGTCCAGCGCACTGGCGAAAACTTGCAACAGTGGGCCCTGGAAGTAGAGAAGCTGGTACGGAAAGCATACCAGTCGGTACCTGCGCTCATCAATGGGAATCTGGTGCAAGCATTCATCGACGGCATCCACGACCTGGAAGTCAGGGCTGCTGTGAGGCTCGGGC
Source organism: Nudaria mundana (assembly GCA_963556515.1). Taxonomy (NCBI): domain Eukaryota; kingdom Metazoa; phylum Arthropoda; class Insecta; order Lepidoptera; family Erebidae; genus Nudaria; species Nudaria mundana. The sequence goes on from OY748300.1 coordinate 4,679,381, forward strand.
ACCATGAGACTCTCAAAGACGCCTTGGCTCATGCTTTGGAGGTCGAAGCCGTACGGAAAGATCATCGATCTCACCGCGTCAGGGAAGTTGTAGCATCACCGGCTCGCGACCGTTTCACGAGGTATAGCCCTAGGTGCTACACATGTGGTGAGAGGGGCCACCTTCGATCCAGTTGCCCAAAGCGGACTGCTGAAAGAGAAGAAAGTCGTTCCCAAGAAGATAGGGTGGCTAACGTCACCGCCCAGCAACAGCAGGGAAAACGAATAATAGCCAGGTCTGCGTGGCGGGTGCCGGCTGATGTTGGAAGAGCCCCAAGGGTGTCGTTCTCACAAACCCAGGATGGCAGATTCCATGGCAACGCAGACGCATTGTCAAGAAGACCTTGCCCTGAAGACCGTAAGCACTGTGCCAAACAGGAGATAAAGGTAGCCATACCTGTGAAGATGCTTAAAACGGATCTGAGCGACGAATGGAAAGAAATCCTACAACATGCTCAACAGGACGACGCGGACATCAAGCCAATATTTGAGTGGATTGAAGCAAGTGCTCCTAAACCCATGTGGAGTGACGTCGCTTCAATGAGTTCAATCACAAAAAGTTATTGGGCGCAATGGGACAGTTTAGTTATTCAGGATGGAGTCTTGTGCCGCAAATGGGAAAATGCTCGAGGAGACAGCTGTCATTTGCAAATGGTCGTCCCTAAAGTTAAGGTCCCAGATGTGCTACAGCTCTACCATAATGGATGTTCAGGGGGCCATATGGGAGTAAAAAGGACTCTGTTGAAGATACGTGAGCGGTTTTACTGGATCCACTGTCGCGACGACGTTGAGGACTGGTGTCGCAAATGTACGAGTTGTGCTGCTGTGAAAGGACCTCATACACGGAGCAGAGGTGCACTGAAACTGTATAACGTTGGGGCACCATGGGAAAGGATAGCCCTAGATGTTGCGGGACCGTTTCCTGAAAGTGAAAGCGGAAACAAGTACTTCATGGTTGTGATGGATTATTTCACGAAGTGGCCAGAAGTCTTCGCTATACCTAATCAAGAAGCTACTACGGTCGCAGATAAATTAGTTCACGAAGTCTTCTGTCGTTTCGGGGTGCCTCTAGAAATCCATAGCGATCAAGGAAGAAATTTTGAATCTCAGGTGTTCCAGGAAATGTGTCGGGTCATGGGTACTCACAAAACCAGAACGACCTCTTACCACCCGCAGTCAGATGGAATGGTGGAGCGATTTAATCAGACATTGGAGAGATATCTGGCAAAAGTTGTGGAAAGCAGGCAAAAAGATTGGGACAAGCACATCCAACCGTTTCTTTTGTCTTACCGAAGTGCGGTTCACGAAAGCACGTCAGTGACACCAGCTTATGCGAACTTTGGAAGAGAATTACGGTTGCCTGCCGACTTACTAACCGGTATACCACCTGACGCTCCACGCAATATCACTGATTATGCGAATGACTTGCGCAGCAGGATGAATGACATTTATGAGCATGTCAGACAATCAGGTCAACAAATGTCTGAAAAGATGAAGACCCGTTACGACCGAAAGACAAACAATAAGAGCTTCGATGAAGGTTCGTTAGTGTGGTTACATAACCCAGTCCGCAGTAAAGGGAAGTCTCCTAAGCTGCAAGCTAAATGGGATGGACCATACCGAGTTGTGACCAAGATTAACGATGTCACTTACCGAATACGGAAGAGTCCAAGAAGTGCGCCAAAGATAGTTCATGTGGATCGATTGGCGCGATATTATGGGCCTGACAATGCTCGGGACGAGCATGTCTTAGGAGGAGGCAGTGTAACGCCATCTCGTAGCGAGTAATAAGACTACCAAACTCGGCGCCATCTAGTAGCAAATCGCAGTACTACTACGTAACGTCTTTCGGGAATGTTCTGTCAAGGTACTTCTATGTAACGTGTTATCTAGAAGCATCTCGAAGGTGTGGAATGTTCGCGATATTTCTTCCGTGAAAATTCCAGAGTAATCTAGAGTAATGACCGCACTATAAAGGCGGAGCACTTCGGTGAAGGATGATCAGTATTTCCGGAGCGATAATACGAGTTATACCTGCGAGTTCAAGTGCGATTAAAAGTGTTCAGTGAAGCTTATAGTAAAGTGTAAATTAGTGGTGTAATAAATAAAGTGTTTTGTGGTAGTTTGATCGGCAATTTCAATTCGGTAGAACCCCGGCTCGTAACACTATCAAGAGCATTGAAGCGGTCGCAGGAGACCTTAATCCGCTCGACGGGTGCTAACCAGAACTTGGGACGGGTTCATCCACTATCACTACAAAACGAACGGATTTTGTCTAACAAGTATCTACTTGTTAGACAAAATCGTCCCTCGCTAAGATTAGCGAGAGACTCCTAAACGCAAGAGGTTTCGGTACGAAGACGAAGCGCACTGAGATTGTCGAAAATCTCATGTATTCTCGCGAGCTCAGCAACCTCCTCCTTTGTGATGGGTTTCGCTACTCTCTTCAGCCTATAATACGCTTGATCAAGAAATTGTTAGTACGCTCGTATAGGGCCCTATGATCTGTGCCGTTAGCACGTTTATGCCCTCGTTCACCCCTGGCAAGGTGCATTCGATGCCTACCAGATCGTCTGCCAAAGGGTAACATGATTCTAAGACCAAGTGAGCCGGGTACTCCTCTAACGACTCAAACATGTAGTTGTTTCTAAAATTTCGCAGTTATAGAGAATTAATTCCAAGGGAAAATAACAATTCTACTATTTTTACAGCCTTTTATAGATAGAAAAGGTGTCTTTGATTATATAGCTTATACTTAAACTCTTTGATTATATAAATTTTTTTTTTATTAAGTTCGGCTAATTGACACCGCCCGCCTGATGGTAAGTAATGACGACGCTTAGCGATTGTGGGCGACTCTCACAGTACACAATACTACGAGTATAGAGACTGGCCCTTAACTTGACGACCTAGTGATGACCTCTTCACGCCCCGCGCTTCATCGTTCTCGCGAATATGTTTTCCACTGTGTGAGAGGGGCATCTCTGCCCAGCACGCGTTGTTCGGGATCGGAAGGGAGAGGGTTCAGAACACTCACTGTGGTATATGGTAATACGGTAGAAGCGATTGTTCGGCGCTGGGGTAGCGGTTCAAGGCTTCCCGTTACCTCCGGACAATCTAGGTATAATACGAATAGCACGTCGCTGCATAGCATTGAGTGCGCATCTTGTGCCCGTCTTAGAGTAGTCTCTTGTACCCGTTTTTACTATGCGCACCTTTGCCTATAGCAAAACCTATTGTATGTTATTTTTTTATTTATCTAGGCTAACTATTAGAGCGATAGCCCTCACAGGTCTCCTTCTATTTAACTAGCTTATTCTATCTTCTTTTATTCCAGTTCTCTATTACCATACCAATTCTGCTTTTATTCTTGCACTTTCACGCTATTGCTTTTGTTTAGGATATCAGGGTATGTTTCTAACTTATTTTAGCAATTTTTTGGAGTTACTGCAGCGTGATACTTTTTTTGGTCTCTAATGTCGCTGAAACTTTCATTTATGCTTTCATTCAGGTCAGACAATAACAGTTTGGTGTGAAAGAGTTTCAACCTTAAAAAGTGTCCGAAGTTTCGCGGCTTGCTAGGATGGACTTGCATTTTGACTATGTGAATTAAATCCTCGGTCACCAAACTACTGACATGGCTTTCTATTTTAAATATATTTCGAGTATTTTATCTCAATATGAGTGAAGTTCTCATACTTGTGTCTGAAATAATTTGGATAATATAATAGATAGAATGGTGTCAAAGTGTTCTTGACATAAGTTAAACCATGATAAAAGTAAAGCGACAGCCTTTTTTTTTTTTTTTTTTTTTTTTTTATTTCCGCGACCAAGTACCGCCCGGCGGACTTTGACCACCTCTGTGGTCTCTGCGGGGGTTGGGTCGGGATGATAATCCCGCGTCGTTGGGGGTAGGGTTTTATCCCGCGTCAGTGAGTGAATCTGGTTGCGTGCTATGGGGCAAAGGCCCCGCAGCACGCAGCCCTAGCCTGCTTCTGTAAGGACGACGGGTGGCGATCCCGCCGTCCTCAGGCCCCGATCATGGAGGTCGATGGTCTTGGGCGTAGATGAGTCTGAAGGGCACGCTCCCTCTCCCTCTCGGCCGCCTCCTTCGCGAGCACGACTTGCTCGCAGAAGGACACGGCCGCGTTCCACCTACTCCCGCTGGAGACCATGGCTTAAAGCGATAGCCTTAAATATATGCGACACCACTAAAATAACCATTGATTCAACAAAAACACCTTGATTTCTTCCAAATGAAACTGATACGAGATCAGCTCCTTCATACAATTGCTTGGCCGAATCTTTTATGAATAGGGCCTATTCGCAGTAGTCCGGTGGTTAGTCCGGTATATCGAACTACTGCTACTTTTTATTCGCAGTAGTCCGGTAAACACAATGCACCGTACTATTGCTACATTTTTAGTAGCAATAGTTCGGAAAGTAACATAAGCAATGAAAATACAATAACAATATAATAGTATATGTAAATCCAAGACAATTATAACCCTCTTGAATTTGTTGCTTCTTCCTCTAGCTTACTTGAATGCCAGTGATATAGCCCCTACATGAAAGCTAAATGAAACGACAATTAAACTGTTGCTTTATTTCCAGGAACCGAGGTATTTATATAATGCAATTGAAATATGTGTGTCGAAGGGTAGGTACACAGACTGTTTACGGCAGTGCCTGGTGCACTTAACTTAGGGTCCACAGGCGAACTCGAGCTGGGAGTTCTGCACAAAACCCTACCACATGTATATATAATAATGAAACTTTTAACTGCATCTAAATACATGGAGTGTGCTTCAATCCACCCATTTGTAGATCCTTAGGAATACCAAACCAAACGTAGCTAATAGCAAACATAAAGCGTCGGAGTAATACTACGGGGCCCTGTCCACAATCAATGGGATGAAGCTAAAAACATATGGAACAACGAATCCATCAGGACGCTGCTCCTTAAACTAACATATAAATTAATACTGAGAGTTAGTCCTCTTGAAGTCCTTCACGTGCCAATTTCCTATGCTATTGCCCGCCATGTCTTCTACAGTAAAAACTAAAGGAGATCATTTTGCTATAATCTTGCACTTTGATATTTAGGAGCTAGTTTCTTCATGAACCGAGCGTCAATGTCGCTCTGGAAATATGTACTAAACTATATCCCCGACCTCAAATGTTGCCAGCTTTCTTCGAAGATTGTAACGTTGTGAGCTCTTGAGGTGACGCTGGTGAAGATCGGAATGTACTTTGTCAAATACGGCTGCCAGTACGCCTTTGTTCTCCGCGTACTCGTCCCTTGGAGGAAGAACCAGATCACTGGGGTTGCCCTCCATAGCGTAGTGCGACCCACACGTGACCAATTCCCTGCCATAAACTAGGAATGCAGGCGAGTAACGCGTTACTTCATTAACCACGCTATTGATGGCGAACTGTATTTGAGGTAAATGCGCAACCCACGTCCTGTGATCATCTTCTACGAAAGTGGCAATTGCAGTTACGATCGTTCGGTTATAGCGTTCAACCAAAATACTCGTAACTTGAGGTGTGTACTTTGGCGTAAAGTGTACCTTCGGTATCCTGTACTTCTTGTAGAGTGTGTCCAGTTCTTTACTGACAAATTGGACACCGTTATCTTGCAAGATGAACTCCGGAATACCATGGACCATAAATACCTCCTAATAATTCCTCTAAATTCTTTACTACGTTGGCTGCTGTAGCGCGGCGCAAAGGAAATATCAGGCAGTATTTTGAGAAACAACAACATACGACCAATATATAGGCGTTTTGTTTCCTAGAAACTGGTAAAGGCCCAACCAAATCTATTGACAGCATCTGAAACGGCCAACTACTTTCCTTAGGCTTAACATGTTGGCCCAAGGTGCAAAGAGTAGAAGCTTTGTATGCCAAGCAGGACTCACAGGAAGCTGTGAACTTAGCCACGTCCTGTTACATTCCTGGCTAATAGAATCGAAGGCGAACCTTGTGATACGCTTTGAAGGTCCTCAGGTGACCGGATGTAGGTTCTGCATGATGCTCTTTGATGATCCGCTCTCGATCCTCTGCAGGGACGACCTCCTTCCAATCGAATTCCTTAGTTAGAATATTGTGGCCTTTGACCTGTTTGAACAACCTACCATCTGTAATCGAATAACCCGGGAAACTCAATGTTTTGACTTTCAACCTTCATAAATATTTAGGTACCATTGGTCCCCCGTTTTTACTGGCATTTTGGCCTCAGCGATGGCAGCTACCGGAATTGTCCGAGTTAGAGCGTCTGGAATGACGTTGTCCTTCCCCTGTGTCGTATCTCAAAATCAAGTGATGACAATCGAGTGCCCCAGAGCGGGCTAAGCGGCTTTCTTTCTTTTCTTTCTTTCAATAACCATTTCAGCGCTGCATGGTCTGTGTATACTATGAAACGCTTTCCATTTTCTATATAACACCGCCAATGTTCGAGGGCTACTAATACAGCCAAGGCTTCCCGTTCCGTAACACCATATTTTCGTTCCGGGCCCGATAGGGAACGACTCATGAATGCTATTGGTCTGTTAACTCCATCAATATTCTGGGTTAACATACCACCTAGCCCGTAGTCGCTCGCATCTGTGTGCACCTCGAACGGCAGATCAAGATTAGGGCACGCTAAGAATGGTGCCTTTATTAGACAATTCTTTAGTGTGGTGAAAAAGTCCTGGGCCTCTTCAGTCCACCGAAATGGTGGGGCTCCTTTCTTACTAGATGTTAATTTGTTTAAGGGCCCCGCTATCGTGCTGAAATCTGGAATGAACCTACGATACCACGAAGCAGTACCTAGAAAACACTTTACGTCCTTCTTACTCGAGAGCGTAGGATACTCCAGGAATGCCTCTACTTTGCGGGGGTCTGTACGCAAACCTTGAGCGTCTACAACATAACCTAAGTACTTAACGCTGTCACGGAAAAATTTACATTTCTCGAAATTGATGGACAGGCTGGCCTTCTTAAATTTTTCCAACACTCTCAGCAACAGCGACACGTGCTCGTCAAACGAGCTGCTAACGATTATTATATCATCTAGGTAACAAAATACCTTGAGTTCGAACTCACCACCAATCGCTGCTGAGTAGCTGGCCCATTTGTCAAACTAAATGCCATCACGTTGAACATAAACGTTCCCTTATTCTGAACGTACAAGCAGGTTTTCTCTCTATCAGGTGCATCCAGGGGGACCTGCCAAAATGCTTTTGAAATATCTATAGACGACAAGAATCGAGCATCCCTAAGATTATCCAAAATTTCCGATATGTACGGCAGACTGTTAGAATCCTTCTTCGTCACCGAGTTGAGCTTCCTACTGTCAAGACAAAAACGAGGTTCATCATCCTTCTTTCCTATAACCAGCACCGGTGACAGCCAAGGACTTTCTCCAGGTGAGATGACATTTAAAGCCAACATTTCGTCAACCTAGTCCGAAATGATCTTCTGTTTGTCTGGCGACAGCCGGTAAAAACGCTCTCTAATGGGAGGTGAGTCACCTGTGTCTATTATGTGTGATGGCAGTAGGTCTACCCAACCCGATGGAGTCCAAAGAAACAGACTGAAAATCTTTGATGACTTTATCGGCCCTTTCCGTGGATGAGAGAGCAGCATACGGGTTAACGTAACTGGCCTGATGTGATAGCGCATCCAAGGATGCTACCCCAAGATCGGAGTCCACATGAAAATCTAATGCAGTGTATATGTAATTCCGAAGAGACCACAGAGGTGGTCAAAGTCCGCCGGGCGCCACTGGACATACCCTCTGCTAGTAACCAGAGACGCCCGGCAACGGACGTTAGAGCGGCCGAGGCCTTGGCCGCGGAATTAAAAAAAAAAAAAAAAAAGTGTATATGCAATTGCAATGCAATTATAAAAAATTAGGACAAATATTAAAATTTTTCCAAAAATCGATCCCTAAATGAGGGAATCGATGCTAGGTATAATATAAAACAAAATGTATTTGGTGTCGCTCTTGAATGAAATTGGCAATGATATCGAGCCTCTGGAATTATAAACTTGTCCTAAAGCCGTTGCGATCGATATTCACTGCTCCTCTTCTAGTCTCACGCCATACTTTAATAACTGTATATGCGCGTTACGACCTATAATGGATACGGCAAAACTCGAATCTAATAATCCATAAATCTTCTCGTTGTTGCAAATAGGGAGAGACACCTTTACAAAAGGGCCTTACGAGGCCTACTGTTGAAGATCGAGGAGACATGGTAAGTCTTAAAAAGAAATCTGATGGTCGTGAGCCACTGTTTCCAGGGCTCACTATCAAATTTGCTAGTTACCCTTCGATCTTCTGACACCAGTTTTTTTGGCGGCCTATCAGGGAGATTAACCGAGGACGATGATGCTTCACCCTTGCAAATATCGCAATTTTTGTATGCGACTCCACTCCTACCGCATTTTACGCACTTTAGGACGAAAACGTTTTTTGCAGAAGACACTTACAGGCGCGCAATCCGTACAATTGCGTTTGGTGACACCGCCTTTACCGCAGCCGAAACAATGGACCCATCTACTAACAGGCCGCTCTGACATTGCTGCCACCCCGGTGTGAACCAGCGGTTTTGATTTATTGTCCTTATGCTTCGTGGACTGGTAGTTAAATTCTGGGGCCATTGTCGACTGGATTGGCTCTTTAAATGCGCTGCGGTGCGCCTGGTAGCATTCATAATTATTACATTTTATTTTTAGTTCCCGTAGGGATGCGATAGGAAATATGACATTCATTTGTTGGGCCTCTGACAAGGGTGTGGAAAGTCTCGCGAACATGCCCTGCATGATTGCGAGATTAATGACGATTCCTTCATGTTCTCCCTGAGTCCTCCCACGAATTTCCTCTAAAAACCTTACATTAAAATTCGGAGGGTCAAAATGCTCCAATAAGACTTCTCTCAGCTGTTGCCATGATGATATTGACGACCGAATACTGCGGAACCAGTGCAGCGCATCGCCCGTGAAAAATTCAGGCGCTAACCCTAACAATTTTTTATCACTTATCTCCCGTGCCGAACGCACCTCTTCCATGCGTTCTAAGAACGCTCGGCCACAACTCTTCTCATCGAATTTAATCTTTACTTTATCGAGGGCATTGGAGCGGTCACAGGTGACCTTGATCCGATGATTGGAGGCAGACTCATCTACTATTTTTACAGGTGCCACCTGCGGTGGTTTATCATACACCAACGGGATTTTGTCTATCAAATAAGGCGACCTAAGCGCAGTACTCCTGAGTGCGGGGGGTTTTGCTACCATTACGAAGCGCGCCGAGTAATTATCGTGGATTTGCTGCACTCTCGCGAGCTCAGCACTTTCCTCCTTTGAGGTGGGTTTCGCTGCTCTCTTTAACCTATAATTATGCTTGGTTCAATAAGCTGTTTGTTCGTTCAAAAAGTGACCTATGGTCCGCTTCCGGCTCCAAGACAGAATGCGCCTGATATTCTTCTAGTGACTTTTGCAATTGTATTTTAAGTTCCGCTACCTTATCCTTGGGTTCTAAACCCCTAATAGCCACTTCATAGGTTAGTTCCGCTTTGTTTAATTGCAGGTATTTGATTTTTCGTTCTGACATGGTTCTTACAGAACCTCATGCCACACGGACTAAACTGAGAGAATGTTACTATATCAAACTTAAGTTAGTTCCGTCACCGAAGATACTAACTTACAAGTTTAGTCTACAAAATGATTATAATGTGGAAGCTGAAAATTTTACAATTATATATGTTCACAATTCGTCACCTACCAAATAAAATTGAACTATCTGCAGCAACCGTTGACGGTATGCTAACTTCTAAACCCGCTAATTTTCAAAATTAAAATTATATCAATGCACCAAAACAAAAATTTTCAAATTTGCAGTGCCAGTGACGGTATGCTAAAATTTAAAACAGCGACTGTTGAGCCTGCATGGAAGTTACACAAAACAATAGCCTTGCGCCTTATAAAAATTCTGAAAGAAAAAATCTACCAAATGGATAACTTCTATGTTTTTTGTTCGCTCCCGATCCAGTTCAGGAGGAAGGCACAAGAGTACTTACACACATATAAATAGCGCAACCGCTCACAGTGATCTTTTTTTTTGTGACCCTACCTTCGACACACTTTTTATTTTTCGTTCGGGCGCCAGTGATACTGCCCCTACATGAAAGCTAAATGAAACGACAATTAAACTGTTGACGTTGCTTTATTTGCAGGAACCGAGGTTTTTATATAATGCAATTGAAATATGTGTTTCGAAGGGTAGGTACATAGACTGTTTATGGCAGTGACCGGTGCACTTAACTTAGGGTCCACAGGCGACGGCGGTCGGACGGTAGAATCAGCTGGTGTCCTCCAATGGCTATGCTTCTGTAGATGGGGTCGCTCAGGGTCGATGCCACCGAAGCGCCGGCGGCAGCGTCTGGTTGCTCATCATGCTCGCGGAGTCTCTTCAAATAAATGACTTAATCTAAGCCCCAAGGTAGTTCCCGATTATGCGGGAACACTGGGTTATATTCACCATCAGGCCGTGGGAAAGTTCATTGTCTGGCCAGTTTAATAAGTTTCTCGAACTTACCTTTTAGAGAGGCGACACACTGCATTCCAGAATCGTACCATATTACAATGTAACGTACTTACTGACTTTCCTAGTCGTACTCACGCTAAGTTGTCGTGCGATGTAACAATATGTACAAGCCGTGCGCATTAACATGGCACCTGTCTCGAAAAGAACCCTCCTCCCGCTGCCCCGCGCGGGGCCCCGCTATTGTCCGGCGAGACCGGTAGCTTCAGAGCGTCAATTCAGCGTCACACATTTCGTTCCGTTTGAGTTGTTTTGAGTAATTTGTTACTGAGTTTTTGTTATTGTTACGTTTGGAACTTTATTTGTTACTAGCTGTTGCCCACAGCTCCGCCTGCGTGTTACTTTAGATCTACATAACTTTTTTATTTATGAAGCGATTGAAAACCATACCGCAAATTCAAATCAAAAAATCAAATCGTTTCTGAGTTTAGTGTGTTCAAACATTCAGACAAACAGACAAAAGTTCTAAAAACCATTGTTTTGAAATTTATTGCGTTCATAAAGCCTACGCCATAAGCATAAGTTCATAAGCATACACCAGTTTATCTATTATAAATAAAATAAATAATAAAAAATAAAATAAAAAAGCCTTTTATTTCATGCATTACATTGTATAGGTACATCCTGATAATTACATAAAATTGATTCATTTGTAAAATAATTAAAAATATTGATAGTTGTGTATAATTAAAATTAAATTTCAATGATAATTGTTAAAGATGTAAAATTAAAAAATTAAATAAAATAAAAACAAATGATAATTATTAAAGATGTAAAATTAAAAATTAAATTTAATTATTATAATAAATGTAAAATAAATAAAAGTTTCCAATAAAAAAAATACGTGCATGAACCCCTCAAGTAGTGAGGGTGAAGGCCTCCTCCAGAGAACGCCAGTGGTGTCGGTCTCTGGCTTCTGTTAGCCAGTCTTTGCCTGCTACTTGTGTAATGTCGTCCACCCATCTGGTTATAGGTCTTCCTCTTTTTCGAGTGCCCACTGGGCCTGGCCACGACGTCGTGCTGATTGTCCAGCGCTCGTCGCTCATTCTCGTTACGTGTCCTGCCCATCCCCATTTTATCTTTAGAGCGTAGGTGAGAGCATCTGTTACCCCTGTCTTTTGTCTGATAGTAGTGTAACGAATTTTTTTTTTTTGTTTTTTTTTTTTTTTTTTTTTTTTACGTGGTCGGTGATGCATTTACGCACTTCACCGTCTCGCTTGGGGGGGAGCAAGACGGCTTCGTGTGGGACTCCCGGCCCTAGGATTAAAACGGGCCGGACTACCCACTAAAACCTATCCACGGTGTTTCTCCTTCGCCTTAGCCGGGCCGCCGGATAGGCAGGAACTGTTAAGCAACAGCGGCCCTGCAAAGGGGCGCTCTTTCGAGCTCTACTCGGGGGTGCCTAAACCCCCCCTGATCAACACAGAAGCGACGCCCCCGAAACACATAAGGGGCGTCGGACTCCTCAGGGCCATTCGCGTGAGCAGTAGGCCCCCCGACACACCGCCCACGGCCCTATCAGTCGGGGGCTTGGTACGCCCGGCAATGCACCGTCGCCCCCTGACTGGTGCCCGCCGGGGCGGGAGCGTACGGCCTGCACGCTCCCGCTCACGCAGGGCCTCTCTCTTCGCCGCCATCACCTCCCGAGCGAAGGAAGCGACGGCGGCCCAACATTCTTCGCTGCCGGCCATGGATTGAATGACGGCCGGCAGCGAACCTACTCTGCCGATAACGCCCGTGAGGGCCAACCTCAGCGAGTCCCAGGCGGCGCACACGAAGAGCGTATGCTCCGCCGTATCTACGGCGCCTCCTGCGCAGTGATGACAATCAAGCTCCGACAGGATCCCCACCACTTCCCACAGGAATTTGGCAATACAGCCATAACCCGTGAGAAGTTGGGTGAGGAAGTAGGTCGGAGCCCCCTGCGCGTGCTCTACCCACTGGCGGAGCACGGGACCGATGGCCCCCACGAGCACCCGGCTCGCGGTGGGAGCCGCACATCTCAAGGCCCATTGCCGGAACAGATCGTCGCGAGCCTCCTGTCTCCAGCGATCGACCTGCTCCGGCAACGGGCGACCTCCTTCTTGTCGCACCAGGGCGCCCTCCTCGTAAACCCTCTTCAGAACCACCGCCTCGAGATCCCACGGGGGACTTTGTGCCAACAGGCACGCCGCCTCAAAAGACACGGTGCGGTACGCCCGTGCAGCCCTCTGCGCCGCGATCCGCTGCGGTTGTCGCAGCTGAACCACGTTCGTGGCGCTGAGGGCATCCGCCCAAATAGGCGCTCCATAGAGCGCCTTGGAGCGTACCACACCCTCGTAGAGACTGGCAGCCGTAGGTTAGTGTAGGTAATAGGCAGGTGTCCAAGACCTTGCTTTTGATTTTAATAGGCATCTGGCTTTTTAAAATTTCCTTTAAGCTCCAAAACTTTTTCCATGTCGTTGTTATTCTTCTGTCTACCTCAATATCATTATTTTGTTTTTGGAAGGAAACATTTTTCCCCAGATAAATATAGCTCTCAACGTACTCTACGGGTGTGTTGTCTAGACATATAAAATTTTGAGCGGCATTTGTCATGAGTTTCGTCTTGCACAGGTTCATTTCTAGTCCAACCTCTCTGCTTGCTTGTTGTAAAGTTTCTAACATTGACTCTAGTTGGGTGCTATTTTCTGATAGTAGCACAATGTCATCGGCAAACCTCAGGTGGCTGATATATTTACCTTTTATACATATACCATTTTTTTCCCAATTTAATTTGCTGATAACCGATTCCAGTACTGCTATAAATATTCGAGGTGATAGGGGGTCACCTTGTCTTACACCTCTTTTGATGGGGATGGGTGGTCCGGTGCTCTCCAGTTTTACTCTACTAGTGTTATGTTCATACAGGTATTTTAAGACTTGAATGTACTTTTCTTCTACTTTTTGTGATTGTAGAGCTTTCCATATTGCGGGGTGTAGTATTGTATCAAAAGCTTTTTGATAGTCAACAAATCCTATGTAAAGTGAGCGTTGAAATTCTTGGTATTTTTCTATAATCAGTTCTAAAGAGTGGATGTGATCTATAGTGGAAAAGCCCCTTCTGAATCCAGCTTGTTCGATTGGTTGACTTTTCTCTAATGTAGAACTGATTCTTTTTTCTATAGTCGAAGCGAATAGCCTATAAAGAGAAGGAAGGAGGCTTATTGGCCGATAATTACTTATGTTGAGTGGGTCGCCCTTTTTAAACAGCAATATAATATCAGACTCTGACCACTGTGTAGGTGTTGTAGAGGAGTTTAATATTAAGTTGAATAAATGAGTCAAGGGGTTTACCAGGAAGGGACCAACGATTATTATGGCTTCGTTCGTTATTTTGTCAGGTCCTTGGCTCTTCTCTGCTTTTAGCCATTTAATTCCCATTATAATTTCTGTTTGGTCCACTTACTTTATCTCTATGTCATTGTAATCAAACTTTAAATCAATTTGATCGATATATTGATGAACTGGAGCACTGTACAAGTTTTCATAAAAGGTGGTTGCTATGTTTAGTATGGCTTTACGGTCATGCGTTGTGTTTTGAGCGTCGTGAAGTCCTTCTATCCATACTTTGTGAGATTGCAGTTGCTTGTAAGCTTTTTTAAGACTCCCTGTAGAGTTGATGTGTTTTTCAATGGTATTCTTACGGTGTGTGGCGTAGTCTCATTTTTCATTGCTCGTGTTTTTGGTTTATTTTTTTGTAGAGCCTTTCTACGTTGTATTAGCTCCCTAGTATGGGTAGATATGGCACTGCTTCTTCCTCTTTCTCCGTTGTGTATATGAGCTTCAAGCTAGTATCTAAAATGTTGACTATTTTATCATAGCATTCCTGTACAGAGTTGGTTTGTTGGCAGTGCATCAGGTCTTCGTTGCATTCAGTGAGTGACTGTTTAAATCTCAATATTTCTTCTTCATTTTTTAGTGTACTTCTTGAGTTGTTTTTTTTTTTTTTTTTACGTCGTCGGTGATGCATTTACGCACTTCACCGTCTCGCTTGGGGGGGAGCGAGACGGCTTCGTGTGGGACTCCCGGCCCTAGGATTAAAACGGGCCGGACTACCCACTAAAACCTATCCACGGTGTTTCTCCTTCGCCTTAGCCGGGCCGCCGGATAGGCAGGAACTGTTAAGCAACAGCGGCCCGGCAAAGGGGCGCTCTTTCAAGCTCTACTCGGGGGTGCCTAAACCCCCCTGATCAACACAGAAGCGACGCCCCCGAAACACATAAGGGGCGTCGGACTCCTCAGGGCCATTCGCGTGAGCGGTGGGCCCCCCGACCCACCGCCCACGGCCCTATCAGTCGGGGGCTTGGGCGTAGGCAATGCGCCGTCGCCCCCTGACTGGTGCCCGCCGGGGCGGGAGCGTACGGCCTGCACGCTCCCGCTCACGCAGGGCCTCTCTCTTCGCCGCCATCACCTCCCGAGCGAAGGAAGCGACAGCGGCCCAACATTCTTCGCTGCCGGCCATGGATTTAATGACGGCCGGCAGCGAACCTACTCTGCCGATAACGCCCGTGAGGGCCAACCTCGGCGAGTCCCAGGCGGCGCACACGAAGAGCGTATGCTCCGCCGTATCTACGGCGCCGCCTGCGCAGTGATGACAATCAGGCTCCGACAGGATCCCCACCACTTCCCACAGGAATTTGGCAAAACAGCCATGACCCGTGAGAAGTTGGGTGAGGAAGTAGGTCGGAGCCCCCTGCGCGTGCTCCACCCACTGGCGGAGCACGGGACCGATGGCCCCCACGAGCACCCGGCTCGCGGTGGGAGCCGCACATCTCAAGGCCCATTGCCGGAACAGATCGTCGCGAGCCTCCTGTCTCCAGCGATCGACCTGCTCCGGCAACGGGCGACCTCCTTCTTGTCGCACCAGGGCGCCCTCCTCGTAAACCCTCTTCAGGACCACCGCCTCGAGATCCCACGGGGGACTCTGTGCCAACAGGCACGCCGCCTCAAAAGACACGGTGCGGTACGCCCGTGCAGCCCTCTGCGCCGCGATCCGCTGCAGTCGTCGCAGCTGAACCACGTTCGCGGCGCTGAGGGCATCCGCCCAAATAGGCGCTCCATAGAGCGCCTTGGAGCGTACCACACCCTCGTAGAGACGGCGGCAAGCACTTCCCGGTCCCCCTTTATTGGGGAGCAGCCTGCCGAGCGCATTGGCGGACGCCACCAGTTTTGGTGACAACCGCCGGAAGTGCTCGACAAACAGACAGACAATTTAAGGGTCTTCCCGACAGCGATGGAGGTGCCACCCACCACAATTTGGGCATCCCGAGGGGGTCTCATCCGAGGCCCATGGAAGAAAAGGGCCTCGGACTTTTCGAGGGCCACCTTGAGGCCAAGCGCCCTGATGCGACCTACAATATGCGCCGTGCCGGCAGTGGCGAGCACGGCAGCATCTCTAAAGGTGGGTCCTCGCGCGGTGACAAGGGTATCGTCGGCATAACAAAGTACACCGACGCCCTGAAGAGTGGCACCGCGCAGGACCCAGTCATAACCTACGTTCCACAGGAGCGGACCCAATACCGACCCCTGTGGAACACCACACGACATTTCCCTGCGGACTACGGCCGACCGAGTCGGGTAAGTGATAGCCCGGTCGACGAAGTAGTCCGCAAGGACGCGCCTGAGGTACCACGGGACGTTGTGGTACCTCAGCGCTTCAGCGATAGTAGGCCAGGGGAGGGTGTTGAACGCGTTGGCTATGTCGAGCGACACAGCCAACATCACCTGTCCCTGGCCAACGGCATCCTCGACGATGTCCCTGAGTCGGGACACGGCGTCCAGGGTGGACCTCCCGCGACGAAAGCCGTACTGGCCACTACTCAGATTCGGCCCCGCCCCCTCCAGATGCCCGACGAGACGCGCAGCGAGCACCCGCTCGAAAAGCTTGCACATCTCGTCGAGCAGGACGATGGGGCGGTAGGCCGACGGCGACTCCGGGGGTCGCCCGTGCTTACGAAGCAGCACGAGCTTCCCCGTCTTCCATCGTCGCGGGACCCTTCCGGACGCCAAACACTCCGACATGAGGGACAGCGTCTCATCTTCAAACTCCGGCATGACGAGGCCGACAACACGCCCAGGGACGCAATCAGGACCAGGGGCGCGGTTCCTGAGTTTTAATTTTAGGACCGCCACCCCCAGTTCGACGTCAGATACGGGCGGGACGGCCTCGCCATCCGACATATCCCGGCTTAGTGCCATACGGGGAGGGACCCACTCTTCCCGCGCGGGGAAGAGGGAACTGACCACTTCTTCTACAAAAGGTGGCTCGAGAGAGGTGGTGAGAGGGGGAGCCCAAGGCTTGAGTTTTCCACTCACAACCTTGTAAGGCTGCCCCCACGGATCCTCATTCAGTCTCTCGAGCCACTCCTTCCAGGCCGCATCCTTGGCGGCCCGGATTGCCGAGCAAAAGGCCGCTCGAGCGGCCCGGTACGCGGCAAGCAGCACCTCCTCCTGGGCAAGGTCTCTTTGGCGTCTCCCGCGACTGCGGGTGTACCGTCGCTGAGCTGCGTGACAGAGTTTCCGCAGCCCAGCGAGGTGGGGACGCCACCAGTAAACCCGCCTTCGCGGGGGTACCGGCCCTGCCCTCTGCATCGCCGCGTCGCAGACGCGAGCCATCGCACCAGCGAGATTATCCGCCCTCGCGTCTACGTCCAGGCCGTCGAAATTGGGAGCGGCCCACCGCTCGACAATACCCGCCTCTCTGGTCAGCTCCCGGTCCAGCGTGTTTAGACGCCACCGGGGTCCCTCCCCTGCAAGGGGGCGATTAGTCACCGTGGGGGTGGCCGAGGAAGTGGCGACAACGTCGAACCATATGTAGCGATGGTCCGACAGGGTCTCCACCCCCTCCATCACTCTCCACCCCCGTATACGGTCCACCAGGGCAGAACTGGCAAACGACAAATCTACGATGGAACTACCCTGGGGCCGCACACAAGTGTGGACCGCCCCCCTGTTCAAAAGCACCAAGCCGGTTGACACCGCCCAATCCTCCAGATACTCCCCCTTTGCAGTAGTCGCCGGGGAACCCCAAGATGTTGACTTGGCGTTAAAATCCCCGACGACTAGTGCAGGGGTGGGACGTACATCCCCCAGCAGGGCCTCGACTTCGGCGAGCACCAGCTCGAACTCGGCGAGGCTCCTGCTGGGGGAAATGTACACCCCAACTACTGCAAAGCCGCCCATCAGGGCCAAAACACAACCACGCCCCCTCAGCACCCTGCCGAAGGGGGACGCACCGAACGCACCCTGACGGGCGACTATGGCCACTAGGCCGTCGCAGTCGCCAGCCCAGTCGTCACGATCGCGGACCAAATACGGCTCGCTGACGACGGCGACGGTCGCCTGCCACTGTGCCATGGACTGTATCAGGAGATCCTGAGCAGCGACACAGTGGTTGACGTTGGCCTGCAGTAGCGAGATGGCCATTTATGATTGAGCGGTGTCCATCCTCTCCTCCGTCGGCGGCGAAGACTGAGTGGTGGAAGCTACACCACGTCTTCTGCCGCCACGACGTCCCCGCTTTTGGGCGGCGACGTCACACTTCCTAGTGCCCAGACGGTGGGCAGCCGGTGCACCATCCGTGGAACAGACGGGGCACCGGGGCTCCAAAGAGCAACCGGCCGCCTTGTGGCCCGGTTGCCCACACCGGAAGCACATTGCACTGCGATCAACTTCGCAGGTGCACTGTGCTCCGACATGCCCCGAGTGCAAGCAGCGGAAGCACCGCTGGACTCGGGACTCGAGGAGGGAGGCCCGAACAAGGGTCCACCTGATGACGAGGCGACGGCCATCCACTAACTTTCTGGCCGTCGCGACAGGGCACTTGAGCCAGCACGTGCCCGTTCGACCGGGTGGGCAGCGAATTTCGCCCACCTTTACGTGGCTGACACCGCAACCACCAACGTCAGCCACCATCTTCGCGATGCTATCTTGAGTGGCGGTGTCACCAAGGCCTGAGATGCGCAACTCTGCGCATTTCTCAGGTCTGGCGACCCGAACCACTTCGCCCAGCACAGATAGACCAATAAAGCTCAGGATGTGGGCTTTGAGGTGTTTTTTTACGAGAAAGCCGACGCCATAGAGGCCTGGAGTTTCTTCTATGTAGTAAAGGACAACGCTTTCATATTCTTGAATTGAATTTCCTAGCCTTCTAATTTCAGATAAGCCAATTATATCGAATTTTATATTTTTCAGTGCTTCCATGAGTTCTAAAAATGATGGCGTGCGATGACAAAGTTTTCACGTTGTATGTTGCAATATTGAGTAGATTATTATATGTAGATTCCAACTTATTTGAGGTATTTGTCTCTGGAGGGTTTCGGTCTTTTCCTCCCACGGTGACCGGCCGGATTGGGAGATGTGTTTTGTGTTGGATAGAAACAGGCGTTACCTGGCGAAAATCCATGACAAAGTAATGGTAAGTAAGATGTTAAAAACTTATTTAAATTATAATAGCATTATTTAAAAATTAAAAAGACAACAAAACGTCGACAATTGTTTCGCCTCTAAACGAGGCATTATCAAGACTGTCTCAACGAGAACAGCAAAATTTGTAGCTAGAACATTTCTGCATATAAGTAAGAGTGTGCAAATGTTATTAGCGCGATGTAGGATTTATCATAAAAACTAACGCGGGTAGAAACCGCAAATCTTACTAACGAAATTTAAAAATAGGTATTCACCGATACAAGACATTTTCTTTTTTAATAAGTTGTATATAAACGCCAAGTGACACATACAAACCAACAAACAACTAATGTGTCTGTCTGTTCACAAACATATTAAGTAAGGGGGACGCATGAAAATCTATTTGTTCATTGAGTAAGGTGTCCACATCTCTTCTAACTATTTCTAGCCTTTCCCAAACACTCAACTTGAACCCTTTCTCACATAAGCGTAAAACTCTAAAGGTGTTATTATTGTTCAAGGAATGACCGGTGTCAAGGAGATGCTTCGCGAAGAGGGACTTTTCTGGACAACCGTTGCGGAACGCCGATACATGCTCCTTGTATCTGACCTCAAAAGGCCTACCAGTCTGTCCTACATACTGCATATCACAACCATCGCAGCTCAACAAATAACAGATTCACGCAGATCAGGTGTTTATTTGTTGAGCTGCGATGGTTGTGATATGCAGTATGTAGGACAGACTGGTAGGCCTTTTGAGGGAAGTATGGACGGTTATTCAACCAAGTAATGTTGAAATCAATGATTTTTTTTTTCTTTTAGGTTATGTTGTCAGTATTTTCACTAAATTGTTTTATAACACAGTTCTAAAGGTAATGTTTATAGATTTCGATAACACTGTTGGTCCGTTATATAGCAAAATGTCCTTTTCTTTGCAAGTGTTGTTATCACTGCATTTACACTGTTTTACTCGTTAATTGTTCAGGTTGTGTATGTTGTCCATATATTTTGAGCACTTATACCCTTTAACTATTTATTTCACTGTAACTTGCGTTAATGTGTTTTAAATTTACGACAAAAAACGGAGCCGATGTTGACAATGGCACTGCAGCGCCCTCTCAGCCTTATCTATTATATTTTCTATTATATTCTGTATTATACGAGTACCATAAAAATTCAACTTAAGATACGAAAATATGAAATATTATTTATCATCTACGTCGTGTGTGATCCATTGAATTGTATGGCGAGCTATATTGTATCTTAAGTTAAAATATTTTAGTACCTATCTTAGCTGTGTGCAGCGCCCCTTAGCGAACTCCACTGCGGGTGACGTAACCTGTTCTGAAGAGCTCTTCAATCTGATCCCACCCTCTTTCTTCCGATCCCGAACAACGCGTGCCGGGCAGAGATGCCACTCCCACACAGTGGATAGCATGTTCGCGAGAACCGAACGTTTTAAACGTTCTTTTCTCTGCCGCGTATATAACCGCGCATATAACCCTGGCTTTTTAAGCGGAGCGTGAAGAGGCACATCAGTAGGTAGTCAAGTTGAGGGCCACTCTCTATAGTATCGTGTGCTGCGAGAGTGGCCCACAATCGCTAGACGTCGTCACGACTTTCCACCAGGCGGGCGGCGTCAATTTGGTGAACCCAATATAAAAAAAAAACCTACGACGTTTTGCACGTTTTGATTTTATTACGCCAAAGAAGTAGTATAGTAGATATTTTTGCACTCATTACTTTAAACGTCATACGTTAGAGCCAGGTGCCATGTTAATTCGAGTTGTACATCCAAGACAATATAACCCTCTTGAATGTGTTGCTTCCTTAGCTTAGAACAGATAGAATGGTGTCCAAGTATTCTGGACATAAGTTAAACCATGATAAAAGTAAAGCGATAGCCTTAAATATATGCGACAGCACTAAAATAACTAATGATTCAACAAAAACACCTTGATTTCTTCCGAATTAAACTGATACGAGATCATCTCCTTCATACCATTGCTTGGCCGAATCTTTTATGAATAGTATATGTTATTTTTTTATACTGGGTTCGCCAAATTGACGCCGCCCGCCTGGTGGTAAGTCGTGACGACGTCTAGCGATTGTGGGCCACTCTCACAGCACAAAATACTATAGAGAGTGGCCCTAAACTTAATGACCTACTGATGTGCCTGTTCACGCTCAGCTTAAAGAACCCAGGATTATATGTGGGAGGAAACATGTGCACAGGCAGGGCGTTCCAGGCCAGTGTTCCCGCATTATCGGGAACTACCTTGGGGCTTAGATTAAATCATTTATTTGAAGAGACTCCGCGAGCATGATGAGCAACCAGACGCTGCCGCCGGCGCTTCTGTGGCATCGACCCTGAGCGACCCCATCTACAGAAGCATAGCCATTGGAGGACACCAACTGATTCTACCGTCCGACCGCCGTCGCCTGTGGACCCTAAGTTAAGTGCACCGGGCACTGCCGTAAACAGTCTGTGTACCTACCCTTCGACACACATATTTCAATTGACTAACACAAAGATTTCCCAGAAAACGCCTAGATGGCGCGTTGCTAAATCTTAATTTAAAGGCCATCACCAGCCTGCACCATCTAGGTGCTGATGCGGGTGCCGCGAAGCCTGCTGCCTACCTCCTCGGCGTTGCGCAGCGCTGCGCTTCGTGACAGTGCGTCGAACCTATATAAACTTTAAAGCTTTCTGTGTTTACTGTTTAAGTTTAGTGTATTCATAGTGAAAAGTGTAAATAAATGCGAGCAGCAAAAAATAATGGATGTGGCAATGCGGATGTAAATTCAGGTGAGCTTGCAAGTGCATCAAGTGGTCTTGTACGGTGCCCACATTGTCCTCAAGCCCGTTTTTTTAAAGGTGAATGCGGATTGAAAGTACATTTTGGAAAAATTCATAAAGTACAAAATGTATCTTAAAACGCGTCTACGATATCCCAATTTTTTCTAAATCAACAAGAAAATTCTGATGAAATTCCCTTTTGGCAAAGGTTAAGTACCATGAAAAATTCTATTCCGGTTTTAAAAATAATCCCCCGAGGTGCGAGACCCTCTGTGGCTCAATGTTTAGCCTCCTGCATTGGTCAAGTAGTCCGGGAAAATACCTTTAGCGCTTGGGAACAAATGTTAACCTTCCCTTATAGAATCCTACACGTAAAGAAAAGGCCGTTGACATCTTTGATGGTCCAAATCAAAGAAAATTGTACAAACAATTTTAACATTTTAAATTCAAATTCAATCCACATTTCGGCCCCTGATTATTCTCAGGCCAAGAAATTAAAACTTGTAGAGAATAAAGTAATGGAAGGCGACATCAGTGGGGCGGCAAGGCTACTTTTTAGTAGCGACGTGCTGGCTCCTTATTCTGTAGAAACTTTGACGGGATTGCAGAGTAAGCACCCACCATCCGCAGCTGACCTCTCTTTCCCTGATCCTCCGAACAACGATACAGAAAATCTTGAGACTACTGCCAAGGCTGTGCGCACAGCTGTTGACTCCTTTCGTTTTGGATCAGCTGGTGGACTTGACGGTCTGACACCACAGCACCTTAAGGATCTGTTGTGTCCGAGCGCTGGGGAAGCTGGTGATGCACTTCTGAGGGAGCTAACAGCTCTAGTCAACCTCATGCTCTCAGGCAATGTGGACAGTGGCATCACAGATATTTTGTATGGGGCCAATTTATGTGCCCTTAACAAGAAGGATGGTGGCATTCGTCCCATTGCCGTAGGTAGCACTTTGCGGCGTTTGGCAGCCAATTATTTGTTGTCGTTTTTATAGTGCGAAGCTTACTACCAAATTTCAGCCCTTTCAATTAGGTTTTGGTTCAAAAGGAGGTTGTGAGGCCGCAATCCATGCGCTTGCAACATACCTTGACAGTAGCGAAGATGGAGAGGTCATCTTGAAAGTTGACCTGAAAAACGCCTTCAACTCTGTAAACAGGGACACCTTGCTGACACAGGCCAAATTAGAAACCCCCAAAATATTTAATTTTCTTTGGCAATGCTATAGTCAGCCAACAAAACTAATTTATAAAGACCACATTTTGAATTCAGCCGTTGGATGTCAGCAAGGTGATCCGTTGGGACCAGTCATCTTCAGTTTGGCCATTAACTCAATAATTCAAAAAATTAAATCCAAATTTAACATTTGGTATCTAGACGACGGGACTTTAGCGGGAAAAGTAGAGACAGTTTTACAAGATTTAGCCCTAATAAAGAACGAGTTTCAGTCAATTGGCTTAGAACTGAACCCGAATAAATGTGAGATTTTTAAATCTGAAAACATAGATAAATTAACAACAATCTCCAAATTCAACTGTCTGGCCCCCAACATAAAAGTTTTGGACAAAACTTCTTTACGCCTCCTAGGTTCCCCGATTTTAGAAGATGGCTTTTCCACTTTTATCGAGGAAAAAATTCAAAATTTTATCAGGTTATTGATAGTTTATGTAATATCAGTATTCATTCAGCTTTCACTATTCTTCGTTTTTGTCTTTTCGTACCCAAATTTACACATGCCCTCCGTTCAAGACAATTTTGGAAAAATTTTGAAATTTTGGGCAGACTAGACAACTTAATACAAAATTCTTTGTGTAAAATTTTAAATGTAAATATTAATGACCGAGCCTGGGTCCAAGCGTCTCTTCCAGTTCGCTTGTGCGGGCTAGGTATTCGTAGAGTCACAGATGTCAGTCTGCCAGCATTTCTGTCGTCGGTCCATAGCACCGAAGAATTAGTCAGGAAAATTTTGTCAAATACACTGATTGATTCCGAGGTGCGATGCAAGACCGATGCCATAAATGCTTGGAGGATGTTTTGCCCCGACACTGACCTGCCCTCACGCCTAGGCTCACAGTGACTGTGGGATTCACCGCTCTGTAAATTGAGAATTAATACACTAATTGACACTTCTGTCAATATTTCAGAGCGTGCACGCCTACTAGCTGTTGGAGAATGGGAGTCAGGGTTATGGATCCAGGCGCTCCCATCGCCCAACATCGGTACAATGTTGGACGACACTACCTTCCGCACTGCCACTTGCCTTCGGCTGGGTACACCTTGTGTATCCCCGCATCATTGCACCTGTGGAGTAGCCGTCTATAATCTGGGACACCATGGCCTTTCTTGTAGCAGAAGCGCAGGTCGTATACCTCGGCACGCTATTCTAAACGATATAATTCGTAGGGCTCTTTCCACCGCAGGTCTTCCGGCCGTACGTGAACCAAATGGTTTAGCACGAAGCGATGGAAAGAGACCGGACGGTATGTCGTTGCTACCGTGGAAGATGGGAAGGACTTTGGTGTGGGACGCTACATGCGTTGACACCTTAGCACCTTCACACCTTCCAAGCACATCCGGATGTGCCGGCGCTGCTGCTGCATCGGCTGAAGGCTTTAAACGGCGTAAATATGCTAACCTAGCAGATGATTACATATTTGAGCCGTTTGGGGTTGAGACACTGGGGTCATGGGGTCCGAGTGCTCGCCGCCTTTATAGAGACATTGCTAAACGCCTAATCGATGCTTCTCAGGACCAGAAGGCTGGCTATTTTCTGGCCCAAAGAATAAGTATCGCCATCCAACGTGGCAACACAGCCAGCATTCTGGGAACCTTCCCAGTCGGCAATGACGCGTAGGATTTTTTAAACGATATTTTGTAATGTAAATATCTTTAGTCTATAATTATGTTTATTTTGTATATTGTAATTCTTATTGTTAATATAAAAACCACAGTTCCTGCAAATAAAGCAACGTCAACAGTTTAATTGTCGTTTCATTTAGCTTTCATGTAGGGGCAGTATCACTGGCGCCCGAACGAAAAATAAAAAGTGTTTCGAAGGTAGGGTCACAAAAAAAGATCACTGTGAGCGGTTGCGCTATGTATATGTGTGAAAGTGTTTTTACTCTTGTGCCTTCCTCCTGAACTGGATCGGAAGCGAACAAAAAACATAGAAGTTATCCATTTGGTAGATTTTTTCTTTCAGAATTTTTATAAGGCGCAAGGGTAACTTCCTTGCAGGCTCAACGGTCACAGTTTTAAATTTTAGCATACCGTGGTACGGCAAATTTTAAAATTTTTGTTTTGTGGCTTTGATATAATTTTAATTTTGAAAATTATCGGGTTTAGAAGTTAGCATACCGTCAATGGTTGCTGCAGATAGTTAAATTTTATTTGGTAGGCGACGAATTGTGAACATTATATAATTGTAAAATTTTCAGCTTCCACATTATAATAATTTTGTAGACTTGTAAGTTAGTATCTTCGGTGACGGAACTAACTTAAGTTTGATATAGTAACAAACATTCTCTCAGTTTAGTCCGTGTGGCACGAGAATCTGTAAGAACCATGTCAGAACGAAAAATCAAATACCTGCAATTAAACAAAGCGGATCTAATCTATGAAGTGGCTATTAGGGGTTTAGAACCCAAGGATAAGGTAGCGGAACTTAAAATACAATTGTAAAAGTCACTAGAAGAATATCAGGCGCATTCTGGCCTGAAGCCGTATTGCCGATCATTTTTTAGCGAGTGATCTTCGAGGTATCGCATGAGCTGCTTGTCGATGATGAGCTCAATCAAACGCCTTGCCTGAGGTGACAGCTATGGGTCGATAGTTGCCTGGATCAGACCGATCCCCTTTCTTGGGGATCGGTTGTACGTTCGCCTCCTTCCAGACCTCCGGCACAATTCCTGTGGAGTAAGACAGGCGGTACAGACGAGTTAGTGCAGGAGACAACTCAGCTGCGCATTTCCGTAGGACCACCGCCGAAATGCCGTCAGGGCCACTGGCTTTCCGCGTGTCGAGTATTCGCAGCACTGCCCGTACATCGCATTGCCTTAGTACTATATCAGGCATAGTGTGGCCACAGTTGTCGATGGTGGGGGGCTGCAGGCCATGGTCGTTGACCCGGAAATTAGCCGCAAAGAGGTCTGCGAGCATATCCACTTTCTGTTGGGCTTTATGAGCCAGTGTTCCATCTGGGTAACGCAGCGGTGGCAGCGAGGGCTGACCAAAGTTAGATTGCACGGCTATATTTATATATATGTACATCCAAGACAATTATAACCCTCTTGAAATTGTTGCTTCCTCTAGCTTACTTGAATAGATAGAGTGGTGTCAAAGTGTTCTGGACATAAGTTAAACCATGATAAAAGTAAATCGATAGCCTTAAATATATGCGACACCACTAAACTAACCATTGATTCAACAAAAACACCTTGACTTCTTCCGAATTAAACTGATACGAGATCAGCTTCTTCATACCATTGCTTGTCTGAATCTTCTATGAATAGTATCTGTACATCCAAGACAATTATAACCCACTTGAACTTGTTGGTTCCTCTAGCTTACTTGAACAGCTACGCCATTTTCTACGCTTCTCCAGTGTCGGATTTCGGTAATGTAATCAGGCCGTAGATCAACCGGCAGCACCGAGTTAGGAGTTATAATGACTAACTCATTAGCCCCATTCGAACATCAGTTCTTGTAACACAATTTGATAATTGATAGAAGGGATTGGGAAAATCCCTAGAATTCTTGCCGAGTCTACCACCGGCGACGATGGCATTTTAATTTAAAAATCATTACCTAATAATGTTATTCGTAACACCCTGCTCAAGCATTGAAAGTAGATAATGATAATAGTCCTGACTCTGACGCCATTAATTTATCACATGTTAGATAATATATTTTGATTTTCAACTCCCGATTCGCTATAGGCCCACACATACGTCTACTGTCAGCGATAGATTGTGGATAGTCGTGTCAACTAGCTTGGGTAGCAACTTACAACGGACCTACTCGTATTTGATTTCAGAAGTTTACAAAAACAATATGTACATCATATTGTTTTTGTAAACTGTTTTTGTAAACACCTTAGTAGCGGCTACTGTAGTTTTACAAAAGATAGTTACTTACTGTTGTAAAACAAAACGGGTATGTAAAGGTTCCCCGTAGTAGGGTTAAACCTACTTATAACCTAGGTTACTTAAGGTTATCCTAGAAGCTAGTTTACGCACCAATCTTGAATATTGTTTTGTTCAAGATTGGTGCGTTTGGTCGATAACGTTAGACATGAGTAAAGAAAGAAACTTTGATGAAAGAAGGGGATTAAGGGAATGGGAAGTGAAGGGCAACAATAAAATATACACAGTGTCACGGTGTACCCTAAGGCCCTGGTAGAATGTGCACATTTCTACATAATAAATTCATTTGTGTGATTTTAAAATACTTGATATTTTTTTTGTTATTGAGGAAAGTAAGGTAAAAATTTATTTCTCTCTTTCACATATATTTCTTTTTTTATTTTTTTTTTATCATTGCCACACTTCTCGCATAGTTTGTATGCGTATCTACCACATTTTAACCCTTTTTAAGTTAATCATCATTTTGTTTAGTGTTGCTACGACAAATCCTTCAGAATCATTACCTTCATCTTCCGACTTCAAAACTACTTATTTCTAGTAAGCAGCAAGCGCGACACGTGTTCGTCAAACGAACTGCTTAAAATGTTATAATGATAATTTTTTCTAGATCGGGGAAGCGGGGGGCTTCGTTTGTGACTTCCAGTCAATGCGGGCGCCCGGATAGGCAGAATCTCCTAACCTTTGTCTGCTAAGCTATATTTATTTATTGGCTCGCCAGTGAAATGGTTTCAATGGAGCCATTTCCGGTGAGACTAAAACAGATTTTTTTCCTTATTTTTTGAAATACGAAATATTTTAGCCAATATTATTGCACAAGTTAAGCAAGATAAACAAAACACTGAAAGAGCTGCCAAATCTGTGAAACTTTTGAACAGTTGTTTGCAATTCGACGTCGAGTATAATGAACCGGCTTGGAAGTCTGAATGTTTGTCACAAAGTTTACATTTGCGATCTGCGGCGTACTTCTAGTGAATAACGTTCTGATTTATTGTTGTAACCACTTCTCGTAACAAATCATTATTGTGACATTTAAGTATGGCTTTCTGAAATGTGTCTTTTCACTTCTAGCCTCCTATTTATTTTCTGCGTTGTCATAGTACCTAATATTGGTATTTAATTGATTTTTGACAACCCGTCCGGCGAGCGTGGTATATTCAGGGTCAATTCCCCCCTATTCGGTCACGCGACTGGACACGAGCCTCCTTGTCGCTGGGCACTATCAGCGTCCGTGTCGCCTGCGCGGTGACATTGTTTTGGTCCGCCCTTTCAAGGGTAGTGCTGAAACTGGTAGTTACAAACTCGTCGACCTTCTTCTCCAACATAATACTATAGCTCGTTTGACCAATACGGTGGTCAGATTGGAGTCGGACAGCGAGCACGTAGTCTCAGATCATTTGGGGCCCTACCCTTTTCTTTGTCTTCTCTTAAGATAGTAAGCTGTTCGTTGTTACGTAGTTTACCCCTGGCTTTATCTCGAAAGTGCTTCTTGATTATTATTGATATAAAGACGAGCTAACACAGAAAACAGAAACGTGTCATCAGTGAGGATCATCACAGTTGGCCGTGCCGTCTAAAGGTGATGGTGGACGACATCAAGGTTTGCATGGTGTCTTCGAATGTTCGCGACCTCAACATCTAACTAAGGAGAACTTGCAGGGTTTCGAGTGGCCACTGTGAATCGTTTTCTTTTTGACGGCCATCGGACCACTGTCTCTAAGGGTTTCCCCATCGAACGCAACCCTACCTGCGCTGGGTAATTGAGGGGCTTTAACACAGCAGCACCGTGATATCTCCCCGGACCAACACTCTGTACTACCTGGTACCCATTAGGGAGTTGAGCCATCTCATGGGTACCGTGAATTAGCAAAGCCTTTTCCATTAATCAGCAGGTGAGTCGCTTGCTCTTGAGGTCGCTGAGGGCCCCAAGATGTTCGTAAGGGGGGCTTAGTGCTTACACACGAATTTTATCTATATCTGCCTATGTACACCGTTTATTTATAACATAATGTGTTATTATTGAACCTCTAACCAAATTATGTAACACCGTTTATGACCTAACATATCACAAACATTAGGTAAAATAAAACATACATTTGAACGGCCAGTCCTTTCACTTATTACCTGAAATCCCATCAATACAACAACACGTACCTAATAACATTTGCTGGGGCAATAACAATGTCCAATAACGCCCTTTTATGATTTACTTTTGCACCCAAACATACGAAATAAAATCATATGTGTTATTTCCATGGTTATGACATAAACTATGGTGATAGAATGCCGTGATAACCGTACCAGTAAATGTGTGTTTGGTTTTGTATGGCCTTTGTTTGTTGGTTTAATGTTCAATATCAATATTGGCCAACAGAATGTTCACTGTTTACTGTTAATATCTTTTTCCTTGTGCAATATTTGGAAAAGATTAGATTTGGTTGTTTTTTACAAATAGGTGTTTTAACTAGTGGATTGAGTAGACTTTGCACACGTACTTAGACCTTGCAAGCATCGGTACTTGTTTTTATACGATATAACAAAAATACTTTGATTACTTACCCTTAGGGGATAAACACTGGGATATAATAGGAATAACTAGACTGGTTATATTGTTACAGTTACAGTTACAGTTAGGTTACAGTTATATTGTACAAACATCTAGCCAGGCCGGGCTTAGGATGGGTGAACATTTCTTAAGACACCGAGACCCTTCTGTGCCTCGGAGAGTAAGTTAAGCCGTCGGTCCCGGTTGTCACACAAACATCTATGGCAGACGTTAGGGGTAGTTGGAGCCCTAAATCAAAAATCAATGTCTCAAAACTATAATCACAAATTTCGTTTTATCTTGAAATAAGAAGTTTTTTTTTTTTTTATGAATAAATTTGAGTGCGTTTGACCGCAATCTTACCTGATGTTAAGTAACGATGCGGTCTAAGATGAAGCACGCAAACTCAAATAATGCCTATTTACTCTTGCCTTGAAAATCCCAAGATTATATGTATCGGGGAACAATGACGCTGGAAGGGAATTCCATTCCTTTGCGGTTCGCATGATGAAAGAAGAAGCGAATCGAGAGGTACGAAGAGGTGGTATATCGACCACATACGGATGGAATCTCAGACCACGCCTTGATGTCCGATGATGGAATGGTGCTGGTGGAATTAATTCATGCAATTCCTGCGCACACTCTCCGAAATGTAACCTGTAGAAGACACACAGACTCGCAACCAGACGGCGATGGTCGAGGCTCTGAAGTCGGTTACTGGTGAGCGCCTCATCGCTTATAAGTTTTCTGGCGCGTCTGTCAATAGCTTCCAGGGCCTCAAGCTGGTAGCGGGCGGATCCATCCCAAAGGTGCGAGCAGTACTCCATGCAGGAGCGAAGCTGTGCTGAGTAAAGACTCAGCAGTTGATTCGAGGTAAAATATTTACGCACCTTAGAGAGGATGCCTAGTTTTTTTGAAGCTGTTTTAGCCCTGGATTCAATGTAGCTTCCAAAGTTCAGGTTGGATGATAAGTCCACACCAAGGAGCTGGAGATGCTGAGTCACAGGTACAGGGACATCCCGGAAAGTGGGAGCCTTAGTGAACGGGCTCTTTTTGGCAGAGAAAAGACACGCCTGGGTTTTCGTGGTGTTGAATGTGACAAGGTTAGCATCGCCCCAGTCCGACACTGCCTGAAGGGTTAAATTGGTGCGTTCAACCATTGCCACTCTAAGATCGTCGATTTCCGGTTTTTTGGCCTTTGCGCTGGAGAAATATCTCTCTGCAACCGTGCTATCGTCCGCATACCCAAACATACCGGGTCGTTTATATGTAGCAGGAATAACGTTGCCGAGAGAACAGATCCCTGTGGTACCCCAGCGTTAATTGCTAATAGATCAGACGAGCAGCCGTCAACAACCACTCGAATAGATCGTTCCCTTAGGAAATCTGAAATCCAAGCACAAAGACTAGCCGGAACTCCGTAAGCAGGAAGCTTGGCTATAAGGGCTTCGTGCCAGACCCTGTCGAAAGCCTTCGAAATGTCAAGTGACAAGCAAGTGCCTCACCATATTTTTCAAGAGCCTTACCCCAGAGGTGCGTGGCATACACTAGAAGATCTCCAGTAGAACGGCGTTGGCGAAACCCGTATTGCCGATCACTTAGGAGGTCATTGTCTTCGAGGTATGCCAGTAAACGATTGTTTATTACACGCTCCATCACCTTGCAGAGAATGGAGGTGATCGCAATTGGGCGGTAGTTGACAGGGTCTGCACGTCTACCCTTTTTTGGTACTGGCTGTACGTTAGCTACCTTCCAAGCTTTCGGAACTTTACCAGCCCGGAAAGACATACGAAACAGGCGTGTCAGGACAGGAGACAACTCGGCTGCGCAGTTCCTCAGAATAATAGCAGGAATACCGTCGGGACCACTGGCTTTATTCACATCCAGAGTGGGTAGTATTTTGAGAACCTCCTTTTGATGAATGCGGATTTCGGGCATTTTGCAATCACTAGGAGGTAGCTGAGGTGGTGTTTTAATACCAGCATCTAGCAGTGAATTTTCAGCAAACAGTGAGGCAAACAGATTAGCCTTTTCCACAGCTGTGTGTGCCAGTGTTCCATCAGGTTTCTGCAAAGGAGGGAGTGAGGATCGACAAAAGTTCGCCTCAACACATTTGGCTAGAGACCAAAACTCCTTACTCCCAGATGGGTAAGACGAGAGTCTGGCTCCTACGCGGCCAACGTGATTGAAGCGCG
This sequence comes from Nudaria mundana, assembly GCA_963556515.1. Classification (NCBI taxonomy): domain Eukaryota; kingdom Metazoa; phylum Arthropoda; class Insecta; order Lepidoptera; family Erebidae; genus Nudaria; species Nudaria mundana. Next base: position 4,711,122 of record OY748300.1, read on the forward strand.
CCTTCATCAGGACTCTTTTGCAGGACTTGGCTGCCTTGTTAAAGGCTTTCTTCTTTTTACGCGTGTCCGGAGCTTTGCGATTTCTGGCATCAACCCAAGCTTCATAAGCAGACTGTTTGTCTGCCTCAGCTTTCAAACAGTCAGAGACAAACCAGGCCAGCTCTGATCCCAGATGGCCGGTCAGAAAACGAAATAAAGTATTCCATCGCTCGACCGATAACCCCGGCAACAACAGACGCGCAGCTCGACGGATCGCCAGAAGAAAAGCAGACTGACAGCCATGGGTAAGATGCAAGGAAATGTCGCATCTCATCCCAATCCACTGACTTGTATCGCCACACCCGCCTAGTGCCTCTAGGGCTGGAGTCAGGTGGGGGACACAAAAGTATGGACTTAACCAGACAGTGGTCAGAACTGCCAAGGGGGGCTGAAACTGACACTTGATATCGGTCTGGTTCAGTTGTCAGCAGAAGGTCCAGACAATTGGCCGTGAGGCTCTCAATGTCAGGTATTCGAGTTGCCTGGTCAACCAGCTGGGAAAGGTTCATAAACAAAGCAAACTTGTAGGCCTCTCTACCAGCATGGTCTGTTTTCTGGTAAGGGAACAGCCACTGCTCGTGGTAGGCATTAAAGTCCCCCAGAAAAACGATTTGAGCGGTCGGATACCTCTGTTGAGCCACATCGGCGGCCTCACTCAGATGGTCAAATAGCCTAGTTGTCTCCTGATCTCCGCTGTGCGATCTGTATACACCCACATAAACAATTTTTTTCGATGCCGGTGTCTACAAGCACCCAGATTGAAGAAGATGAGGGACCTTCTAAGTTACGGAGACGCCTGGCGCAGATGTCATCACGCACATAGAAACATACCCCTGCTTTTGAACAAAAGTTGTGCTCCAGGGTGTAGCCTGGGTAGTTTAGGTAGGAAGTATCAGCAGGGGTTGAGATTTGCGTGTCCGTAAGCAAGAGCAGATGCGGTTTTGCAGCCTCAAGGTGGTGGTGGACTGGGACGAGATTGGAGTGCAGTCCTCGAATGTTAGTGAGGTGCACTTTCAGTGAGAGGCCGTGCATCCGCTGCTGAAACCTCATTTTCTTATATTGTTTCTGCATAATATTTTCAAGAACAAGGGAGGAAATAGGCAAAGAGTGGCAGTTATGTGAGGCACCAACCGGACCCCAACGAAAGTTACAGCACTGCCGCACGGTCAGGAAACCTAGCTTGGAGACCGCGGGGACGCCCGGACCCCCCAGAATTGCCTGTTGAGGCCTCTCATCCGGTTGCCAACCGGCCCAACAGGAGCAACTCTGGGATTATGCGCGCGATGGCGGAGCAGCCTTTCGCGGATGGCTAGTCCACAATTGGGCTCCCAACTATCGGCGGGCGGCCAGCGGAAAACCGTTTCCGTAAGCACCGCGTGCGGCAATACTGCAAGCCACGTCTACGGTACACCAGAGGATGCAACTACATAGACCCACTCTTAGAGGGCTGCTCAGGGTTCACAGGGTGGAACGCGCGAACGCTTGGCACTCTGACTTCAACCCAGAGGGTGGTGACCAGCCACGGCCTACCACCGGAAAGAGAGTCGCTCTTTAGCACCACCCGGGGGCCACGTGTAGAGACTCGAGGGTAAAGCCTACGGACGCGAGCGACAATTGGCCCCCAAAAGTTAAAATGAATTGTCGGCTTTGAATCACTTATCGCTTTTTTATATTAAGATCTACAAATGGAAACCGCCCACTTGATGATAAGCTGTGGCGACGTCTGGCGATTGTGGACGTCTCTCATAGTACTTACACAAAAAAAATATACAATCCAACGTTAAAAGAATGTTAACATACAAATAAACATGTATGGAGTGTGTGGGCACAATATAGTGAAAAGTACATAATCCAGATCATAATGAAAGAAAAATTTGAATGAAATTACAAATAATTAAACCTTCACTAAATCTCACATCTCGGGATTAGAAACAAAGGCAAAGTAGTCTGAACCGTAATTCTTCGCATAGCATCGTTAATTTAAAACTAAACGTCCAGAGTTCGCAACAATAGATTGTCGCATAAATAACTTTATAGGAAAAAAGGGGGACAGCAAGAGGGGAGCAAGGAATTTATACGCTGTAATTTCCGTAGAAAATTCGAGTAAAACTCCAAATTCGAGCAAAGTCTTTATCCCGATTGGTAATTCATGAGGATTATACAGCTCTGCCGTAACTCAAGTATTCAAACGTTGATTAGTTGGCAAAGAGCTACATGAAAAAAACGTAAATAATTCATTCAAGTTGAGGATAAATTTAATTTTAACTTAAGTCTTAAATGTCAATATAAGGAATACGTTACATTTGATTTGTTAGTTCAAACAGGTAATGAAAATAATTTTTCATCTCTCATGCTCTGAAAGTGGGTCATTTCTTACCTAATATGCGGGTTGAAAGTGATAAATTTCGGCCCTAGGGCGGAAAAGTAAAAAAAAATCATCAGCATATTTTGAGGCGATGGCATAAAACGTATACAGCCAAAGTTCGATTAAGTCAATACAACATTCTGGTTTTTGAATGATCATAAACAAAAAAGAGTTGAGTTTTTTTTTTTTTTTTTTTTTTTTCGCCAAATTGACGCCGCCCGCCTGGTGGTAAGTCGTGACGACGTCTAGCGATTGTGGGCCACTCTCACAGCACACATTACTATTGAGAGTGGCCCTCAACTTGACGACCTACTGATGTGCCTCTTCACGCTCCGCTTAAAGAACCCAGGATTATATGTGGGAGGAAACACGTGCACAGGCAGGGCGTTCCAGGCCACTATCGTTCGGCAGAGAAACGAACGTTTAAAACGTTCGGTTCTCGCGAACATGCTATCCACTGTGTGGAGGTGGCATCTCTGCCCGGCACGAGTCGTTCGGGATCGGAAGGAAGAGGGTGGGATCAGATTGAAGAGCTCTTCAGAACACTCGCCGTGGTAAATACGGTAGAATGCGGCCAAGGAAGCTATTGTTCGGCGCTGAGCTAGCGGCTCAAGGCTTCCCGTTACCTCCGGACAACCTATAATACGGACAGCCCGTCGCTGCATAGCGTCGAGAGCGTCCAGCAGATACTTCGCGGAGCCGTCCCAGAGGTGAGAGCAGTATTCGACGCAGGGTCTAATCTGCGTCTTGTACAGCAGACACCTCTGGTCCGGTGTAAAGAATCTCTTTACCTTATTCAGTATTCCTAGTTTCCGCGAAGCTAGCCCTATACATCTTTCGATGTAGTTTTTATTATTGAGCTTTCGACGAACGTCTATGCCAAGGATATCAAGGTTGTCTTTCATTGGTAATAATGCATTCTGAAGAGAGGGTAGGGGAAGGAAAGGGGATTTCTTCGCAGTAAATGCACACGCCTGTGTTTTGCGGGCATTGAACTCGACCAGGTTCTCGGTACCCCATTGAGAGATACTGTCGAGGTTACGGTCGAGATCAGCCACGAGTCGTCGTCTCTCCTCCTCAATCTCAGATCGCCCCGCCGTCGGACGAACCGAGTAACTCCCGTGCAGTGTGCTGTCATCTGCATAGCAATGAATGTTCCCGAGGGATAGCAAATCATTAATATGCAGAAGAAAGGGAGTTGGTGATAGTACGGACCCCTGCGGTACCCCGGCATTCACTTGCAAGAAGCGAGAAGCCTGGCCATCGCAGAGGACCCGCACTCGGCGCTCGTTTAAAAAGCTGGCAATCCAGCTGCACAGTTGAGGAGGTAGACCATATGCCGGAAGCTTGGAAAGGAGCGAAGCATGCCAGACCCTATCGAAGGCTTTGGCGATGTCTAGGCTAATAGCCAAGGACTCGCCGTGCCTTTCCATAGCCCCACCCCAGACATGCGTTACGAATGCCAGAAGATCACCCGTTGATCGCTTTGGCCTGAAGCCGTATTGTCGATCATTGATTAGCGAGTGATCCTCTAGGAATTGCATGAGCTGCTTATTTATAAGGAGCTCAAGCACCTTGCAAATGACTGAGGTGACAGCTATGGGTCGATAGTTGCCTGGATCGGACCGATCCCCTTTCTTGGGGATCGGTTGTACGTTCGCCTCCTTCCAGACCTCCGGCACGAGCCCTGAAGAGTATGACAGGCGGTACAGACGCGTTAATACTGGAGACAACTCAGCTGCACATTTTCGTAGCACCACCGCCGGAATGCCGTCAGGGCCACTGGCTTTCCGCGTGTCGAGTGACCGCAGCACTGCCCGTACATCACATTGCCTGATAACAATATCAGGCATTGAGTGGCCACAGTTGGCGATGGCGGGGGGCTGCAGGCCACGGTCGTCGACCCGGGAATTAGCCGCAAAGAGGTCTGCGAGCATATCCGCTTTCTCTTGGGCTTTGTGAGCCAGTGTTCCATCTGGGTAACGCAGCGGTGGCAGCGAGGGCTGACAAAAGTTAGATTGCACGGCTTTGGCCAGTTGCCAGAATCCACGGCTGCCCGTGGGATGGGAAATGAGCTCCTGACCAAGCCGCGCGACGCGCTGGGCATCCGCTCTCTTAAAGGCCCTCTTACTCGACTTTGTGGCCCGGTTGTACGCTGCTTTGAGGTGGCCCACGTTTGGGTCGCGCACAGCCCGGGCCCTGATCCAGGCGCGATATGCCGACTGTTTTTGTCGAACAGCTTTGGCACAATCTCGCCCGAACCAGGGACGGGCTCTGCGGATACTGGCGACATCAGTGAAAGGGATGTAATAATCCATCCCTAAACTGATCTCGCCAGCAATAGCAGAAGCACTATCCGAAGGAGCCTTTCCTACAAAGCAGCGCTGGCTCCAGGGGACGGACGCATAATAATCGCGTAGACCGTCCCAATCCGCTGACGAGTAGTGCCATAGTCGTCGTGACGTTTGTACAGGACGTGCAGGAGGTGACACCTTCATGCCAGCGTGAACAACACAGTGGTCGGAACTACCCAGTGGGGCTCCTACCGAAACACTGTACTGGGCTGGGCGACTCGTCAGCAGTAGATCCAGCAGAGCGGGCGCGTGATCTGACCTGTCTGGTATCCGGGTGATCCCGCATACCATCTGGGTCAGACCGTGGGAGAGAGCGAACGCATGGGCGGCTCTACCCGCATGATCAGTCTTGAGGGACCCCAGCCATTCAATGTGATGGCCATTGAAGTCCCCCAGAAACACTAGGTCAGCGTTCGGGAACCGCACCTGCGCTTCATCAGCCGTCTCGCTGAGGTACTGGAAGAGCTTTGTTGTCTCAGAATCCCCTGTGTGGGATCGGTAGACGCACACGTAGATCTGGCTCATAGAGCCATGGTCTACGTGCAGCCAAAGGACGGAATTGGAGGGGTTCTCTAGGCAGAGCAACCGGCGGCAGCAAACATCCGCCCTAACGAACACGCACACCCCGGCTTTGTCTCGAAATTGTTCCTCGATGACATAGCCGGGGTAACACAGGTAAGACGTGTCGTCAGGGCGGCGTATTTGTGTCTCCGTGAGGAACATCACAGCGGGCCGTGCCGTCTCAAGGTGGTGGTGGACGGTATCGAGGTTCGCATGGAGTCCACGGACGTTAGTGAACTCCACCTCGAAATGTGAAGTTGTGGGGTTTCCTAGGGCCGCTGTGTAACGTTTATTTCTTTTTTGTTGCACTGCCATTGTAGATTTTGAAGAAGAAGCGTGAAGACAGGGCGACATTTGGTGCAGCAGTAAGTGACAAAGCGCAGGGGCTAGCTTTGTCTAGAACCGTGTGGTTAGGTCGGAGCCGACTCGCCGGACGGAAGGGCTCCCAAACCCCCCTGATGCAAGGCCGCCGCTACCCCACACCGGTTACCACCCGGAGCGGCGATCCCACATCAGGATTATGCGCAACATGTGGGGCAGCCTCCTGGGGTGGTTGGCCCCAGGCGGGCCTCATGACTGTGTTGCGGGCGGCCGCGGCAACGCCGTTGCTAAGGGTCTCCATGGCCGGCGAATCGACCCACACCACCCACACTAGACTCCGTTTCGCCCCCACTGGTCCCATGCCTGCTGCACCATACATCGCCCCGGGCCCGGCGGTGCAGCTGCTGAACCCCTAACGCAACCCAGCCTGGGCTGGGTTACTTGGGGGGCTTTAGCACAGCTGCACGGTGGTACCCCCCCCGGACCAACACTGTTGTACCACCTGGTACCCACGTAGGGGCCGAAGTCACTCCATAGGTACCGTAAATTAACGAGCCTCGTCCGTTTATCAGCAGGTGCGCCACTAGCAGGTGAGGTCGCTGGGGCCCTATAGATGTTGGTAGAGCCCCTTTGCACCCAAAAAAGTTACAAGTTACAAGTTAGAGTTACAATAAAATAAAACGTAAATAGCACAAACAATAATTATTTGGACAGGTGAGTATTTTACTCAGTATTTTAAGTTTGAGACTCCGACTAAACCTAACTAAACGCGTCTGTAACGCGTCAAATCATAAAAAAATACTCTATAGCGCTTCAAAATAATATGTGCGTAAAAAAGATACTGAAAAAACTAAAAAATTAAGACTATTTTGTATGGAAAAATATAACTAATGACAAGGCGGTATGATCAAAAGACTAGAGCCTGCCCTGAAAAAAGTGCGAATGAAAAACAAAAATCAAAAAATAGGCGGGAAGTACAATACTTGATACGTGATCAATCTCTATTGTTATAATTTTTTATTTGACTTTTATTTGCTTTCTTCGCATTCGAAATGAAAAGTAGAGTGTTTAACTCGGGTGAAAACACCCATTTCTGCCTCCAACTGTTGAACATAACTCGAAAATATCTCGTCAGAAATGGGAGGCTTTCATCCCTTGGTTAACAATCTACTATTAACAAAAAAAACGACTTCAATAGTAAACTAAAAAGTTGGGATATGTAAAGTTCTCTTCAATACAAATTAATCAAACCTAAACACGTAAATCATTGACGAGTTCCCTCGACTGGCTTTCGGAACCCTCATCAGATCGACTTCAAACCTTCATTAAATGGTAGTCCTTTATAAAACCTAATGAAAAAATTAACATACGCACTAACCGCCTTTACAATTTTTTAAGGTTCCCCTCGATTTTTCTGGGTTCCAATCGTCAGACCCTTATAATGGGACCCCTTGGAAATATCTCCTTTCCAATAAAAAAAAACATTAAAATTGGTTTATAAACGGCGAAGTTATTCACGAAAAAACACTTAAAAAATATTCGGTCAAATTGAGAAACCTGTTTTTTTTTTCAAGTCGGTTAGTGACCATTATGTGAATTTCTAAATTGATCTTATTAGGTTATTTTTTCTATACCTTTACCAGGGCAATGCCCGTCTTTAACAATTTTCTATCAAGTCTTGTAAATATTTGACAGGTCACAGAGCTCATCATAGAGAGGGAGCGCCTCCGGGAAACAGTGATGGGTTTTGAAGATTGTAGCAACACTCATGAGAAAGCTTTGAAACGCATTAACATTCTGGAGTGCGAGCTGAGTGATGTCCACAACTCCATTACCAACATGGAGACACTCAAATTGGCAGAGCAGGCTGCCCTCTCCAACAGTCTCTATAGTGAGCTGGTGGGTGGTGACCCTAATTTAATTCATTTTGAGCCAACCACTACCTCAGACTTGATAGATTTTTCAAGCTCTGATAATATTCCTATTGCTACAATAAATCTATCTTGTGACAACAGATTTTTATGCAACAAATCTATCAGAATACTTAGCAATAGCAGAAAAAAAAATAAAAAATATATAAAACTAAATAAATTTATTTCCAAAACACAGAAATGCATGAAAAAACTTAAAATATGTGCTAACAAATATACTAGAACTTTTAAATCAAATGTAAAGCTAAGTCAGCTTATAGAAATAGGTAGAAATCAATTAGGTTCCCAAACAGACCAATATGAGACTGATACGTAGGTCACACTATAAGTTTTGGGTAACTTAAAAAAACAACATGTTAAAACCAAAATATTATGTTTATTGCTTTTCAAAATTACTCTCCTTTACATTTTAAACATTTTTTCATGCGATCGAACTTTTTTTTCAAACAGGAGGACCACAGATCTGAAGGCATGTTTTCTACGTGCTGATTGAACGCTATCACTGCTTCTTCGGAGTTGGTAAAAGTGAAACCTCTCATAAAATTTTTGATTTTGGGGAAAATACAGAAATCACAGGGTGCTATGCGCAGGATGGGTGACGAGTTATACTTTTACGGAAGCTAAAAATGACTTTGTTTTGTCGGCCGTGTGTGAAGAAGCGTTGTCATGATGTAGGAGAACGCGGCTTTTGGGTCGTCTCTTTTTCTAACACCCTGGGTAAACAAATGGTAGAATACCACTCGGCATTAACACTCTTTTGATCTTCAAGTGGAATTGTACAGATGGTCCCGTAGCTGAGAAAAAAACGCGATAAATTTTTGGGAACACCCAAATACTCCGAAAAACTTTATTCCGAATTTCGATGTTCCGATTTTCGAAAGTCCGAATTAAGTAATACCAATAATTTCATAATCACGAAACTTTACCGAAAGTCATTAATGCGATTTGTTAGATTTCCGATTTTCATACGTTCGAAGAGTCAAATGCTCGAAGGGTTCTCGGTCCGAAACACGACATTCCAATTTTCAATACTTCGAATAAAATAAACTAAAAGTCAACATGTTTGTTTTACAGAATTTAGTGACAGAAAGAAATCGCTGCAGAACCAACTTCACGCAGCCTGGTCTGGGTATCTGGAATGGGTAGAAGTGGGTTTTTTTTTTATTTGTTTTTTTTGACGTGGTCGGTGATGCATTTACGCACTTCACCGTCTCGCTGCGAGACGGCTTCGTGTGGTACTCCCGGCCCTAGGATGGAAAACGGGCCGGACTACCCACTAAAAACTATCCACGGTGTTTCTCCTTCGCCTTAGCCGGGCCGCCCGATAGGCAGGAACTGTTAAGCAACGGCGGCCCGGCAAAGGGGCGCTCTTTCGAGCTCATCTCGGGGGGGGCTGAACCCCCCTGATCGACACAGAAGTGACGCCCCCGAAACACATCCCGAGCGAAGGAAGCGACGGCGGCCCAACATTGGTCGCTGCCGGCCATAGACTAGACCAAGGCCGGCAACGATGGATTCTCGATCTAGTCTATGGCCATGGGCAGATTGCTGTTTTTTTTTTTTTCAGGTACAAAACAATACATCCACGTTTCGTCTCCTGTGACAATGTCATAAACAGCATTAGAATGTCCATGGTCGTACTTCAGTAGCATCTGTGAGCACCATTCCACGCGAGCCCGCTTCTGCTCCGCTGTCAGTTCATGAGGGATCCAACGACAACAAAGTTTCCGAACTTTCAATTCTTCGTGTAAAATTTTCTGGATTTGACTCATACCAATCCCCAATAGTCCTCGAATTGTCTCATAGGTAATCCGCGGGTTTTTTTTTTTTTTTTTTTTTTTCAATTATCACTGGCATGAATATCCCAAAAAGAGTCAACATCTTCGTCTTTTGACACTGTTCACAGTACGTGTGACAATATTATTCACACTAGAAACAATCTAACACAAACTTTTAATAAGGGTAAGACCTTTGTATATTGTGATGAGATTGGTAAGAAGTTGGGACATCACTTAGTTCAACATTTAGGGAATTCAGTTGTAACTCATTCATTTCCTGGGGCCTCCTACTCTCAAATACTTAATAGAGTACTAGTTTTTATTAGAGTAATTATGTTATTCGTTACAGTCTACTTGGTCTCTAGAAACATTGTCTAGCTTTGATATTTACGACTGTAGGTAGCACTCTATCGTTAATGTATGCGTGCACTCATACATTCGCGATCAGCACTTATCTACCGTCACCAAATCTTAAACAAGCCAAGGTTGCATCTTATATTGAATTTAACCTAGGTGCCAGCGTAAACACAAATTGTTACTGCCATTAGGCAAACGTAAGTAGATATCACAAGAAGAAATAAACCTAATGGGTAGGTATCATCAGTTCAGCTTGAGTGGTTATCACAACCAAGCTCACTCCACAAGTAGTTGCCGTAATGCAAGCGCGAGTAGCTCCCTACATAACTCACCACTATTAAGAACACCTCGCAAGTCTTCGGAGCTCACTCACCACACCACTGAACCACGAGTTCAGCAGCGGTTTAGGTCCTCCTCGAACAGGCACCATCGCCGCTTGAGAAACGCACCACTCGGCATCTCACACAAACCAGCCATTCCAATTTGTATCAGTCGTGTGAATTCGTGTGGCAGCACGCGCCCAACCTTGCAGGGGAGCGCACGCCCGAGTCCAGCAGTACACAGAACTGTAACATTAAAAGTCAAAGCACAGTACACAGAACTAAACTTTTACAGACGGAGTAAAGAACACAGAGCTGTACTATTTAAAGTTAACACCTTTCGAAACGTTTACATTAAACTGCACTTTTAGTAATATTCAAAGTAACCTTCATCTTTCATAAGATATCGAACCACTTAAGGTTACCTCCTTATGGCTTACTTCCATTCACAGCACGTCGAGAACCGCCCGACAGTACCGCTTTCAGCTCTCACGGTGCATCTCCGGCGTGTGTGTATGTCACAGTGTAGCTCCATAGTCCAATCACAGACGATGGTTGATGGAGACATAAAACAACAAACACAGCATTAAGAAATACACATTTCAATTATCGTAGTGTCTTATCTATACAAAGCACATAATATCTCACAGAACATGTAATAGTACTAGTGGTGGGTACATAGAAAACAAATCTACTTCCAGCAGTTGCACGATATACAAGAAACCATTAGAGTCATTACGTTAACCAAGAACATCTGCATTTACTACAACAAATGATGTTTGTGATTTCATCAAAGACTAATTTGACTGGACCTTGATAATCGTACTGCGCTAGGCGGTAACGATATTTCATACAAAAGGCATTGAGGTACAAGCACAATTTTTTAAGCCGTAAATTGTACCTATAGCTCGTTCGGTATTCGCGTAGTGAGGTGAGTATGCTGGGCGTAGAACCTACGCCCAGCATACCCACTGAACGAAGCCTATAACTCCGGAGTTATTAAAGCACCGTTTTTTCTTTTTGGACACCATTTGGCACTATTTGGGCACAATTTTTTGAAGTATGAATTATGGTTGAAGCGTACACAGATTTCACAAACGGAGGTGAGTATGCTGGGCGAAACCTTCGGCCAGCATACTCATCGAACTATGGCTGTAATTTCTTAAGTATAGGAGCACTATTTTTTTCCTTTGGGCACTAATTAGCACTATTTCAGCACAATTTTTTGGCATTCATGAAATATCAGGATTCCATGGTGAGTATGCTGGACGAAGGGACACAAAGATATGATGAAGGCGATACATCTCGTAAAAGAATTTTATACTGATTTTATTTCCATTATGATTTTATTCTATTATAATTAGATTTTTTAGATTCTTTAAACTGTGATTATAAGACTGATAAAAAGTTTATAAAACTTTATAAGCTTATTATAATTATATTGTCAAGTTCCTAATTTAATTTTTAACGAGTGTTTTTTGTACTAAATTTGTAATTATTATTGCTGTTAAATGCAAATAAATAAATAATTGACAAAACTGACTAAAATATTTTATTGCTTTCTAACAAAGTCTTATTCAAACTCTCATTAAAGACATGTTTATAACAATGGTTCACTGTGTACATAGTGGTTCACTGTCGACTACCCTCCCGGTTCACTGTGTGCCCACAACCATGGGCACACAGTGAACCGGGAGGTTGAACGGAGGTGAAACGGGGGTTGGTTCACTGTGTACAACCGTACACAGTGAACCATATAAATGATAAAAACTCTTATATTATTAGTCTTAGAATCCAAATTTGTATACAAAACAAATATATAATATATTTCCTCTCGTCTAATCAAAATAATTCTTTAATAAAGCTAAGTAAAGTGGATTTTTGAGTGTTCAAACTTTTACTGGTTCATTGTTGACCATGTCACCCTACACTAATTATGCTTGGGCGACTTCCTGAAGTACCTACGCGACTTCACATTGCTAAGCGATTTAGTACGCACCAATCACTATCACTTATAACACAACACAAAACGCAAAAGCAAACGGCAAGTTCAGTAATTGTTACTTGATATGAAACAAAACAAAGAAGTAAGTGTGGACACGAATCCTATATCCCATGATATTAGGAATCAAAAGCAGAATAAATTTAAAAATATATGTTTATTCACAAGAAATAAGTAAGTCAGGATTTTATACAAAAGTACCCATTACATTTATTAGCTTTAACAGTAACAATTACACAACTTTACCAAACTTTAATCCGATTACATCCTAGAGTATAACTCCAATATTTGGGCACCTTTCTACGCAGTCCACATAGATAGCGTGAAGAGAGTACAAAACAAGTGTTTGTACATACTATTATTATTGTAATCTTAACATCATTTATTTATAAAAATATACATTATTATATACTAGGTACAATAGAAACCAAGGTGACACACGCATCGGTCGCGCTTTCGCGACTGATGCCCAACCTAAAGGGACCCAACGCTTCCTGCAGGAGACTGTACCTGGGGATCGTGCGGAGTATGGCCCTATACGGGGCTCCCGTATGGGCGGCGCGGTTGACGGCCAATAACTCAACGCTCCTTAACAGACCGTTGAGGACCTTGGCCGTCAAAACAATAAGGGGCTACCGCACGATCTCCGGAGAGGCTGCATGTCTCCTAGCCGGGACCCCTCCATGGGACCTGGAAGCGAGAGCCCTTGCGTCATTGTTCCAATGGCGCAAGGAGGCGCTGGAGCGGGACCACAGGCCTGCGTCTCGAGAAATCGATGACCGGCGGTCCCAACTCCGACAGGATCTCATGGAGTCATGGAGGGTGCGACTTGAGCAACCCAAGTGGGGTGCCACCATCATCGCGGCGGTGAGACCGATCATGGACGATTGGCTGCAGAGGCAGCATGGTGACCTCACGTATCGTGCGACGCAGATCGTTACCGGGCATGGATGCTTCGGTAGCTATCTGTTTCGCATCCATCGTGAGGTCACACCCCGGTGTCAACACTGCGAGGTTTCCGACGACGACACCGCACTCCACACGTTGGTGGAGTGCTCAGCGTGGGCGAGTCAGCGCCGGGACCTCGTAGTGGGTCTGGGCGTGGATACCCTCTCGCTGGAGACCATGCTTCAAGCCATGGTCTCCAGCGGGAGTAGGTGGAATGCGGCCGTGTCCTTCTGCGAGCAAGTCGTGCTCGCGAAGGAGGCGGCCGAGAGGGAGAGGGAGCGTGCCCTCCCCGCCGAGTTCCGTAGTCAGCGGCGAGGCCGCCGCAGACTCATCTACGCCCAAGACCATCGACCTCCATGATCGGGGCCTGAGGACGGCGGGATCGCCACCTGTCGTCCTTACAGAAGCAGGCTAGAAGGGTTGCGTGCTGCGGGGCCTTTGCCCCATAGCACGCAACCAGATTCACTCACTGACGCGGGATAAAACCCTACCCCCAACGACGCGGGATTCTCATCCCGACCCAACCCCCGCAGAGACCACAGAGGTGGTCAAAGTCCGCCGGGCGCCACTGGAAATACGTTCTGCCTGTAACCAGAGACGCCCGGCAACGGACGTTGGAGCGGCCGCGGCCTTGGTCGCGGAACTAAAAAAAAAAAAAAAAAAAAAAAGGTACAATAGAAAATGAAAATTAATACTAAATTTAATTATTACTATTTAAAAAAAAAAAAAAAAGTTTGGGCCCCGCGGTAGGGTGCCCATCATGGCGGCGGCATTCCCGCGCTGTATGGCGATGCTTATCCGCTGCGCGAGAAATCCGCCGGCTCGTAAGTCTCCCGTTACCTCCCTGAGCCGTTTGCTGAGCTCCTTGAAAAGCGAGTGGGCGCCCGGGCCCCACGGGCCCAGTGTCTCGACACCAAATGCGACAAAGTCGTATTGAGTGCCGAGACAACTGTACTTGCCCACCTTCGAGCGCTCACGTACCTCGGCCGCCGCGCCGGCACGTTTGGCAGTTGCCGGAAGATAGGACGCAGCTAGTGTGTCGGCACACGTGGCGTCCCACACTAGCGGGCGACCCATCCTCCATGGTATCATTGACATCCCGTCAGGTCTCTTACCATCGTCCCGTGCAATGTGCTGGGGCTCCAGAATCGCAGGGACGTTTACACTGACGAGACACCGTCGCAGGATATCGTTGATCGCGACATGGCGAGATAGGCGGCCAGCACTTGAAGAGTAGGCAAGCCCATGGTGACCTAGGCGATCCACACTCGCTCCACAAGAAGCACAACTATGTTCTACACAAACCTCGGCCCCCAGCCGGAGACCGATGGCGAGTCGGAGAGTGTTGTGTTCAATGAAAGTACCAGTGTTGGGGGATGGGTAGGCATGGAGCCAGTGTCCGGATTCCTGTCTTGACACTGCTTCCAGCCTGGCGCGATTTTTTAAAGATGACGAGGTATCAATGAGGGTTTGTAAAATATGTTGGCTTGAAATGTTATCCCAGGCCTTCTGATTTTTGAGAGTGGGAGGGAAATTTGGACTCGGTCCAGCTAGCCAGGCAGTTTCAGCCTCGACCAAGCTCGCGATCTCACAGTTTGTAGCCGCGGGGGCTTTAAGGATTTTTCCTGCGAGGTCAGACGAGCTATGGATTGAGGACAGAAATGCTGGCAGTGTTACAGTAGAGATTTTTCGGGTTACCCGGGTTACCAGGCCACCATACCTAATTGGTAGGGAGGCTTGGGTCCATGCCTGCTCGCTTAGTCTGATATTTATGATAGCTTCAATTTGGAATTTTATTGTACTGTCCAAGTCTTGGGTTAGATGGGGAAATTTCCACACTGGGCAGCAGCGGAGCAGGTACATAAATTTAGGAACAAATAGACAAAACTTAATGATGAAAAAAGCGGAATGGCTGCTAATTTTAAGGAGGCGGTCCGAAAATTCATTAAATTTAGAAACCGAATTTGTTAGAAGTGGTGGAATGGCCTCATCAAAAATAGGTGAACCAAGGAGGCTTAGACTGTTCTTTGTTACTATATTGATATTTGGGGCTACGCTATTAAAATTATTAACTATGGATTGAGCAGAGGTTGTGTTTATTTTGTCGTTAATGACAGGTTCAGACTTATTAAAATTTAAATGTAAGCCAATGAGATCAAAATTTTGTTTTATCATTACTAAGTCAGTTAGAACAGTCTGAGCGTCCCCGGCTATGGTACCGTCAAATACACAACTTGTATTTGCAATATCCGAACTACACTAAACAGGGTCACATGACCTTTATAACAACCGACAGCAATTACTCAAGGCATGTTATCGCTACGAGAGTTGGAAAACGACTGTCCGACCTATTCTTGACACTACGTTTTTATAGAAACGGAGGGGGGTACGCCGCGTGCGAAACTATCCTCTAACAATAATATATTTTGCAACTGTGAACTCCTAACAAAGGAGGTATTAAGTAACTTCAAATCTGACCATCTGGGGCAGAAGGTCGTATTTCCCATCAATATCACGGCTAAAGGAAATAAAATTTCATGTAGGCCAATGAGTACATATCGCCTAGAACGATTTAATAAAAGCGTTTCTGCAAAAGTTGCTAGTATTGACTTTAACCAGGTTGATCCAAATAACTTATATGAGTCCTTGTTTAATACAATTAAATCTGAGTTCGACAATATATTTAAATCAAGAACTTTTTATAAAAATAGAAACCTCCAGTTCTGTGACTGGGCAACCACTGGCATCTACAAAAGTAGAACTAAGTTGTATGTCTACAAAAGTAGAACTAAGTTGTATGCCGATTTGGCGTTGTTTGTCTGTATATATGTATGTGTGTGAGTTCCGGTCTACAGGCCGCATTTTTCAGCCGATTTTCATTAAATTTGGCACAAGTGTTCTTTGTTGCAAGGCGCAACTTTTGTCGAAGGGATTTTTCGATTGGGGGAAAATGGGGGAGAAATGTTCCAAAAGGATGTTAGGGACCCGAAAATAATGCGAGATCTACTGTTCGCAGAACTACTAGTTATATTTGAGTAATAAGATTAAACAGTCCAACAATAAAGTCAAAATGACTTGGAATATAATTAATGCTGAAACCGGGCGCCTAAAGCCCCGTGACATTGACTTTGAATTAATTATTGATAATAAAGTCATTAACAAAGAACCAGATGTAGCACAAACCTTTAATAATTTTTTATAGACACCCGCGAATATAACTAGATCCTTGAATTCTTGCCCAGTTAAAGCTCAAGCACTTACCATACACGTGTGACACTGAAACTCAGCCTCACCCACCAGCTGGTTTGTCGTAGAGGCCTACGAGACTATTATAGTTATCCCAGGGTGCCAGTTTATATTATTATATGAACGGTGTGTGTGATGTAAGGAAATTTCAATAAGGCACAATTAGAGGGTTTACAAATAATATTTATTAGTAATTAACCTTAAAATATTTAAACAATATACCTATATCGATAAATTTTGTTGTTTAGATTCACAAGAAAAATAGGTAGGTAGTGACCAGCCTATATCTTAAATTATACAGAGAGGTACAAAATATAGTGTTGAATATGGGATATAGCAGATGGCTCTTGAGGGGTTCAATTAGATATATTTAAAGAAATGAGTGGCTGCCGAAGACAACGCGCAACAGCTTACACAATTCATATCAGTACTTAACTTGGTGAAGGTCTGCGAAGTCAGCTGACGGTGGTAGTTTGACCTTCAAACTGCAGTCTTTGTTGGCCCAAGGTTAAGTGATTGTTCATTGACCATGCCCTAGGTCATTAGATCCACGACGTAGGTTTGTTATCCTTTGTACTGGTCCCGAGACTTCAACAATCCTCAGAATCCCGGCGCCAAGATTTTAGGGATATAACAAGATTGTGACACGCCCTTAGCTGCCTAAAACAAAAGAATAACATCGCGGATTTAATGAAATCTAGTAAATTAATTCCCCTGTTTAAATAGGGTAGTACTTTAGATCCGTCCAATTTCCGTCCCATTTCTGTACTACCTACATTTAGTAAAATTTTTGAAAAAATTATTCTTAATCAAATGCAATATCACTTTAACGTTAATAAACTATTACATACTAAACAATTCGGTTTCACTTGTGGTCGGTCCACCACTGATGCCGGAATTAAATTATTAGAGTGTATATACAGGGCCTGGAATGAGTTATATGATGCTTATGGTGTATTCTGTGATTTATCTAAGGCCTTCGATTGCGTTCAGCACCAGACTTTAATTAAGAAACTTGATCATTACGTAATCCGGGGGACTGCCTTGAATATCGTCGAATCTTACTTAAGTGATAGGGTCCAGAAAGTAGTGATCAATGGTAAACAGTCACCTGGTTCTCCTGTAGCAATGGGGGTACCGCAGGGTTCAATTTTGGGACCTTTTCTTTTTCTAGTATATATTAATGATCTCCCTCACCTCATAAGAGACGACCACGAGGTAGTTTTGTTTGCTGATGACACTTCTTTAATATTTAAAGTTAAACGTGGACAGCGCGAACTTGACGATGTAAACATTGCCCTCTCTAGGATAGTCCACTGGTTTTGTGCTAATAATTTATTATTAAATTAAAATAAAACTAAATGTGTAAGATTCACCTTACCTAATGTAATACTTGTTAAAACCAGTGTTAAGGTTAGGGATGATATAATAGAATTGGTTGATGACACTGTCTTTCTGGGCATAACGTTAGACTCCAAATTGCAATGGGGGCCACATATCGGGAAAATTTCGACCAGGCTTAGTTCTGTAGCCTATGCTGTCAAAAAGATCCGCCAACTTACAGACATTAAAACGGCGCGTCTTGTCTACTTCTGCTACTTCCACAGTATCATGACATATGGCATACTACTGTGGGGTAACGCTGCCGACATTGAATGCATCTTTGTGTTGCAGAAGAGGGCTGTCCGGACTATCTATGGTATGGGGTCTCGGGAGTCATTATGAGATAAGTTTAAGCATATTCACATCCTTACAGTGTATTCACAGTATATTTATGAAATTTTATTGTATACAAGAACAAAAGTAAATTTATGTAAAATAGTGATAATCATAATCTATACTTAAGAAATAAGGATAAACTGGCTGTTCCTAAATTTAGGCTTCATAAAGTGAGTAATTCTTTTGCGGGGAACTTTAATTGAATGTACAATACATTGCCAACCGAAATAGCAAATTTATCTGTTAATAAATTAAAAAAGTAAATTGTGCCATAAAGCCTATTATAGTATTAATGAATTCTTAGAAGACAAGGCTGCCTGGTTGTACCACGAATTGCTTCTTTCTAAATAACTCTGTATTAGATTTAAAATGAAATATTTTGAAAAAAGCCGAGCTGAGTTTCTTGAGGGCTCTCAGTTTTTTTTTTCTGCTCTCAGTGTTTTTAGTTTCTCAGTCTCGTTGCATTTTAGAACCCTCGGTAGAGTCACACCAACTTTTAACGAATCTAAATAATTTTCTAAAAAATTCAAAGATAATAAACGTTATTTTATTTTATTTTATATTTTATTTTTTATTTTCGCTCTCGACACGCTGTCCAAATTTGATGGGGATGGACAAAAAAAATAAAAATGAAATTTTTAGAAAATTATTTAGATTCGTCAAAAGTTGGTGTGACTCTACCGAGGGTTCCAAAATGCAACGAGACTGAGAAGAGCCCTCAAGAAACTCAGTTCGGCTTTTTTCCAAAATATTTCATCTCTTCTTCTTTCATCAGAATAAAGAGATATGCACATGACTCTGCACCTTCGCTTTTTATAAACTCGCGAACCTATCTAGAACTTTCTATTAACCAAAAAACCAGTTCAAAACTAGATTTTACAAAAAAAAACTTGTTCACGGGCGGAACTGTCGCAACTGATGACAAAACCTCACCACCACAGACAGATGTCTTTTTTAAGAGCAAAATCTGACATGGCTAATGAGTATTTTTGCCACGTTCTTACTAAGTCCGATTGAGAATCGCTACTCGACACGTATAATCCCGTACGTAGTAAGCCCCACACTTGTCTGAAGTTGACAGTTGGTCAACCAGTGACACTAATGACATTCATTCTCTCTCATAATAAATGTTTGCATTTTGGGAGTGTAATGAATTTTCAATGTTACACACGTTCTGGCCTTTATTCCTCTCGTACTTTCACGCTATTCCTTTAACTGTTGTTTAATTGTAGGGTTTACCATTTTATTTATTTAATTTCAAATCTAATGTCAACTTAATCTTATACAATATGTTGCTTTCTAATTTATTTCTCTCTGTATCTCAGGTTCGATTCGCGAGGCGATCTTTCACGCAGAGGGGTACAGACCGTAGTCTAGGACGTAGTAGTAGTATTTATGCAGCACTTTCTTTAGCCTTAGAGCCAACACCTTAACGACTACTTCGTCAGCGACGCTTATAAGCCCTAATCCTTTGTGGGCTTTGACCCAGAATAATTTCTTATCCTCTCTTATCCTGGCCCATGCTTTGTTGTATGGCTGATCTGGTTTGCACAAACAGGGGATGGAGGATATGACGGTTAATCACCGTTAGCAGTGCAGCTCTACTATTGCTACGATAGGCGAAAATGCTGATATCACTGGCCGCTCTACAAAGCGCATGGAGCTCGTCCTAGTAAATGGTGCAATAAGGCGGAAGACGTCACTGCTTCTTTTGTTTGGTTTACCTATGGCCTCCATTTACCAACTCAGTTGTCAAACATTGAGAATTAATTTCTCTAATCAGGGTATAATGCACAATAAAAAATCGTTAAAATATATAATGCACACGAGTAATACTGTACGATTTTATTAAAACAGAATTTGTACTACAACGGCAATATAACGTCACAACCTGACTCGAACAACCGAATACAACGACAACAATTGACACAGAAAAGAAGAAAAGAAAATCCTTATTTTTTCTTGAGGTTAATGCGCTCCATTCTGCAGTATTTTTCGTTTCCGCTTGATAGTCTATCAATATTGCTGACAGAAGAGGCAGCTGGGAGGGGCTGTGTGGCACGAGGCACAACGTCTTTAGCGATTTGTGCCAAGTCACAAGCCAGCTCACGGTTCCGGGTCCTGATCGTCTGATCGCCATCGCATCGCAATACCAGCAGAGGGTCCCTATTCTTAATCTCTTCTATGCAGAGGTTCTTGCCCCTTTTCCAAGCCTCTACAGTGTCCTTTTTCTTTCTTCATGTGTTATATCCTTACTAGTAGCCTTCCTCAATCTTTCCATCACCTGGTCACCCGTTACTTGGGCTTCAAAAAGAAAGCTTTAGCATAAATTCCGCCTGCTTCTTGATTTCCTTCCTAATATTTCCAGATTGCGCCGTGTCTGTTCTTTGATGGTCTCGATGTACTAATGCAACGCAAAGTACCGCCCCCGAGGTGTTGTTCGAAGTTGAAAGAGACGTATCGGTATTAGGATTAGACGTATCTCCCTCTGTTTACGATCCATTGACGCTTCCACGGCGGCGGCGTCGCGCTCCAGCACATCCTGACATCACCTGACAAGCTGAGATGGTTCAGTCACCACGAGGGTACTGGACAATTCGACAGCCTGGTCCTCATGACTAGGTGTCTAGTGACTAGGTGGCTTCCGGCTGAGGCGATTGATCGATCGAGCCCTAGAGATGTTGGAGGGGTCCCATTGCACTCAAAGTTCATGTCGGCTCTTGGTCAATTGTATGAATGTGTAGACAACGGCAGTCTAAGGTAGCAGTTTGTCGCTTCCCTAATAAGTAGACATAGGTGTTTTTTTTTTGTAGGTTGTGCGTCGCGTAGCTCCAGTTCCAGCTTGTATATCCGTCGTAAGGCCTCAGCGCGGGTTGCGACGAGGTGGTGGTCGAGTGAGATACATGCGTAATATATTTTATGGTTCACTAACAATTTCACGAGTCATTATGTCTTTTGTGTTGTTAAGTTGTGACATTTTACACACAACTAACATTTACGAATAAAGTTCAAATACAAACAACATAAGGTTAGCTACAATCATCATCATCATCATTTCAGCCGGTTGACGCCCACTGCTGGGTATAGGCCACCCCCAACGAACATTTGGTCCTGCGCTTTCCGAATCCAGTGGCTTCCCGCGACCTTTACGATGTCGTCGGTCCACCTTGTGGTAGGCCTACCCACGCTGCGTCTCCCAGTACGCGGTTGCCACTCAAGGAAATTTTTGGCCCTATCGGTCATCGGTTCTACGAGCGATGTGTCCTGCCCACTACCACTTAAGCTTGGCGACTCTGTGGGCTATGTCAGTGACTCTGGTCCTCCTTCGCATCTCGTCGTTACGAATTCGATCGTGAAGTGACACTCCGAGCATAGCCCTTTCCATTGCTCTTTGGGTGACACTGTGACTGCGAGCTTCTGCAAAAGACGTATCGTCAATGGCCATGTCTCAGATCCGTTCATCATCGCTGGCGACACACATTGGTCGAAGACCTTACTTTTAAGACACTGCGGTATATTGGACGAAAAGATGTAAATTAGCTTGCCGAACGCTGCCCAGCCGAGTTGAATTCGACGATTAACCTATTTCTCGAAGTTGGACTTACCTAATTGGACAGTGTGTCCTAGGTACACATATCATTATTGATCGCGATTGGAGTGGGCACAACATGGAGGTTTGACATGATTATCGTCTTGTCCATGTTAATTTTTAGACTTACTCGTTCGGACGCCTTACTGAGGTCGCCGAGCATTGTGTTAAGTTTCTCCAGGGGCTCAGCCATGACCACTATATTATCGGTAAATCGAATGTGGGTGATGAAGTGTACAACTGTCCATAGAACCTATGGTATGGCTCCGGTACGTAGGTACGGAAAGTTGTACACGAAATAAAAAGTTAATTTGGTAGGTACGAAGCACAAATAGTTTTTATTACGTAGAATAGTTCACATACACATACACGAAGAAAGTCAAACCATTAGAAAGAAGGAGGAATATAATTATACAGCACATACAATTAATATTGACGGACGATTATTAAGACAGTGAGAATACGTAACGCGTGAGTGGTTAGCGGCACGTTTAATCGGACGGGTGACGCGGGTTTAGTGTACGAGAGTTCGTGGCCGACTAAGGAGGCGCGCGCAACGTCGATCGTCGCACGCGCACGTAGGTGTGTGTCTCTGCGCGGCCGCGTTGACCGCGGCTGCGCTGGCGTCTCGTAGGCCTCCGCTGACACGAGTCGTGATTGCGGGGCTGGCAGAGGTGTCGTGTGTTAATGTGAATACAGTACATATGAAATAAATATATTATAGATGTTTCGTGTATTGTGTATAGTGTGTAAATAAAATAGATAAACGTAAATAGCGTAATAAGTACTTATATAATGTAATACTGTCTGTGTTGTGGAGTAGGCTACAAACCTCTCAACCTCACTCAAAACTTCGGATCTGGTCGAAACGGTTCTGCCATCCCCAGCCTTCAGTCTCGTTAGTTGCCTTTGCCCAATAAACTGATCTCTTATAAACATTTTAGTGCCCTTATTGCGCTCTATAGCCCCTTGAACTCTACATATGTTGTAGTGGCGCAAGTCGCGTTTTAAGGACTTCCTGCCGTCTATACCTGCAAACATCGTCTGACAAGTGCATAACCATTTCACGTCGCTCCTTCATAAGCTCGAGCGTAGGCTAAGAGACTCTTTTGGTTCTGTTTGAACGGTGACTCCTACAAAACTTAGAACCAGCCGTCAGGACAGCTTCCACGAACGCGTTACTATATGAGTCCATGTCATCGCAATCTGCTAGACTTCATCAAGCAAGATCTCTCTAGTTTAATATTCAGATTTAGTGTGCCTCTCACACCGTTCGGGCCTAAACTAGGTCCATTCCGGTGCTCCGGTTTTCTGAAGAAGGAGTTCATGATAAAGAGGTTTTTTGTTTTTCTTTTCATATTGTGTGTTAGTTGGGGGTATGGACATAATCCGCCACGCACGAGACGAACGAAGCTCTGGCGACCTCCAACACGCATTGGACCACAATGCGTGTTGGAGGTCGCCAGAGCCTCGTTCGTCTATCAGCAGGTTATACCACGGGCAGGTGAGGCTGGCTTGAGTCACTGAGTTGGTGTTAGGACCCCTTGTACCCCCTTGTTAGCTACAATACATAATACTATTCCACGGAACCATTTTAAGTTTGAAACAACTCGTTTAAAATTTGAAAATGTCATATTGACATTGACAAATCCCATGTAGCGTAGAATTTATGTCAAAAACAAAAAGTAAATTAATATTTGACTGAACCCAATGTCAGTAAAGTTTTTCTTTCTCGTAGGGGCGAGTAATAAGAATTTATGTGCTACATACAATAACCCATTAGTGTGGCCTGTTACGCTCCATAGAACCTAATGGGGGTTACTTATGTTCTTCGTAATTACAGTTAGCTAGTTCTATATTGCAATAACTTGATTTATTCATATATTATTGAATTAGACTTCTGCTGGGTTTTTCTGTTATTTTATTTATCTTTATTTTTGCGCTTTGAAACAATCGGGTCTCAGTCGAGACAAAAGATACAAGGTCCGTTCGTAACTTCAAAGGCATGTAACACTGACAACTGCAGACACTTCCTTGACACAAGTTTCATGAGAAAACATTCAGTTTTCGGTTTAAAACTGAAGTGGAATCAGCGACTATAGTAAAGAGATACTCAAAAAGCACTCGTTTTAGAAACAACTAGAACAAAGTAATGGACGGGGAGAGGTCATTTCGATTTGGTCGGTTTGTCTTAAGACATGTCGCCGGCGGTGAACAAGCTTTCTTTGTTGACTAAAGGAAACAAATATAGAGTGACTTCACTTTTAAAGATACGTTTAAAAGAACTGTGTAACTTAACTTAATAACTGTATACTCAAACACCTAGTGGTACCTACTCGTATACTTGTAATAAAATTGTTCTAGTTACAAGGTAATAACAATGAGAAACTCTTGAATTTTCTTCAACCGCTCAAAACCTTAATTACTTTCAAAGTGTCAAACAACACATCTTCGTAATGAGCGCTGGCTCTAACTTGTATAAAATCCAAAGAAGTAAAATAACTTGGACAAACTTGTAAACTGCAAAGTGGGGAGCGTCAAAACTTACACCATCTGTACCGCACGATAGTTGCAACTATATCTTACGTTTGATTTATAAATGTAGTAAGAGATGTTAGGCCACGAAATACGCGATCCCCGCATCTGTATGTGTGATTCTGATATAACGTTTTTCTTGCCAGACATTATACGATAAACTACAATGCTTCTATTTTCCATCGTAATCATATTAAATATGATTAAATATATTAAATACGAAAGCCGAAGCATAAATTTTATGCTTCGGCTTTCGTCGGATATTTATCGGTTTGGAAGTATTTAGAGTTGTTATTACCACCTATTATTTATTTATATTGGAATGATGGGAGAGCTGTATAAGTTGCAGGGAAATAATTTTACAGCTCTATAGAGTAACACTGAAATCAAAACAACAATAAAGTACGTTGATTTTTTTTTAAACTTTCGCGTTTTGTACCCATTATAAACTTACTTCTTCGTCTTTTACGCGATTATTGAGATATATACATAACTCTTTATTACCCAACGTTTCGGCCCTGTTGCAAGAGCCGTGGTCACGGGTGGACTGGCTTCACATCATCGTCGTCTTCGAGAATTGAGGGTTTGTTCAACTACCCTCACTTCGTCGTCACTGAATATGGTGTTCGGAGAGCCACTACGGCACACCACTCTGATAGTATCAGCATGCGGGCGTTCGGTGAGGTGGCGAGTACATTTGCTGATCACCGGATTCCACGACGTAGATAGTCGATATCCATCTTCCTGGTTAAAGTTGGGATACTTCTTTATTTCGACGGCTTCACGCACTATCATGGAGTAATAGTGCCCGTCAGTGGATAGGACTTGTGGCTTGTGGAGTTCAATCCAGTGGTTGGGACCCGATTCCAACAAGTGCTCGGCAATCGCTGACTTGTTTATTTAGCGGTATTTTACAGCCTGCTGTGATGTGTTCTTTGACCCTCTCAGCGATAATACGTTTGGTCTGTCCGATGTATGAACTACCACAGCTGCAGCCTACCTTATAAATGTCATAATATTATATTAGCTTGTAAGCCATAGCCTAGTTTAGTCTATGCTTAGATTATATCAATATTGTCTTGTCTATGTTCACTTCCTTCCTTCCTTCACATGGCCGACTGAAATACACGACACGTATTATTACGAGCTCCTGTCTTTTATTCCAAAAACCAACAAACATCAGGTGTGGTGTAAACTGGCGTGTCTTAGGAAGAACTGGATCAACCAAAAGAAAAAAATGGACGAATCTTCAACGTCGTCGGGTCGCCTCAAGCACATGGACGTTCATGCATCCAACATGCCACTCACGTGGAAAAATTGGATCACCAAATTCAAAATATATCTCAAAGCATTTAAATATGATCAAGAAAGCGAAGATAGGCAAGTTGCACTTTTATTACATTATATAGGACCAGATTGCCTTCACATATTTTATTCTTTCAACCTAGATGTCGAAACAGTCAAGCTACAAGTGTTGATCGACAGATTTGCAGGTTATTTCAGCCCAAAAGTCAATATAACCATGATAAGGCATAAACTTTTTAACAGAAAGCAACTGCAAAATGAACAGCTGGACAGTTATATAACAGATCTCAAAAATATAGCCCATCAGTGTAATTTTGGTGAATTGCAAGACGATTTACTAAAAGATATATTTAGTTGGAATCTAAATGATCAGAATCACTACATTAAAGAGAAAATTTTGCAAGAATTACCTACCACTTTAGATGCCACTATAAATATTGCTAAGTCACTAGAATCGTCCCGGAAAGAAGTTCAAATATTATCAGGCACAAATCCCAATTCATCTGTAGCTAGTATAGATAGTATACATAACAGAAGTAGTCAACAGTCCAGTAGAAGTCATTCACAACATCGTCAGTCAAGAAATCAGTCAAGAAATCATAGTCGTAGTCAACAATCAAGGTATAATCCGCAGTCACAGGACCGTCAATCAAGAATTCAGAGTCACAGTCAACAATCAAGGTATAATCCGCAGTCACAGGATCGTCAATCAAGAAGTCAGAGTCACAGTCAACAGTCAAGGTACAATCCTAACCAGTCATACAATACATCCCATTCATCGAGTTATAGCAGTCCCAATGGTTATAAAGGTAACAATCAGTCTATGAATAACTCAATGTGTCCAAAGTGTGGTCAAACACATCGTTTTAAATGTCCTGCTCTTGGTGCAAAGTGTAATTTCTGTCAAAAACTTAATCATTATTCAAAGATGTGTAAGTCCAAGCAAAAATATGTTAATTATGTGCAAGAAGATTTTTCTAATGATGATCAAGCTTTTTTAGGTGCTGTTTATCAATGTAATTCTGTAAAAGACCAATGGTCAATAACCCTAAGTATCTGTAGTCAATCTGTCTGCTTACTTATTGATTCAGGTGCAGATGTGAATTTGATGTCTAAGAAAGCATTTGAAAAACTAGCGTTGCAAGAGATAAATCTTATACAAACACCATTTAACTTGACAACATTTACAGGTCAAAGTATACCTACAATCGGTTATTGTACATTACCATGTAAGTATAATGACAAATCATACAACTTGTGTTTCCATATTACACCGCTAGATTGCAAAAATATTCTGGGTAGACAGTCATGTCACAATTAAAAGTCATAAAAAGAATACAGTCAGTAACCTTTGATGAAAACATATCTGAACACAGTCCAAACTACACACTTAGTCAGCATAGCCAGAACAACAATTTACAGTCAATGTCAAGTCAGTCTAACAGTCAAAGTCAAGTCATATCACAGTCAATGTGTCAAAAAGTCCCAGCAGAGTCAAACAGTCTGTCAATACTAAAGAAATATAGTAAGGTTTTTAATGGAATAGGAGCTCTTAAAAACTATAAATGTCATTTAACTCTCAACGAAAATGTCAAGCCGTCGGTAGACGCAAGTAGAAAAATTCCTTTTAAATTACAGGATAAAGTCAAGGCAGAACTTAATAAGTTAGAAGTCACTGGTATTATTGCTCGAGTTGATGAACCAACTGATTGGGTCAACTCTATGGTAATTGTCTCTAAAAAGGATGAAAGCATTAGATTATGTTTAGATCCACGTAAGTTAAATAAAGCTATTAAACGTTCACATTACCCATTTCCACATATTGATGAAATTAAAGCAGAACTAAATGGTTCATGTTATTTTTCAAATTTAGACGCTAAGTCAGGCTTTTGGAATCTTGTCTTAGATGAAGAATCATCCAAACTATGTACTTTTATAAGCCCCTATGGCAGATTTCGTTTTTTAAGGCTACCGTTTGGTGTCAATGCATCTCCAGAAATCTTTCATAAAGAAATGATTTCCCGGTTTGGTGACATACAAGGCATTAAAATAATGATGGACGACTTTCTTATACATGCTAAAACCATTCAAGAACATGATCAAATCCTAGAAAAAGTTCTTTGTCGTGCAAAAGATATAGGTCTAACATTTAATAGTAATAAATGTAACATTTGTCAAAGTGAAGTCAAGTATTTAGGTTTTATATTCAATAAAAATGGAGTGTCTGTAGATCCATCTAAAGTAAATTCAATTTGCAACATGCCACAGCCTAAGAATGTCACAGATGTCCAGAGATTCCTGGGCATGATTAATTTTCTTGGCTCATTCATAAAAAATTTATCAAAAGAAACATCAAACATAAGACAGTTACTTAATAAAAACACAATAAAATGCATTAGTAGAATTGGATGAAGATATTAAACTTCATGTTAATTTACTCACTGCTAATTTGTCACTTAGTCCTTTCAAGTTACAACAAATTGAACAAGCTACCAGGTCTGACCAAACTCTTCAAACTCTTATTAATTACTGTAAAAATGGATTTCCAAATTCAAAGCATAAAGTAGAAGATTGTATTAAACCTTTCTTTCCTGTTAAAGATGATATTCATTATGCTAATAACCTTTTATTTTTGTCAGATAGAGTTATTATACCTATTTCTTTAAGAAAAGATTTCTTAAAACTATTACATGAAGGTCATCAAGGCTTGAATAGTTGTAGAAATTTGGCAAGACATACAATTTACTGGCCTAATATTAGTCAAGATATAGATAATTACATCAGTAATTGTGAAATTTGTCTCACTTTAAGAAAGAGTAACACTAAAGAAAGTCTATTACCACATGATTACAAATACATTCCTTGGCATAAGGTTGGTATAGATTTCTTTGAGTTCAACAAGCATACATACTTAATTGTAGTCGATTATTTCTCAAAATATGTTGAGATAGCAATTTTAAGTAATGGTTACAGTGCAGACCAAGTCATAATCAAGTTAAAATCAATATTTGCTCGTCATGGTATTCCCCATACATTAATGTCAGATAATGGTCCACCGATGAATTCCAAATCTTTTCATGATTTCACACAAGATTGGAATATTCACCATGTCACTTCCAGTCCCTATCACAGCCGTTCAAATGGTATGGTAGAACGGACAGTAGGAATAATTAAAAATATGCTTAGAAAATGTTTACTTGATAATACAGATCCATATTTAGCATTACTGCAATATCGCAATACTCCCAAAAACAATTTATGTTCACCAGCACAACTTTCCATGTCACGTAGACTTCGTACAAAGCTACCTATAGTAGAAAAACTTTTAAAACCAAAATTGTGTAACTATAGACATCTTAAACAAGTCAATAATCAAAATTTACATAAGATGAAAGAGTATTACAACAAAAATTCCAAAGATCTTAAACCCTTGGAGGTAAATAGTCATGTTATGTTTCAAAAACATCCACAATCGTCTTGGTTTCCAGGTATTACACAACAAGTTGGTCCTGAACCTAGGTCGTATATCATAAAAAGTAAATTTGGTACATATCGTCGCAATAGACAATACATAACACTTAGCCCAAAGTCTCAATATTCTTTTCATTCACATAACACACAGACTAATAATTTTCACACTCAACCAGTCAATTCCAATCAAACTTATATCAGTTATACTCCTTGTTATACAAATGATCACTCTAAAATTTCTCATAGTCAATCTCCTCAACGTACTAGCAGTCAACCAATTAAGAAATATTCTAGTTCAGGAAGAGAGATAAGGCAACCACAACGTCTTATAGACACAGTCTTATAAGCATTGTTTCGTATTCATTGTCATGTACTTAGTTATAAGTAATTAATTAGTAAACTAAAATGTTGTAAACCATTGTTTGTTTACATTTAGAAACAATCGTCGAATTGACAACGTCAAATTATGTCAACTGTCAGAATCTTTTAAAACGTCAAATTGTCTCGTGTCAAAACACTAAAATGCGTTTTGTTATTTTTATATAAGAATCTAAAAAATAAGTTATAATAAAGTTAAAGGGAAGATGTCATAATATTATATTAGCTTGTAAGCCATAGCCTAGTTTAGTCTATGCTTAGATTATATCAATATTGTCTTGTCTATGTTCACTTCCTTCCTTCCTTCACTTTGTAACATGGCCGACTGAAATACACGACACGTATTATTACGAACTCCTGTCTTTTATTCCAAAAACCAACAAACAATAAACACCCGGTGTCTGTAGAGGAATGGTATCTTTAGGGGGTCGCAGGTGGTTTACGACTTTGGAGTGTGACCTATATACAGTCTTAATGGAGTATCTTTGTAGTACTGTTCCAATTTGGTCCGTCACTTCACGTACGGCATAAATGCTGGTGCTCTGCTTACTCCCAAGGGTTGTACCTTGTTCCTTTCACGGTGTTGTGTATGTCCCTGATATCCGTTCTGCTTCAACACTTCCTGAACATGAGCGAGCTTTTCTGTAAGTGTTCAGGATCGCAAAGATCATAGGCTTGACTTACCAGCGACACCGCAACGGTTCTCAAGTGTCGCGGATGATGGTGTGAACTTCAATACAGGTACTTGTCAGTGTGTGTGGGTTTGCGGTACACAGTGTGTCCGAGAGAACCACTCTCTCTTACTGTTACTTTGATATTGAGAAAAGCCAATGATCTGTCCAACTCCATTTCATGAGTAAACCGGATGTTCCGGTGTATGGAGTTCAAGTGGCTTAAAAATTGTTCTACTTCTATTGGGCCCTCTCTCATAATACAGAAGACATCATCCACATATCGCTTCCACAGTTTCACCTGTGCTAACTGCATGTCTAAGGAATCATCTAATCCAAATCCATCCAAATATTTGCCGGTGCTACAGGGCTACCCATGGCCACTCCGTCGAATTGGAGGTAATGCTGTCCACCATAACGAAAATAATTACCCTCTAGGCAATGTCTAAGTAGAAGAATGTATTTGTTGGACAGACCATTGTCCTTCAGTTTCTTCTCGATGACCTCAAGGCAATCTTGAACGGGAACATTGGTGAAGAGTGACTCCACGTCGAAACTCACAATCACATCATCCGGTTCCACTTTCACGCTCTTGATTATATCGTCGGGTAATAAAGAGGTATGTATATATCTCAATAATCACGTAAAAGACCCGTTAGTCTTAAGTTTATAAAGTACGTTGTTTTCATTCAAGTTCAATTTTAGTTTTTACATAATAAATTTAATAATTTATGGACATGTTGTATAATAATATTCGGTCCCAATCGGAAAAACGACCCCCTAAAAACCATACAATTATACTTACCATTGTTTCTTGGCTTGTTATTATTTTCGAGTAAACTTATGAATAATAAACCACACTTTGAGTGTTATAAAACACTCTCTGTAAATTATTAAAAACGTGGAGGATATAAAAAGGACATTCCTCTCGCTATAAAGCTTATTAAAGAAGCCTTCAACGTTGAAATTTTGATGTAAGAACATCGTCTTAAACTTGTTGCAAAACTTTCGTCTGTGCGTTAGTAAAATATGAGTTCGAAATGTTGACACCTGATACCAACCTCCAAACAATAATCATCCACTGAGCCAGTTCCCAACCCAGTTGGGGTCGGCTCTCCAGTCTAGCTGCGATGCGACTAAACTTCAATATTTTTCGTGGAGCAACTGCCATCTGACCTCCACAACCGATAATAATATCAAATTTCTGTAGTTAGAACAGTCGGATTTTCTTTCCTCCAAATACCCGTAACGACTGACATAGATGTTCGTATGACAACCGTGACCAACGACTTAACGTGCTCTTAAGGCATGGAGGGGTCTCAATGTCTTAAGAAATGGTTATCCATCCTAAGACCGGTCGGGCGAGACTTTGCTAAACCTTTGCAATGTGTTAACCTAGTCAATGACCACTAGACCACGAGCCCCTCTCGCCAACCTCCTAACGTGCCCATTATTTGGTAGTGTGTATACTATGTCCGTGTGTGGGATAGTGTGTCTGATGTGATGACGCAGATTCACTCACCGACGCGGGATACAACCAGACCCCAAAGATGCGGGATACAACCAGACCCCAAAGATGCGGGATAACACCCGAACCAATCGCGTAATAGGGGCCACAGAAACATTCGGGTGTGAGTAAGCTGTGCTCGCGGTGGATTTCACACAATTTGACCGAGACTCAATAAACTGATCGCGTCACTTGGTGCAATGCCATGCTTACCAGATTCAACGAAGTTGTGTCAAATTTGGTGTGGGACATAGTAACAGGTGACGAAACATGGATCTATTGCTGCGATCCCAATACAAAGCAGCAATCGAGCGTATCGGCCTTTCAAGATGAGTCAAAACCAACCAAAGCCCCGCGCGTGAAAAGTGCATCTAAGCCGATGATTGCTTCTTTCTATACTTCTATTATAAAGAGGAAAGATTTGTATTTTTGTTTGTAATGAATAAACTCAAAAACTACTGTGCCGCTTTCAAAAATAATTTCACCATTGGAAAGCTACATTCACCCTGAGTAACATAGGCTACTTTTTATCCCGGTATTGTGTTCCCACGGGAACCGCGAAATCACGCGGGCGGAGCCGCGGCGATCAACTAGTTTTTAATAAAACTGAACACGTGGCTACTGTTGCTTTAGAGAATTGTCGTACCATGAATAGTGACTGGTAACACGACCATTGTTTTTTGGAAATTATTTACGAATGCGAAAAAATAACCGTAAACGCCGTATTATCTTGCACCTCGACAATGCTAGATCCCACACGGCCAGACAGACAAACGAATTTTTGAAGGTAAAAAACATAGAACTTATGATCCATCCTGCATACAGTCCCGACTTGGCACCTTAAGATTTTTTCTGTCCCCTACAATTAAGAACCCATTACACGGTCAACGATTTTCATCACCAGAAGAGGCTGAAAAATACGTTTCTGAGGTCACCACGGAGGAGGGGCACAAAAAAACAAAGGTTTTTTTTCATTCATTCTGGAAACTTTTAATGGCATTGGTTTAGAAGTCTAAATTTTTTTCTTGATTTCTGTAATTGCAATCCTGCAATAAACGCGTCTAAACATCTTCAGCATTATAAGTGTAAATAATAAAGATGTAGGTTTGTACAATTTTACGTAGTAGGAAATTGTGACCCCATAAACATAGGACGTGATGGGAATCCGTGATCGCCTATTTACCTGATAAAAATTTTTGTCTCATGATATTTCTTAGCGGATTTATCGATGGTCATTACAAAGTATACTCCGGAGGCGAGAGTTTGATCACATCGTTACAACTTCCCTTCGAATGTATATCTTCATGTAATATACCTAAATAAAAAACCGGCCAAGTGCGTAGGGCCACGCATAGGGTTCCGTAGTCATCCACAATAGCCCCTATAAATCCTGAACTAACAGAGTTATCTGATCCGTTATAGTTTTCATTTGAAGTTCACTACATGGACTATGATTACGATTTTTTCAGACTTTTCAAGCTAGCCGTTTAGTTTTTAGAGGTGGAACGCTCTATTTAGCAAAAATATACTCTTTAAAGTTGAATATCTCGTAAACGGATACCTTAATCTAAAAATCATCTAAAAAGCAACCTCAATGTTTTTAAAATATCTATCTAATAATACCACACACTATGGGATAGTCGCTAGAAAAATAATCATCCCAACTTTACGTAAGGGAGGTATCGCAAAAAAATCATTATTTTATTGTAGTACTTTGTCGGCATAGTAAACACATATTCATGCACAATTTCACCTTTCTAGCGCTGACTGTTTGGGAGGAAAGCCGAGTACAGACGAATGGACATGACTACGACGAAAACAAAACTAGAAGGGTTCGAAATTTGAACTACGGAACCCTAAAAAATATAGAGAGAGTGGAAAATATATTATGTTATAAACAAAAACCGGGTCTATTATGCGATTCTGTTTCGATTTATCTAGCTAATCGGAACTATTTGAATTTCGAATGTTATATTTTTTTAAACGTTGCAACCTCCTTAATAATAAAAATAAACAATTGGCGGGAAACCATTTGTCAATTGTTTTTTATCACACATCAAAGTTCTACATATGCAACGAAAATGGAATTAAGTCGAAAAGATTTTAGAGCGATGATTTTTTATTATTTTAAAAATTCTCTCTCTCCGCAAGACTGTGCCGCCCGTCTTCAAAATGCTTTTGGGAGAGAAGCACCTTGTTTGAGCACCGTGAGGCGATGGTTTGCTGAATTCGAGAGAGGTCGAGTTTCTTTACATGACGAATTTCGTGAAGGGCGGCCTTCAACTGCCGTCAACGAAAATAATGTGGCTACTGTTAAGCGGTTAATTGAAGAAAACCCGCGGATTACCTTTGAGACAATTCGAGGACTATTGGGGATTGGTATGAGTCAAATCCAGAAAATTTTACACGAAGAATTGAAAGTTCGGAAACTTTGTAGTCGTTGGATCCCTCATGAACTGACAGCGGAGCAGAAGCGGGCTCGCGTGGAATGGTGCTCACAGATGCTATTGAAGTACGACCACGAACATTCTAATGCTGTTTACGATATTGTCACAGGAGACAAAACGTGGATTTATTGTTTTGAACCCGAAAAAAAAAACAGCAATCTTGTGAATGTGTGTTTGAAAATGAGAACAAGCCAACAAAAGTGAGGCAGGCGACAAACGTTGGTAAAAAAATGATCGCGTTTTTTTTCTCAGCTACGGGTCCCATCTGTACAATTTCACTTGAAGATTAAAAGAGTGTTAATGCCGAGTGGTATTCTACCATTTGTTTACCCAGGGTGTTAGAAAAAGTTTGCGACATACGACCCAAAAGCCGCGTTCTCCGACATCATGACAACGCTTCTTTACACACGGCCAACAAAACAAAGTCATTTTTAGCTTCCGAAAAATCCAGTCACCCATCCTGCGCATAGCCCCGACCTAGCACCCTGTGATTTCTGTATTTTCCCCAAAATCAAAGATTTGATCAGAGGTTTCACTTTTACCAACTCCAAAGAGGCAGTGATACCGTTCAATCAGCAGGTAGAAAACATGCCTTCAGACTGGTCCTCCTGTTTTAAAAAATGGTTCGGTCGCATGAAAAAATGTTTAAAATGTAAAGGAGAGTATTTTGAAAAGCAATAAACATAATATTTTGGTTTTAACATGTCGTTTTTTAAGTTACGCAAAACTTATAGTGTGACCTCCCTTATTCGCATAGTATCAGATTCGCAAAATATGAGATTCTCAAAATATGAGATTCTCAAAATAGAAATTGTACACTTAAGTTGAAAAATAATATTTATATTATAGCTAGCTTTATAAAATGTTAAAACTAAAATTATTTTAATTTTATATTGTTTTATTTATATGATCGCCTGGTACTTTTTCAGAATAATGAGTTCAAACATTCAATCGGTTTTCACTGAATTTAAAAGAATTTAAAATCTTGAAGGCTCTTATGTTGTTATGTATTCCTGGTACATTTGAGGTTTGTGTCTTTTATAATGGATAATCATTTTCATCTGTACTCCGTGCACCTTGTTCACACATTTCTTTATTTTTCATCGGGACAAAAAAATGTATCATGTGCTTAAGGGCACTATGGATATATCTTACCAGAGTCGCTTTGGTCCCTTAACTCTCTATTATAATATACACAATGTAATGTTTATAATTTTGGAAGTTGGGTTGTCAATGATTAGAAATAAAGTATTCATATAAGCCACTATATTTTTATTGTAAGAACCTTCTAAGATAATATAGGGGAACTGAGGGTTCCCCTCTGCAAGGATTTAATGTACTTTTAGCCTAGGATACAATTTAGGTCTATTCTAGGTGCTATGTTATTCAGTAATACAGGGTATATGGTTGGTGCGCTTGGTCGGTAACGTTAGTGTATCTTTATGAAGATACTGTGGTAATTAAGGGTAATAGGTTAAGGGATTTTATAAGATACTTTCCCGGTGAAATACGCCACTCCTGCAAGCCGGCAGACACCGTCTCTGTTCCGGTCTCTGCCCACTCCAGGCAGAAGGAAGCTGGGTTCTCACCCAGGTAGTATGGTAGTACCGTAAGCCTCCTGTAACAGGAGTTAAAGACTTATTCCATGCATTATGGCCACTGTTATTATCTAAGCGCCTACCACGTCGTACATATTATGTGTACATACCTTTCGGAGGCGAATATCCAAGCTTCACCCGATTAAATCCAGCTAACACATGCAAAGCATGCATGCGTATCGTGTAAGTCGGTCTCTAGCCAATCCTGGCCAGATCAGGCAAAGATTCCTGTTTAAATTTAGTGAGACAACTCTAGACACGTGTGCGTTCAAACTCAAACCTGTAAGGAACGAGAACCCACTGTCAAAATATACAGAACATACGCTAACTCACGCTAGCACAACAACATTTTATCTAAAACTTACCAAACTTCGAAATAAATTACAATAAATTAAATTGTAATATAAATATGTGATGCGAGCGTAGCTCGCTTGTATAAAATGGCTGTCACACAAGTCACGTGGTCCAGCGTCCAATCAGGAGAAAGCCAGTGTTGCCACTTTATTATGCAAATTTCAACCAACTAAAATGGAATACTGCCACTACAAAAATTACAACATTACAACAAACAACCAGTGCTAATCATAATCTAAACTTAAGAAATAAGGATAAACTAGCTGTTCCTAAATTTAGGCTTCATAAAGTGAGTAATTCTTTTGCGGGGAACTTTATTCGAATGTACAACACATTGCCAACCGAAATAGCAAATTTGTCTGTCAATAAATTTAAAAACTAATAAAAAGTAAATTGTGCTATAAAGCTTATTATAGTATTAATGATTTCAGATGACAAGGCTGCCTGGTTGTAACACGAATTGCTCCTTTCTAAATAACTCAGTATTAGATTTAAGATGAAATATTTTGAAAAAAGCCGAACTGAGTTTCTTGAGGGCTCTTCTCAGTCTCGTTGCATTTTGGAACCCTAAAATTAAAAAAATTCAAAGATAATAAACGTTATTTTATTTTATTTTATTTTACAAAAGTACTAGGAGTACAGAACTAAACTAAAAGAGCACTCGCCAACAGTTATCTCGCTCAGTTTGGTTTATTCAAAATGTGTTCGAACAAGTTTTGTTCAGAAACCGTTCACCTTTGATCGTGCTTTAAAAAATGTCCTAGATTCTTCTGTTTTGTGCTTTGATGAGGTAGACAGAGCTGTTGTGGATTCTTTGATTCTTTGAATAAAATACTAGGACTACAGAACTACATAAGCACTCTCGAAATCGCATTCGAATCTCGATCCCTTTAGTTTATTTAAATGTGTCAACAGGTGCACCGAGTACCGATGAAAATGAGTGTCCATTATAAAAGACACAAACCTCAATTTTTTTTTTTATTTATATAAAGTTTACAAGAAAAACACATACATTTAAATTGAAACATTACGATGCAACAAAAACTCCTTCGAGTTTTACCGTGCATTCGGGTCCTCAATCTTATTCATTCTAATGGAGGTATTCTGAGCACAATATTTTACCTTAAGGACCTACTGAATATTATTATGGGAGGTACAAAAATATAAAGTTGGCCCATATCGGTGACGAGTGAGTCGACACCACACTGGACGCAACCGCCGCCGCCACTTCGAGCAACAGCCACACATAGATGTAGGTACCATAGTACAGCGCATAGCTGTGACTATACAGGCTACTCCATAACTAAAAAGTCACATTTAGTAATTATTTATTTTAATTTTCTAGAAAATATTTTTTGAGATTTCGTTTTAAATTTTGGTTGGTGATTTTATCTTTGAGGGACATAGGAAGTTGGTTTATTAAGTGGGGTACTAAATATTTAAGTGTTCTTTTCCCGTACAGGTTCGTATAGCGAGGTAGTAAAAGTTTCTTATTAGTGACACTACGGGTTACACGGTTAGTGTCCCCCGATGATTTAGGGTTTTTTAAATTCTCATTACTCTTCGTTAAGTATATTTAGTTTCACTTTCTCATGTATCGGTATTATGTTGCAGAAGTGGAAGAGTTGATGATAGTCATTTGTGTAATTATTTTTTATATTTTCAGGCACAATTTCTTTTAGGATTCTTAATTGAAGTACGTATATTTGGTCAAGGTGGCTTTTAAATGTCCTTCCGTAGCTTGATAATCCATATGCTATTATGGATTCTGCTAGCGATTTATAGAGAATGAGGAGGGTTTTGTATGGAACTTTATATTTAATTATAGAAAATTTTGCTAGAATTGCTCTTAGTTTATTACACACTAGATGAATATGATCCCTCCAGTTAAGGCGGTTATCGATCGTTAAACCGATGTGGCAGGAGTACATAACAACATGAGTGCCATCAAGATTAGAGAGACTGGCCGTAATATAAAGTCATAAAATAATATATTAAAGGGTTATAAAACCAAAACATTGAAGTAGTACCACGGGAAATTTTCCATTTTACGTACTATACCTTTTTTACCCGACGTTTCGACTCTGTTGCAAGAGACGTGGTCAAGGGTTGACTGGAGAGAGCTCAGCGTCGTCCTCTTGAAGTGCGGGTTATTTTTTTCGGCTCACATAACACATTACATCCAAAGTAAAAAGTAACAAGCCAAGAAATTATTATATTTGACCTGCATAATGTGAAGATATAGACTAATAAAATATAAAAAATACTGTTTGCGAGAAATTGT
Source organism: Nudaria mundana (assembly GCA_963556515.1). NCBI lineage: Eukaryota > Metazoa > Arthropoda > Insecta > Lepidoptera > Erebidae > Nudaria > Nudaria mundana. Next base: position 4,749,202 of record OY748300.1, read on the forward strand.
AATTTTCAAATATTTATTGTGTGCAGATGATATATTTATTTATTGAGGGGCTCGTGGTCTAGTGTTCACCAACAATGTTAACACATTGCAAAGGTTAAGCAACATCGAGTCAGGCCGGTCTTAATATGGGTGACCATTTCTTAAGACATTGAGACCCCTCCGTGCCTCGGAGAGCACGTTAAGCCGTCGGTCCCGGTTGCCATACAAACATCTACGGCAGTCGTTAGGGTAGTTGGAGCCCTAAATCAAAAATTCGACCGGTCTAACTACAGAACTTCGATATCGCCCATGGGATGTTCGATATCGCCCCCCAAATTGTAATATCGGAGTTCAGCCGAATCGTAGTCAGACTGAAAAGCCAACCCCAACTGAGTTGGGAAAAGGCTCGGTGAATGATGATGAGATATTAATAATATTTATTATGTTCTAAAAAACTAAAATTGAATTTATTACACTTATAACATTTTATTGAGATGAAGGCACTGCGCATGAAGAGGAGGACTATAGAGGTATTCTTCAGATTAAAAGTTTCTTAGCAGTAGCACACTATTCCCTATTCTGTGGCAGTAGTGCTACGTCACGCCCGCGCTTGTTCATTTCTTTTATAGATTACATAAAAAATAATGTTTTGACATTAGATAAATAACCGGGATATTTACTATGTATTGTTTTCTTGAGTTTTCGGTATTTAGACACTGTTACAAGCGCCATGATCACGAAAGAACTGTCTGTACATCGCGAAATAGTTTTTAAGTGAACTGTATCTTACCATTTTTCTCACTCATTTATCTATTTCCGTAATTTATTTCCATTAATAATCTTATATTACTAGACACAAGTTGTTTAATAATGATTAATTTAATGTTATAAATTTCGTGACGTCATCATTTCCGAGCGATGGTAGTTCCTACATTGCGTAATGCTTCAAGTTTGCATAGAAATATTTTTTTTTTATAATGTCGCGGTGTTTTGAATATATTTTGTTTTCTCTTCTCATTTTACTGATGTAGTATCAGTAAAGTTATTCTCAGATGAACAAAGTTATAAAAAGTAAGTTAAAAGTATTATCACAGGTGGTTTGACACAATTCTTGTAAATAAAAAACTTATTTTCTTGAGTAGCGTTCATTTTTTGTTATTTTTGTAGTAACACGACAGTATTATTGTACGGAAATTGTTGAGAGTTTTTATGGCCGCAATTGCAGTAGTCGACTCTTTGAAATTTACTTGCATTTCTCTTGTTTAAAAATTATGTTTATTATACCAAGCTTGTGTAAAAATCTTACATTTTTTAAGTCGGTTAAATAAATGGTTTATTTACTGAAACAGCTGAAGTCCTTGTACATATTATTTTAATAAATATTACCTTATAAAAGTCTTCGGTTGTAGGTATTTGCATAGTGTCACGAACCCTTGAATTTGCATTGAAATGAGCGGAAAATGACCAAAACCTTCATTAAACGGACTTCATATTGGCGGTCCTTTATTCTTTTGTCTATGTCAATGTTGCGGCGCCATTTTGAGAGTAGGTACGCCATTTTGTTGGCGTAAGATTATTGTGTACTTTTGTGTAGGTATATAATTTTACATAATTAAGTATAATGCATAGTATCACGCCTTTTTCCCATCGGAATAGGCAGAGGCGGAAGCTATCCACTTGCTAAGATCATGCAATAAAAATATATGTAAAAATTCTACCTATGTTCGCGTTATTCCCGTTAAAAATAAATAAGTTTCGAATGAAAAGCAAAAGTTTAAAAGTGCATACTTTTTTTTTCTAATTCCGTGGCCTAGGGCCGCGGCCGCTCTAACGTCAATTGCCGGGCGTCTCTGGTTCACACGCGGAAGGTATTTCCAGTGGCTCCCGGCGGAAAGTGCATAGGTACTAAGCTAGGTCCTTCCTAGTCGTACACACTTGACAGAGCGGTCGTGGCTGTTGATGGACGTGGATCTAGGATGCTATCAATTTCTTCGGGTAGGGCAGTCGGCGGCACGTCGTCGAGCGAGGGCCTCCATCTTTGTCTTTGACATGAACTGCGAGCATATTCCACTGTGGTTGATTCTGTAGTGGACCTGATGTGGTCAATCCAGTGGCTTGGGTAGCTACCTCCGTTTTGTGCCTTCTACGCGTCCTTGCACAACTAGTCCTATTTTGTTGTGTTCTGTATGGTGTGTTGTGTTTAATAATCTGATTTCTTTCTTTCTAGCCTAGAGTTCTCATTGCAGATGATATTTCCAAGTTTTCTAGGTTTACATACAGAAACATCGTTACAGCTTTTATGAATGTGTTGACAACAAGTTTAATGTTTCAGTTTTATTACGTAATAAAATATTTTACATTAATATAAATCTCAGCATTACGTGCCTTCGCAAATTATGTTTATAAAAGGAAATAATTTCGAAGTTGACTTTTTACATGCGTTAAATATCTATACCAATATTATAAAGCAGAAGAGTTTGTTTGTTTGAACGCGTTATTCTCAGGAAGTACTGGTTCGATTTGAAAAAATATTTTGTTTTTGTTGAGAAGTGCATTTATCGAGGAAGGCTATATGTTATATACCATCACGCTAAGGTCAATAGGAGCAGAGCAGTAGTGTGGTATGTTTCAAAAATGGGGAATAATTATCTCTTTTAAGAACTCCCGTTGCGTGCTCTGGCCAAACGGTAAATGTTATGTTAAAATGATGTACTAAAGAATTGTTCCTCTATAAAAGTTCTAAAAAAAGTCCCCATGGCATATATCTATCTTTTAAGATTAACTCACTATAACATATTTTATGAAAATGAAATTCGTTTTAAAATAATTATTTGCGAAGCTAGATGTTATTACGTGTGACGCGACGGGAACAATAATTACAAGCGACATGAACGGGAAAAAATTCAAATTACCACGCGGACGAAGTCGCGGGCGACCGCTAGTTTATTATATAAATATAAAATGACGTCATTATCCTCAAAGGAATAGACATAGGCATTTATTACACCCACATATCGCCAGACACTTTGTAGTCGCTTGTAAAAGGAGTTGCCTGTTCCGGCCTGATCCGGCTGTAACCAGTTACTGGCACTGTAGGTATGTTTGCCCATATTTTGCTATAGAAATCGGAACATCTGAGCTGCATTTAATCTTGAATTTTAGAAGCTTTTAAATCTTGGTTTCCGAAACGTCAAAATAGTTTGTTTATTGCGTTATAATTGGTTATAATGTTGTTATCGTTGGATGGATTGGATTGAAACTTGATACGAGTAAGTTATACATGGGCCGCAAGTAAGCTCGTGTCCATGCGCCAGAAGCCGCCTTCTCCTCGTAGTAGTATAGATAAGATTCGTATACTACACAATCATGGTTAAGTGAGACATTAGTAAAGCTTACATTACAACTAGGAAATGGATAATTTGATGAATTATTCTGACCACAACTTTAGATTCAATATTAATAGCATTATTAACATTACTAATTAAATTATTAACATTACCTACATCTTTCTTTTCATAATATATGCCAATACCTATCCACTGTTTACTTCACTTCTATCTACTTATGTCCATCCAAAGGTTGCCTGTAAGAGATCACTCTTGGTGATAAGGCCGCCATTTGTAAATACTAAGTTTCTGTTTCATTTGTATTTTTGTATTGGTGTACAATAAAGTATAATCTAATCTAATCTAATCTAATATTAGATTAATCAGTAAAGTAAAGTAAAATCAATATTATTACACATCTAGTAATACTTATTCTTTATTTTATTTTACTTTACTGATTGTCAAAAGCATCAAAATCACTATATGATATAATGTGAGGACCTCTTTTTCTAATTGGTCCTTTTTCTATAATAATTAATAATGAAAAAAGCTTTCAGTCACCAGATGTTCCAATAATTTATTAATTATGGTCCCAACAGAATGTTCATTAACGAAATGTATTTCCATTTTCCAATAAAATTTCAGTGCGCTCTCAATAATTATCTAATTTCGAAATTCAATTAATATTCTAGTACCATATTTCGATTAATTACTCATGGGTCTGGTAAAATTCTAGTTTTTGCCAATTTAGCACACTATTTCGCCAGCATATTGCGCCATGATCATGAAAGAACTATTGCAGGATAGTTTTTAGAGTAAACCATTATCGTTCTACCCTCTCTCTCAGTCTTTAGTGACGCGTGTAACCACTACTATTACCCGCACTCGATCACGATCACCTCGAACTCGATCACGACACACTCACAGTGTCTACTCACAGTTTTGGTATAGGTTGTTGCCTATTTTTGCATAGCCTTAGCACATTAATTGATGGTAAGTCAGATGTTCAAACTTTTAAAAATAATAGAGAACAGCTGTTCTCTCTGAGACAGTCTTGAGAATTCCTCGTGCAGAGGCGAAACATTTGTCAACGTTTTATTGTCTTCTAATTTTGTGAAAATACTGCAATTATTTTTAAAAGTTTGAACATCTTACTTACCATTACTTTGTCATGGATTTTCGCCAGGTATCGCCTGATTCTATCCAAAATTATTAATTGATATTATCCAATAATAAAGTATTATCAGAAATCGAGTAACCAATGCTATTCTCGAGTAATTCATAAATTATGTCAACAAAGTTATAAAAATCTCTTATAATAAAGTCATTATTTAATCTTCACTTCGAACAAATGAGTTCCTTGTCGTCCTTTCAGAGCTAAATATAAAATTCTCCCCGTTATATTTTGTCTTTCCTTTATTACCAAGTAACGCGTCGGATTCACTGAGCTTTTGATGGTTGTCTTACCCTGATTTGGGGTTTCATTCAAACACGGCCCCATTTAAGGCGGGAATGTTGCGACGTGAATAATTAGAAATTCTTTCTGCTATTTTTTTGCGAGTATTTAGAATTATTTTGTTATTCAAGACTAAGTAAGTAAGTAGGTACCTAAGTATAATCTGGACTGCCATGAGTTTTCAAAGAATAGAGCCCCCAATGAAGCAATGTCCGCTGCCCTTGCTCGTTTCCATGACGTGTTCGCAGCCCCCGTACCTCATTCGTACCACAGATTAATAAATAGTTACTACGTAACAGATACATCACTCCCATACAAAAGCGAAAATACTTACTCTATATTAACCTACAACATTTTAACAATAATACCTGCTGCACAGAACTTGAAGAATTGTACTCGTACCTTAAACACGCGTTCATAGAGTCGAGACTGTGTTGCCCGCCGTGCGAGTGACGCCATCGTAAGAATGTGCTAGGGTTGTACCTATGATGATTATTGTAATAAAACGAATGTTACGAATCAACCATTTTTTTATTAGTCAATCAAATATGTTTTAGTTTGATATACTTAATGATTTATAATTTTTTAAATAGATCAATAAATAAAAACGGCAAACAAATCACGTTTGTTGTATGAGTTGTACCCTAAAATATTAATTTTATTCTGGTTTTTAGTATTTGTTGTTATATGTAGCGGCAACATAAATACATTATTTACTATGTCACGGTTCAAGGTATACTAATTATCACGGTTCATGAAATACAGCCTGGTGACTGACGGACGGACGGACAGACAGACAGATAGACAGACGGACAGTGAAGTCTTAGTAATAGGGTTCTGTATTTCCCCTTTGGGTACGGAGCCCTAAAAAGAAAATAAATAATATCTATGGATAGGTCATAAAAAATGATATTGAGGTTTCTAATATCATTTTTTTTTCTAAACTTAATAGTTTGCGCGAGAGACCCTTCCAAAGTGGTAAAATGTGTCCGCCCACCTCTAACTTCTAAAATAAGATAATGATAAAACAAAAAATATATAAATGTTGAACAAATGCAAACTTCTACCGAAAATTGGTTTTAACGAGATCTAGTAAGTAGTTTTTTTTAATACGCCATAAATCGTAAAAATTAAAATATTATGTTACTTGCTGCCAGTTTGTACATTGGAGAGGGTACGCCGAGCAGTAGGTATATAGCGCGCGGCCTTGTGCGAGTGACGGAGGCCTGCTCGTACTCTCCCCTTGCTGAGATAGTTGGCTAGTACCACACATAACACCGGTGGACGCTGTTCCTCTGCCAGCCAAACCTTAATGGCTGGCCACCACGCGTTATCGAAGGCGCCCTCACGTGGCCCATAAGGGCGCAGAGGCCGTCCTCGGTACTGCGCGGTGGCGGGGGCTTACCCTCGGTGCTAGGTGCTCAAAGTTGAAATAAGTGGAATTTTTTTTCCAATTAGTTCAACTAGTTGAACTTTCAGTTGAACTTTGTGGAATAGAGGATACTAGCCGCCTAACCATCATCTTCTCGAATATTTTCCCAAACCCTTAGAGCAGCCCAATGGATATATACGATTTTTTTTGTAGTCGAGCTTGAATAAATGTTTTTTTATTAATTAAACAATTTGTATCTTATAAAAAACTCTTTTGTATTGTTTAAGCAATGAATGATTAATAATTTAATGATTAAGCAAGAGCCCCTGGCAGTGCAAGAAACTACCTCTAAACTAGGTAAATTCCGTACCGAGGCAGGGGATCATTGTAACCTATTACCGTTGTCCAAAACATAAACTAGCATAATGTGAGTCTTATTTTATGTGATGTGTGTAAGAATAAAAAGGGAGATTTACCCGTTGCCCCTGCCAATGCGCTCCGCCCCTAATATGATTGATGATGTAAGTGCTTCCTGGTCGCATATTTACTACTGCCAGTAATGTCATAATATACAGAGCAAATCTTTTAGAAATGTCCTCTTTAGAAGACGATTTAAAAAGCGATTTTAATCAGTCCTTTACAACCGACTTCTAGTGTCACGTTCAATTAGGGATAATTATTAACACATATCACGCCTATATCTGTAGTAGGCAGAGGTGCATTACACACCCACAATTTGCCAGTATTTTTAGTCCCACGTAATAGTGGGCAAGCCTATTGCCGTCACCAGGCACACATATAATGGGTTATGTCCAAAATGGCCGAATGGATTTAATAAAAAGTAGCAGCTATGTTGAAAAAAAATTGGAACCCGTTGCCTTGCAATGAAATGTTGATGAAAGGCAACAAAATCTTACGTGCCAGCCGCTACGGCACAGCTAATTACAGTCCTGGGCGTCTCGGACATATCGATAATTATTAAAACATATATTTAGCGCCCGGCAACGGGCACTATAGAAAATTCACAACCACTGTAATTCAAACCAGAATTCCAAAAGACAAGACAGATGTTACACACCTCTAAATAAAATCTATGCAGTCCGAGCGTAATAATATTAATAACACTAAATATATCTATTAATAAATTTTGTAAAACTGTGCACAGGTATAAATGTGAACATTTGCTTAGACGTGCTCTTCTTCAAATGCAAGTGTACTACTCCTATAATTTGATCGTCTATTACGACTGGACCTCCCATATCTGAAGGTACCTCATTTTGTAGTACTTCTATACATTTATCTGTGACCAGTGCCTGTAAAACAGTCACCGGACACTTTGCTACTCGACCTTCACCAGTAAATACCTCTGGGTTTACTACAGCTATCCCCGAAGAAGACTGTTTGGTGTTTCTAAGTCCCGCATACATTACAACCTGCCCAAACGTAGAAATTTTGGAAGGATATAAAACTCCATAAATCATTTCATCTTCTTCAGTAAACGGTGTTATACGTAACAATCCAACAGTTACTTTAGGATTGTCTTTATCTTTTACTGGTTCTATTGGAGTCGGTGATATACATTCAATGACTTTCTTTTTCGTTCTGTCATGAGCTGGTTTCATATCAAAGTTTGTGTATTGTATGAAAGCTGCGGTGTGTTGAAGACAAAGTGAGGATGTTAATATCTTGTTCGATGATATCACTGCACCAGTACACCGTCTCACATAATGTTGTGCATCATAGTAGTAAACAATTGCCACGATAAAAATGCTATGATCAATGGCAAAATCATCAGATCTTACTTGAATTTTCTTATTGTCAATATCCTCTTGTCTAATGATTATTTCTTTATTGTTCTCTGTTTTGCACTGCGAAGAAAGTGCTAAAGTTAATACTATGAATATTGAGAGCATAACTATCTCGTTATACAATTTTTTTTCTTTTTAATGATTTGAAAATTGATTAACAGAACAGTCTTAATACACAGAACATGAGAGAATTTTAACTGAAACTCATTAAATTGTTTGTTTCTTTTTCAATTATGACTTATCACTGAAAAATGGTAAAACTAATTTACATTAGAGACACTATGCGGCATCAGATTTCATGAAAACACTCAGGGTTGTCTTAGTAGAAAAAATCAGAATCAGATATCGTAATTGTTTCATCCTTTCCATAATACCTAATTGCTACTTTCTTTTATATATTATACTCGTACTAGCGGATACCCTCGGCTTCGCCAGCTTGACAAATACCCAAAAACCTTCCTCGAGAACCACTCTATCCATTGGTTAAAACCACAACAAAATCCGCTGCGTAGATTTAAAGATTTAAGCATACATAATACCGAAGCGACTTTGTTTTATAATAATGTAGTGATAATGATTTAAAACGTTCACACAACAAATGTACAAAGCCAAACATACTCAGTAACACCTTTTCTTGACTACTGTCTCTAAGCCTTGAACTCTTCTGTACACATAACTTTGACTAGAATATATAATCTTGTCACTGCTATGATAAGTTTATTATACAAATCACTCTGATCCCTAGTTAATTCTACTTTAAGCAACTTGCTAGTTATATTATTATGATGAATGTTATGATTATTTACATACCCTTAATTTACTTACTCATAATTTGCACATTCGAAATGCTATTTTGCTGAAAAGTCTACCAAAAGCTTGAACATTTATAAAGTGCAAACGACGCGTGACAAACTTGAACTCTTTGCAGACGTCTCCTAAATTTGAAGACCTTTAACGAGGATGTAACTTTGTGCAATTAGAGACTGAATTGCGGTAACAATGTTTTAAGTTTGTCATCAAACTTTATGACCTCCATGAGGTCTTTAGCCCCTGTGACAAAGGTAATGATTTATTCACCTTACTACAAGTACCTAATACTGATTTAAAGGAAAAATATTGCTGTAAAAGAATATAAAAGATATCACTATTTAATTCTTGACCACTTATAAAGCAAATGTTACGGTATATCTAGATTTAATAAAGATAGAGAGAGATAAAGATGCCTATTTCTTGACAAGTTTTGCTAAAGTAACGATGTGAGTATATTTTGTAAATAAGTATAGGTATGTATGTATATGTGGGTACCTACACCATTATATTTGTAGGTACAAGTGTGTATATTAAAAATATAGGATAAAAAAATCAGGAGGTATTTTTAATTCAGTACGAAACATCGAAGAAAACGTCTCATGTGCTCTCAATATTTAACCAAATGTGATAGCGAGAAATGAACTGATATCATAGTGGTCGCTCAATTGGCGCGAATATATGACAGTTCGTTAGCCTATTGGCAGCCATCTTTTAGAGTGGAATTGTTGTTGTTTGATTACGTTTATTTTTACGCATTTTGTGTTTGTCCCACCCATAGATTGACTATGCGAGCTAGCAAAGCGAGCGGGATTTCAAGTCTCTGGTTTCAGCAGACTGTTTTTTAATGCCGACAGAAAATATTATATCGCTATACGAGTTGTAGGTCAGGAACCACCAGGAACCATCAGGAACCACCAGGAGGGTATTTTCTTGTTCGCACTCCGCTTGGCACGTGTTGTTTCCAGGTCATCCTTTGACGTAGGTACAACTCTAGAATACCTTCTTTTCCCCCACCGTTCTCACACTTTTAATCTGGATACCCATCTCCTTGGCATCTTTGGCTTGCCTTATCTCTTCTATCACGCTGTCACTACAGAATAATCACGTAATACAACATCGGTGCTTATAGTACTTACCTCTAGAGATATCTCTTCCAGTACAATAAAAGTGCTAGTTAATTATTATTTCTATAGTATTGCTGAATAGTAATCTTGGAACAGATGAAGAACATTCTGATTACAATTGAAAATGAAAAATACTTTGGAAATTAATTTTCTTGGCCCTGGAGTTCACCAAGATCATAATGAAAATGGAGATTTAGGTAAAATAATATTTTTGTTGTGATTAGATGTAGTTAATCATTTTCTGGTAAAATGGCAAAAAGTCATTCAGTGTCAAAGACGTGTTTTTTATTTTTATTTTTTATCAATTAGGTATATTATTATGTATTGTACGTGGAAATAAAGCTCGTTCAGTAACGGACATGCATTCGTGTGTGACGAACTCCCTTGTTTTTTATCGGTTAAAATGTTAAAGAAATAGACGAATAACGACGTCGAAAATAATTTGACGTAAACGGGACGTCATTGTGGACCCTTTTCAGAACCTTTTCAATACAAACCCCACGTCATATCAACACTTGGTTTATCCCGTGTGTAGCATAACCTATCCTGTTTCGAAAGGTCTGATTGTAGTTTTGTGTTTGTAAGATCAAAAAGAATTGTTACTGAAAACTTTGGAAGTTACTCTCATTTTGAGGATAATTTTGTATGTTATCAAAATGTTTAGCATTGAAGTGTGTTATTTTAAGTTTGTTAACTTTCTGTTGCATTAAGATCTCTGGGCTTCAAGTGATGTTCACCTGCTGAGAAACTGACGCAGATCTAGCAAATAGCTATGGCCCACAGTACCCTGAAACGATAGTAAAAATGTGTGCGTCATAAACGCTTATCTACTCTTTCGAGAATGAAGACGTTCTGTTTTTTGGGCTATCTTATATTAAAATTATCCTTTTTTGACATTGGTCGGATCGTCCCAAATATTTTGATTTATTTCATTTCGGCACTTTTGGTTGCATTGTAAATCTGAATTTAGTCTGTACTGGCTGATGAAGATGCTGAAAACCAAATTTAACACATCATTATTAACAATACGTCATTGCTTTCTGCACCTATGCTAATAATACTGGTTCATAATGTTTTTGTAATAAGTAAGTAACTATTGTAATCTTCAAAATATATGTAACAAACGAGGCCACAAGTTAGTCATTATTACTCCTAACCCGGCACTGCCTGTAGATCAACCGCTTGATAACATAACCGAAATTGACACTGGAGAAGCGTACGAATAAATGGCAAAACTATTCAAGCAAGCAAGGAGAAGCAACAAGTTCAAGAGGGTAATAATAATTGTAATGGATGTCCATAAAAATATGCTATTCACAAAAGATATTTTATTTTGTATTATTTGTTGACATAAGCAACATTTTTGGTTTTTCATTTTCTTTTGAATTTTCAATTAAGACTATTTTATCTTTTATTTTTATCTGTATTGTATAGTTAAGACGATCCGGTATTTTTTTTTATTTCTTAACCATCTTGTTTTTTTTCTGGGGATGGTATGTTAGCTCCCTCTCTAAAGTTCACCTTTTCTTGTGTCTATCTATAATTAGTAACTGCTATATTAAGAATTTAACCTGTTCTAGTAATTGCTCTATACTCATATGAATGTAAGTAGTTGTTGGCAGTCCTAACTAAGATTTTGTTCTTATCAGTTTAATTTGGAAGAAGTCGAGACAATTTTGAGAGATAAATATCCATTTTGATCTTGTTTTTGTTGAAGCTTAATCTAATTTTCAGTTCTTCACAGTTCCTCAGCAAGCGTCTGCTGGATGAGACTGGTGATACACGCACAGGCAGCTTGCTCGCGCAAAAACTCTCATTGGCAATCCAGCGCGGGAATGCTGCCTGTGTTATGGGCACGCTGCCTAGAACTCCTTATTTAACATATTTATTTAAGGTTTTAGTTTTAGTTTTAGTGAAAGTAGGTACATATAGTTTGTAGTTTATATTTAAACTTTTTGTAATTGTATTTTTCCTTTATCTTGTAAATATTCTAAAATAAATACGTTATTTTGAATTTTTATTCAGTGGTGTCGCATATATTTAAGGCTCCCGCTATACTTGCTTTTTCATAGTGTTACGGATGCACGTCGAGACCATGGGTGCAGTTACATTACATCCATATATTATCCGAATTATTTCAGACCAAAGTATAAGAACTTCCTTGTTATTGCTAAACTTACCATATATTTAGGATGGAGATTATTTTGATCAACCTGCACTCATGGTTTTCTGTTAACTCGAATGGTCCCTGTAAATAATAATGGCTTACTCTTCTCTATAGAATATAGATGCATTAGTCAGTGCGTGAACCATACACAAGTGGTCAGTCATTACATAGTCAAACTAAATAGCAAATAGGGTAAATAGGGTAGGTATTCAGAATATGTCGTAAGTTACTAAACTTTTCTTAAACGGCTAGACTTTTGTGGTTTCGACGATGGTTTAAATATACAATTGGACCTGGTAGGTGGCGCTACTATCCTTGCGAACTTTGTACCACCACAGAATAGCCATCTACCGGGTGCCATCTATTGGTATTTGAGATTTACTAAGTTCCTTTTTGTATTGGTACCCCATATTATTAGGGAGGGGGATGATATTAGTATTCGGAAGGAGGCTGTTGACGAACCAAATAAATAAAGAATTTACTGTTAAAGGGAGAAAGCCGCTGTTTAAAACAGAGATTAGATAATATAATAAGATATTTTATATATATAGATGTATGTAGCTTTAATTCACTGTTCTTGCTAATGAATATAAGAGCAATTTTAGCTTCGTATTTTGTCAAAAACCTTTTATACTTAAATCTTGAAAATAATCGCTCTGGCAGAGTTGCGAATAAATGTGAAAATAAAAATACAACTGACATTCAATAGTACTTTTGACAACTAGTGAGATTGACATTGAGACTCAAATGATTGTTGCCAATGCCTATATTTTTTAAATCCGTGTCACGAGTTTATAGTCAGAGTATAATACAGATAATAATATTAAAGTATGTCATGCCAAAAGCAATATATTGCTACTGCTGTTGGTTGCAAACATGTTTTAGTTCTAACTAATAAACGTCGGCAATATGATTTGTTGTCGCCGGTTTCTGAACTGAGTTTGACAGACGTGCATTTATATATTTAGTCTTTTATAATTTGTAGTGTTTGGTCTTGTTATAGTTACCGTAAAAAAGGTGCTACATCATCATAATCATCACAGCCGATCTGACGACCACTGGTGGGCCTCCCCAATGAGGGGGGAATTTAGCCTACATATACCACGCTGGACAGACGGGTTGGTACTTATATGGTTTTGTGTCGAGTTTTCTTTCTCTAGTGCAATAAGTCTAGAGTTTTCTCATCAGGCTACACAACCGGACAGAACTCGACCATTCGACATGGTTTGGGCGAGTTTTGGAGCTGCGAGTATCCATAACGACCAAAACCCTTTTTAATTTGGATACAGAACAAGTTCCCGTTTAGAGGCAATAATAAAATTAAAGTGTTTTGTATAACAATCAGATAGTATTGACAAAATAAAGTAAATTACATAATCCAAATTTCAGTTGGGTACCTACCTAGTTCTCACCAAGGTTGACGTTATTTGTAAATGACAAACAGAAGTCACCCTAATAATATCTATTAGGATATTTTTTACGTGGAATGCTTTTATGTGCTTCGCTATCCTGCTACAAAAGTAACAATAAAATATTTTTATTCAAAACTAGCTGTCCCGGCGAACGTCGTACCGCAAAAAAATTTCTAATGTTCCGCTAAACTTTTTTTTCCTCCATAAGAACCTTCTCCTGATAGTAACGATCACAACAAACTCACAGAAAACTTGTTGATAGGTGCTTTAGACGATAGTAAAAAAGTAAAATCTGAACTAGCTAGGCTTCATATTAGCTATGATGAAATTGTAATGCAGCGGAACCACCTGCAATCAATAATAGATTTTTTTCAAGCGTGCAGTGACGAGTATGAAGGGACCTTGAGGAGGACTACCTTGCTGGAACAGGTGCTACGGGATGCCCAGGGGCACATCTTACACCTGGAGTCAGCTGCCAAGCAAGTCGTAGTCCAACAAACAGATAACCTTTATAACGAGCTAATGAGTGGTACTCCGCAGTTTGTTCCTTCTGCAACAGTTCCAAACCTGGACTTGTCTACTATAGATCTTACCAATGACAGTTCATACCAACTGGACAAGCCAGTTTATTTTTGCAGCAGGAATAAACTAAAAAAATACCTAAATATAAAGAAATTAATTTTAAAATCAAAGAAACAATTAAAATATCATAGAATCTTAATCAAAAAGTTTAAAAATGTTAACTCTAGTTTAAAATTAAGAGAACAAGCTAAATTATCTATGTTAGAACTTAAACAAAGTCATTTAAAATATTACACTGACACACAACGCTTAGAGTCACAAATAAAAAATTTGCAATTTGAATTAGAGTATGTAACTAAGAAATATGAATGGTCTCTAAAATACTTTCATAAGTGTTCATCAAGAATAGATAAGGTACTCAAAACATCTAATTATAATACTGAGCGCCTTAATACCTTCATAAATAACCACTCATGCAACATCAACTGCACAAGTCCTTCTCAATCTTTGGAGCACCAGGCTTCCCTTACAACTTGCTCCCCTTCTACTTCTTTAGTGTATGAATTGTGTGACAGTGTAAAAAGTAATAGTCATACTGGTTATACTAAACTAATTTTATTTAGTGATGATATTGGAACTGATTTTGGTTCTTTTCTGATACAACAATTTAATTCAAATTGTTATTCAATTATTAATAACTGTTTATTTAAAGATGCACCTGGGCATCTTTAAATGAAATTATGCAAAAGATATTAGAATATCGACCCCGGAAATTTCAATTGTCGTAAAGGACATTTTGACGAAAATGAGTTATAACTATATTCGGAATCAGCGTCGCGAGCTCTATCGATTGGTATACTTAAAATGGTCCTATCTTTGAAAAAAGTCCTTTACTACCTAGATTTTCAACAGCTCTAGCTTGATTTTTCTTAATAATTGGGGTGTATCGTAAAAATAATTTTCATCAGGGAGCGTAAAGTTATATTTTTATTATTTATAAGGTTGTATACGTTTTTTGCATTGAATCTTCTATACGACATTTTAAACAATAATATTATTACAAATGAAAAGGTCGTAAACGTTTTATTTGATAATCGATACCCTTATGACCTAATCTATGCTTTGCTTTATCTTATGTAATTACGGCGTAAAGGTCGCACGGAGATGTGCAGAGGGATATATCTTAGCACTCGGACTACTCCTATGGACGAGATATTTACCGCAGACGTTATCCAGGCCATATCTCAGAGCAATGTTGTCTTTGCGCCCGAACCTGAAACACAGAAGAGCACTCAGACTACTTCTATGGACGAGATATTTACCGCAGACGTTATCCAGGCCATGTCTCAGAGCAATGTTGTCTTTGCGCCCGAACCTGAAACAAAGAAGAGCACTCAGATTCACTACTCCTATGGACGAGATATTTACCGCAGAGGTTATCCAGGCCATGTCTCAGAGCAATGTTGTCTTTGCACCCGAACCTGAAACACAGAAGAGCACTCAGACTACTCCTATGGACGAGATATTTACCGCAGACGTTATCCAGGCCGTGTCTCAGAGCAATGTTGTCTTTGCACCCGAACCTGAAACACAGAAGAGCACTCAGACTACTCCTATGGACGAGATATTTACCGCAGACGTTATCCAGGCCATGTCTCAGAGCAATGTTGTCTTTGCGCCCGAACCTGTAACACAGAAGAGCACTCAGACTATTCCTATGCAGGAGATATTTACCGCAGACGTTATCCAGGCCATGTCTCAGAGCAATGTTGTCTTTGCGCCCGAACCTGAAACACAGAAGAGCACTCAGATTACTCCTATGGACGAGATATTTACCGCAGACGTTATCCAGGCTATTTCTCAGAGCAATGTTGTCTTTGCGCCCGAACCTGAAACACAGAAGAGTACTCAGACTACTCCTATGGACGAGATATTTACCGCAGACGTTATCCAGGCCATGTCTCAGAGCAATGGTGTCTTTGCGCCCAAACCTGAAACACAGAAGAGCACTCAGACTATTCCTATGGATGAGATATTTACCGCAGACGTTATCCAGGCCATGTCTCAGAGCAATGTAGTCTTTGCGCCCGAACCTGAAACACAGAAGCGCACTCAGACTACTCCTATGGGCGAGATATTTACCGCAGACGTTATCCAGGCCATGTCTCAGAGCAATGTTGTCTTTGCGCCCGAACCTGAAACACAGAAGAGCACTCAGACTACTCCTATGGACGAGATATTTACCGCAGACGTTATCCAGGCCATGTCTCAGAGCAATGTTGTCTTTGCGCCCGAACCTGAAACACAGAAGAACACTCAGACTACTCCTATGGACGAGATATTTACCGCAGACGTTATCCAGGCCATGTCTCAGAGCAATGTTGTCTTTGCGCCCGAACCTGAAACACAGAAGAGCACTCAGACCACTCCTATGGACGAGATACTTACCGCAGACGTTATCCAGGCCATGTCTCAGAGCAATGTTGTCTTTGCGCCCGAACCTGAAACACAGAAGAGCACTCAGACTACTCCTATGGACGAGATACTAACCGCAGAGGTTATCCAGGCTATGTCTCAGAGCGATGTTGTCTTTGCGCCCGAACCTGAAACACAGAAGATCACTCAGAATACTCCTATGGACGAGATACTAACCGCAGAGGTTATCCAGGCCATGTCTCAGAGCAATGTTGTCTTTGCGCCCGAACCTGAAACACAGAAGATCACTCAGACTACTCCTATGGACGAGATACTAACCGCAGAGGTTATCCAGGTCATGTCTCAGAGCGATGTTGTCTTTGCGCCCGAACCTGAAACACAGAAGATCACTCAGACTACTCCTATGGACGAGGTACTTACCGCAGACGTTATTCAGGCCATGTCTCAGAGCGATGTTATCTTTGCGCCCGAACCTGAAACATAGAAGATCACTCAGACTACTCCTATGGACGAGGTGCTTACCGCAGATGTTATCCTGGCCATGCCTTAGAGCGATGTTATCTTCAAGACTGAGACTACTCCTTATGACATTGTACATGAACCACAGGTGCATCATTCTCTGGAAATTTCTTGTACTGAAATAGTAACATACAACGTTGACCAATCTACATTATTTGAACAGCCTCAGGTGTACAATTCTTTAAAATCAGTGGTCTTCGAGCTCGAGTCTAAGTATATAGAAGAGAATAAGGGTTCTCCTTCACTTATCAGTGTTTTTGATACATCTTTATTTGATCCAAGAACTGACACCAGTGATCATGATAAAAATTATGAACAACCTAGATCTAGTAAAAAAAAACTTAATAAGATTTTAACAAAGTTACCTGTCATTTACTTAATACTTTATAGTGTCATTTGTTGGAGTTTTGAATTCTTGTCGGCGATGTTTGTTATTATTTTGGAAATTTTAACTTTATTAAGTTCAAGAGTGACATAATTATTTAAGAAAACTTGTTATTAGAATAGTTTATTAGCTGATTATTCCAAACATTCAGTTGTTTTTTTGAAATTTGCCATTTGAATAAAAAAAAGAGAACATTCTTTTTTAATTTTGAGATCCTAATATTTTTGTTACTTTTTTAACTGAATTTTTTGATGAAAAAATACAAAATAATAAAAAATCCTTTTATTTCACTTAGTTTTACTACCTATTGTACGTATTTCTTAACTAGATATTTAGCTTCTTTTGTTCCTTGTACCCCCTTAGTCTCCGATTTAATTGACTCGTACGACCCATTGATGATCAAGATTAGTCCTTAACCACATTATCTGACTTTATCACAACCAATTTTTCGTGGTTGTAAAGTACTTTAGTTCAAATTTTATGGGTCGTAACGGACACTCATTTTCGTTAATTATTAAGTTTGGTTTATTTTCTTAATTGCAACGGATAGAACACAAAAAAATAGTTAGGGTCTCCTTTGACGTCATGAATATAGCACTTTCTTTAAAAAAGTTATAAGAAAAAAAAAAATTTTTTTTTTCATTTTTTGGCTCTCCTGAAAATTCGTGTTTTGTCCTTTACGACAATTGAAATTTCCGGTATCGATATAATTTTGACTCAAACAGTAAAATAATTATTTTCTGCTCAAACAGGGGTAAAATTAACAAAAATGAACTATCCCTATACTTTGACAAAATGCAAAACTTAAATGTTGAACATGTAGTAATGTTTACATTACCATATGTAAAAGGTGTGCCAGACGTGGAAAATTCTCTTAGATATAAGATAAATTTACAACTCAATTTAACTTGCCAATATAATAATAAATTCCATGTAATTGACTTTAATTCTGTTTTTAAGAGAACTGTATATAAATACAATTTGTCAACTTCTGACAGTAAGTTTCGCTGTTTGCCCGTGGTCCACCTACATAGTTCACCTGGTTGTACCACGGGTAATTTTTTTTCCCCGTGGTCCACCTCAGTTTCACTGGGTGTACCATGGGTATTAATGTTTTCCCGTAGTCCACCTTAGTTCACCTGGTTGTACTACGGGTAATTTTTTTTCCCCGTGGTCCACCTGTACAAGATAATTTATTGTACAGGCATCAGTCATACAATCTCCATACAAACTAATCGTTTACATATTTTTATATTGCATATGTTTTTCAAACGATAATAGCGCATGGATTACTACGGGTTACGAAGATTTAAATAACTTAAGTACCTGGGTGTTACTAGGAATACATAACAACATAAGAGCCTTCAAGATTTTAAATTCTTTCAGTGAAAACCGATTGAATGTTTGAACTCAATATTCTGAAAAAGTACCAGGCGATCATAACAGCATAGGAGGTTTTCTGGTTGTATATAAGTAGGCGCATATAAATGCAAATCATTAATGTAAAGATGATAGTATGACTGTGAAGAATAAAAATCTCGGCTTATTCCACTTTTCCCCGTTGACAATCCCCGTTGATGAGGATTAGTGAACTTTTTGTTCACTATTCCCCGTTAACGCAAAAATTTGATTTAATGGGGATTAGTGAACTTTTTGTTCACTAATCCCCATTAGGTATGTTAAAAATAAAATAATATAAATGAATCATCTATTGTTATAAGGTAAGGACTGAATTATTTATTGTCTAGTTGTGTAATTTTAATGTGTTATAGTTCAACACCTCATCAATCGATGGCGCTATATTATTTACCTAAATCACGATAGTAAAGTTTACCATCACTAAATATACCAAATTTTTAGTATTAAATAAATTCGTCCTGAGCCTAGTGTTTTCTTGGGTTTGTTTTTGGGATGTTTTTGGGAACTGGACATTGATTATTTTTATAATCAAATTTAATTTAATTTACGCAATTTAATTTATGTAACGCAATTTAATTTATGTAAAAAGTAAAAAATAACTATTATATTATGACCTATCTACCGTAAGTATTGAACCTTTTTAACTAACAGTTTGTCTCGTCGGGGACCACCACCTAATCATAACCTAATCGTACGAGTCTATCTCGTAAGATCCTCAATTGTTTAGGTATAGAACGGCCCCCCCCGCTGGGTAAAAGGTTCAATACTTAGGGTAGATAGGTCATAATATAATAGTTTTTTTTTAACATTTTACAGGTTTTTTTATTTTTCTTTTTTTGTGAGTCGGGAGTTTTTTGCATTTTTTTTTTTTTATTTCATGCTTTTTATAGGGGTAACTTAAGTATAATAGCTAATTCATAATTTAATATCAACATACGTGTAGCCTATCAACAATTATTCACAGCTAATGCGAATTGCGCAGAGTGTGGTTACAGAATTAGAAATACATTCCACTCCACATATCTTTCGAATGGCTAAACCGATTTTCATAAAACTTGCGGTATCGTGATGTATAAGTTACACGGGTATATTTGAACACATTCAATTTTTCATCACCACTTTCACCCCTCATATCTTTAGAATGGCTTAACCGATTTTTATAATAGCTAAGAACACTCTCCCCTAACCCATCTTTCAAACTAAAGAAACAGAATCAAAATCGGTTCATCCATTTGGGAGCTACGATGCCACAGACAGACTTACAAACCCACACACACACACCCACACACACGTCAAACTTATAACACCCCGTTCGGGTTTCCGTCGGGGGTTAAAAACAGATTTTAGATTTCTTAATATACCTACAATTTAACAATATAAACGCTGCACCAACGAAGTTGTTCTAACTATGCTTGGGAATTGCGACCTTAAATCTGTTTGAGGTTAGTAGTCATAATAGATAGTGGCGTAGTTGAAGAGTGCAGTTCTTATCCCTTAACGGGTGGTTAGGTCTGAATGTCAAAATGTACGTATAAAATACGTACTTCAAAAGGAACTTTTCCCGTGAGGACTGATTTGCTATAGGTCTTCATTATTAAATGTCGGAAATGAAACTGTGAAATGTATGTACAGTCACGCTCTTTACTATATTTTTAAAATATATTAAAATAAAATCACATGCTATAATAGACAAATGAAACAAAAAACACTTATCCTTAAAATAATGTGCTAGTTTAGTGTAAACGCTTTTTTAAAGTAGTGATATTTTCTAAAAATTGGATTTCAGTTATGTGACCGGATTGCAACTCATTGAACAGTTTTTGATAGTTCTTGTCAAATAAAATATTGCACCGTCGTCTAGTTGCACCACTAAACAATGAATTTATTATTCTGGTGTTATGGTGCCTCTTTTTTTAGTTTATATAAAAATCTGACCAGGGTAGTTTTGTGCGGCATACGTGCGTTCAATCTCCTATGCCAGCCCTCGACAGCATTATTCGTACGATGCTTATCATTTCCGCATCCAAGAAAAGACGCACACAAAGTCATCCATTGCTTATCAAAGCACTTTTGAAATTTTATCATTTCTGGAGATTTGGGGAACAAAGCTTTCAAATTCACATGCACTATGAATCTTTTCCTTGGGTAATAAGGGTAAATTAGCACACATTCTAACTAATGCTTTATTCTCCTTAGTGGCGATTACCATTAATTTTTTAGCTTGTTTTCATACTTCTCTGTTGCAATGATAGTAACAACCGCTGATCAAAGCAGACGGAAAAACCTCTTTTAAGGAATTGTTATAGTAGTTTTTTCAGCATTTAGTGTAACCGATGCCGAGCACTCAATTCGATTGATGCACTTCCACATACAAGTCCCAGATTTATTGTTGTTTGAAAAGTTGTACCTATGTACATCGCGCACCAAAGTAGGTTTCCCTTTTTGATTGTCTATAAATTTTAATGTATTTTTATTAATTTTAACGCACAACAGAATTAAATTATGTATTACTCAGTATGTAAAAAATACTGGAATGACAAGGTGCGGAGAATGTATTGTTTTTCAAGTAATGTAAGTCTGTTGAATTGAGAGCTATTTCGAGGGTGATGTATGCGGAATTCGTCTTCGGGTGTCCCGAACTTAAAGATAATGTATCTGAATGTACCTTTTGTGACTGGCTTTACGGAGTTCCGACATTTAATAATGAAGACCTATCGAAAATCAGTCATTACGGGAAAAGTTCCTTTTGAAGTACATTTCTGACGTACATCAGTACATTTTGACATTAAGACCTAACCACCTACCCGTAATGTTCTTACAGTTAGTAATTAATTCAATATATAAATAAATACTTTAAGGAAATGGCTGGTAGTTCAAGTGACGTTTGCTTAGATTATATTAAAAAGGGTAAAGCTACCATACTTCTCCGGGCTGGACATCAATACAGCAAAAAAGTAAATATAAAAATGGTGCAGTTTTGTGGGAGTGTAGCACAAGAAAACAAAGTAAATGTACCGGATCCATCACTATACAGCAAGATCAAGTTCTAGTTGAGAATCGATACAATGTTTGTGAACCTGATTTTGCGGAATGAAGTTACCTTGAGGTTATTCAAACTAAAAACTATACTTGCAAATCCAGAAGCACCTGCCGTTCCCACTGCTTACAACGCGGTTGTGAGTTCTCTAAAAGACACTGAGAAGAACTAGAAGACTATTAAAACAACATTATATAAACACAGAAATGCAGCATTTGAAGTAAGAAAAATTGAGTTCAGGAATGTTGAAGAAGTTAAAGTGCCACCAGCTCATCAGAAATTTATTTTAGCAGACTACAATGACAGTGGTATCCGTGTAATAGCATTTTGCTCTGAATTTGACCGACATCAAATGAAAAAATTGAAATTATTCTTGGGCGATGGAACGTTTTGGATCTGTCCACTTCCCTTTTACCAACTCTACACAATTCATGGGGATTTGGGCAGTACAGAAAAACACATAAACATTGTTCCACTTGTTTATGCCCTCATGAGCCATAAAAGTCAACAAGCATATGAAATTTTGTTTAGTATGCTAAAATCTGCATTACCTGATTGGAATCCAGAAATATTTAAATGTGACTATGAAGTGGCGCCAATGAACGCAATGCAAAATGTTTTTGTAAATGCATCTATTAGTGGCTGTTATTTCCATTTCACCCAGGCAATATGGAAGAAAGGAAAACAACTCGGACTGACAAAGGACAAATTAACCAGAAGACAAGTTGCACTTAGCGCCGCCTTCGCCTTGTTACCATCGGATAACATCATTGCGGGTTAGTTCTATGTTGCCTCTCAAAGCTCTGATGACGATGATAATAGCAAGGAGTTCAGACAGTACATGCTCAGACAATGGTTACGAGACGACTTTATTAAAATATGGTGTGTATTTGGACAGACCCATCGCACTACTAATTTAGTCGAAGCATGGAACAATAAAATAAAAAAGCGTGTGTTAAAAAAGAGACCCAATATTATGAAGCTCCTCACAGCGTTGGCTGAAGATGCATCGTATTACGAAGTTCTTGCATTGGGGGTTTCTCAAAGTAACGGTATAGCGGTAAAAACAAAGAAAAGCAGTAATCGCGACAAGTATATACAGGAGGTCCAAATGGAGCTCATTAATGGCGAAATTACGATTGGCCACTGTTTAGAAAAACTTATGTGATTGTTATAATAATCTGTGATTGTACGAGGTATAGTAAAGTTATATATTTTTTAATTGATAATTGTAACAATCTGTGATTTTAATAGGTAAAATAATAGCTCTGTGATTTTATCAAAGAAACAGAACTAATGCATCTAGCGAATACCTATGTACTGATTTTATTAAAAGGTTAGGTTAGGCGTAAATTTAATTTAATTTGGTTTAATACTAAAACTTTGCATTAGGTATATACATGTAGTGACGGTAAACTTTACTATCGTGATTTGGGTAAATCATATAGCGCCATCGATTGGTGAGGTGTTGAACTATAACACATTAAATTTACACAACTAGACAATAAATAATTCAGTCCTTACCTTATAAAAAATAGATGATTCATTTATATTATTTTATTTTTAACATACCTAATGGGCATTAGTGAAATTTTTGTTCACTAATCCCCATTAAATCAAATTTTTAACGAAATTTGAACACGATTTTCAACCTTAAAAAAATCCTAAAAATAAATATTTTACGACTGTCTTTTGTTTTTCCGATATAGGTGGACCACGGGCAATATAAATTTTAAAAATATACTTCATAACAGCTTAGGTGGACTACGGGAAAACATTAATACCCATGGTAGACCCAGTGAAACTGAGGTGGACCACGGGGAAAAAAATTTACCCGTGGTACAACCAGGTGAACTATGTAGGTGGACCACGGGCAAATAGCGGTAAGTTTAATGATAACAAACATTTTGTTTATGTAAACAAAGGTAGGTATTTTCTACCAAAGCATTATAAGAGACAAATAGCAAGTTTGCTATTCAATTATTTTTACACTTCAGCCAAGAACTTGACTGACAAAACTGCTTTTATTGAGCAATGTAGATTTAGTGTTAAGACTTTGGAATCTGTTCCAAGTAATTTAAATTAAGTTCAGCGACAACAGAGGCAATATTACCCTTTAGCAGACATAGTCAATTAATTGAATTAAATTTAGTTACAAATATTAATTATATTAAATAAATCTAACAACTTTGCAATATTCCGCCACATGCAAATTACCCAACTCTCGTATTTATTCATGCACAAGTCCGCCCTCCAAACCCACTTAGGCCGAAAGAATAGAGAAATAATTTTGAAAATAGAATAAATATGAGAGTTATATTATCGTGCAAAAAATAATAAAAATATCGACACGTGTTTCGCCCCCAACCAGAGGAGATGTTGATGGCTCGGCGCACGGCGACCAATATTAATTATGTTAAAAAATGCCCTCCAAATCAAACCAAATCAAAAAATGTAAATTATATCAACATAGGGCATCAAAATATTGGTTGTTTAACACATGGCAAAGAGTTAGAGTTGGAACTGTTAATGAATTCAGATAATATTGATATTTTTTGCATTACAGAACATATGCGTAAGTCGAATGAGCTCATGTTCAATTTCAGTATTCACCGGGTTGGTAGTGCATTCTGCAGGGTGACCACAGTACGGGGGGGATCTTTGATTTTATTAAATAAAAAACTTAAATTTAAAGAACAGAAAGATATTGTGTCTCTTTCTCTAGAGTGTAATATCGAACTGTCGTACGTGGAAATGGAGCAATTCATAGTAGTAAGCGTGTATAAACCTGGAACCTCACCCTTTTGCGAATTTGAGGAACTTATTGACAAAGTTCTAAGTAGTTCTAGTGTAAACTTGGAAAAACTAATAAGTACCTAATAGTATGTGGTAATTTTAATGTCGATTTACTTGTTATTACGCCTATGAGTTATAATATTTTAAATTTATTTAAATCGCACAATCTTACAAACTTATTTTTGGAGCCTACTAGATATTGTGATACAATAGCCACT
Organism: Nudaria mundana; assembly: GCA_963556515.1. Classification (NCBI taxonomy): domain Eukaryota; kingdom Metazoa; phylum Arthropoda; class Insecta; order Lepidoptera; family Erebidae; genus Nudaria; species Nudaria mundana. The sequence continues at coordinate 4,773,988 of OY748300.1, forward strand.
TGCCTGGATAATATATACAGCGATATGTTGCCAGAAAGTAAAAGTATTATAAAAAGCTAGATTCAGACCATTGTGGGCAAATAGCATCTTTTAAAATCACTAAAGAAAAGTTATAAAACGTAAATTATTATGTAGACCAACAACTGGTGACCGCTTGGAACGTATGAGGGTTGGACTTTGCAATAAAATTCCATTCTTAGACACTGGCTTAAATCCAAATTTTTGGATTCTTTTTACAACGAGTTCAACTCCATATTCAAGTCTAAGGAGGTCATGATTAGTGATGACTTTCAGTGAATGGGCCACTGAGGGTATACACAAAAGTAGACAAAAACTTTATGAACTATACTCAGAGAGACAGCTTAATAGATCAGTTGAATTTCTAGATTATGTTAAAACTTATTCAAAAAAGTTTAAAGCAGATTGTTTAGCAGCTAAATCAAAATATATGTGATAAAATTCTCAATAGTGCAGACAAAGTTAAATCTACTTGGAAAATTATAAACGCGGAAAGAGGTCAACAAAAATTAAATGATAATAATTTTAAACTTAATATAAATGGTAAAATAACTAAATCAGACTTCGAGGTCGCTAACGAATTTGAAAATTTTTTCTCCCAAATTCCTGTAGATTTGACAAAAACCGTAGGCTCTTCAACCCCCATTGCAGAATCTTTGTTAAAAGCAAGCGTTCCTTGTTGTAACGTTATATTTAAATTCAGTAAAGTTAACATAAACACTATCTTAAAAACTTTTAAATCTTTAAATATTAAGAAAACAGCTGACTTCTGGGGCATCTCTGTGTATTTAGTAAATTCTTTTATTGAAATGGTTGTTCCTGAACTAGTAATAATATTTAATAATTGTGTTGATAGTGGTGTGTTCCCTGATTTAATGAAATCTAGTAAATTAATTCCCCTGTTTAAATCGGGTAGTACTTCAGATCCGTCCAATTTCCGTCCCATTTCTGTACTACCTACATTTAGTAAAATTTTTGAAAAAAATATGCTTAATCAAATGCAAAATCACTTTAACGTTAATAAACTATTACATACTAAACAATTCGGTTTCACTCGTGGTCGGTCCACCACTGATGCCGGAATTAAATTATTAGAGTGTATATACAGGGCCTGGGATGAGTCATATGATGCTTATGGTGTATTCTGTGACTTATCTAAGGCCTTCGATTGCGTTCAGCACCAGACTTTAATTAAAAAACTTGATCATTACGGAATCCGGGGGACGGCCTTGAATTTCGTCAATTCTTACTTAAGTGATAGGGTCCAGAAAGTAGTGATCAATGGTAAACAGTCACCTGGTTCTCCTGTAGCAATGGTTCGGGGTACCGCAGGGTTCAATTTTGGGACCTTTTCTTTTTCTAGTATATATTAATGATCTCCCTCACCTCATAAGAGACGACCACGAGGTAGTTTTGTTTGCTGATGACACTTCTTTAATATTTAAAGTTAAACGTGGACAGCGCGAACTTGACGATGTAAACATTGCCCTCTCTAGGATAGTCCACTGGTTTTGTGCTAATAATTTATTATTAAATGAAAATAAAACTAAATGTGTAAGATTCACCTTACCTAATGTAAAACTTGTTAAAACCAGTGTTAAGGTTAGGGATGATATAATAGAATTGGTCGATGACACTGTCTTTCTGGGCATAACTTTAGACTCCAAATTGCAATGGGGGCCTCATATCGGGAAAATTTTGGCCAGACTTAGTTCAGCAGCCTATGCTGTCAAAAAGATCCGACAACTTACAGACATTAAAACGGCGCGTCTTGTCAGCTACTTCCGCAGTATCATGACATATGGCATACTACTGTGTGGTAAAGCTGCCGATATTTAATGCATCTTTGTGTTGCAGAAGAGGGCTGTCCGGACTATCTATGGAATGGGGTCTCGGGAGTCATTAAGAGATAAGTTTAAGCATATTAACATCCTTACAGTGTATTCACAGTATATTTATGAAATTTTATTGTATACCCACAAGAACAAAAGTAAGTTTGTGAAAAATAGTGATAATCATAATCTAAACTTAAGAAATAAGGATAAACTGGCTGTACCTAAATCTAGGCTTCATTAAAGTGTAGCTTCTTTTGCGGGGAACTTTATTCGAATGTACAATAGATTGAAATATTTATTAGATTAGAATTAGATTGAATAGAGAGAACCGAAATAGCAAATTTATCTGTCAATAAATTTAAAAAACTAATAAAAAGTAAATTGTGCCATAAAGCTTATTATAGTATTAATGATTTCTTAGATGACAAGGCTGCCTGGTTGTAACACGAATTGCTCCTTTCTAAATAACTCTGTATTAGATTTAAGACGAAATATTTTGAAAAAAGCCGAACTGAGTTTCTTGAGGGCTCTTCTCAGTCTCGTTGCATTTTGGAACCCTCGGTAGAGTCATACCAACTTTTGACGAATCTAAATAATTTGCTAAAAATTCCAAAGATAATAAACGTTATTTTATTTTATTTTATTTTTATTTTCCAAAAAAAAGAATTAGCGAAATCGGTTCAGCTGCTCTCTGCTTGCGGGTCTTCCGGCCTATCTGCATACAACGTTCGGCACCATCGGTACCATCTTACGGCATGTACACATAAAGCGAATTGTGGCGAATGCGAGTTCGAGCCCCAAAAAAACAGCGATGCGCATTGCTGCGAGGCGAATTTGCGAGGCGATGTTTCCCTTCCGTTTGAACAGGAATGAACGATGCGAATCAACTTGCAAGTTCTTGCGATGAGTTGGCGAGAAGTTGCGCGAGTTGGTTCATAGGTAGATTTTAGCGATGTGACGTCACATCGTACGGCAAAATATGCCAAGTACATTTAAAAATACATAAAAATGAATTCGTTCAAATAAAGAACACTAAAAAATAAGTATAAAATGGCATATCACGAAAAAAAATGCTAATAACAACAATTTTACCGCAGAAATGCACTAGAACTGGCAGGTAAAAAACGAAGTTTTCCATGCATAACGAATGAAAACGGTCTCCTAGGTAATAACAGTTTTAATTATGTAAAAAAATAATCTCAAAGAACTTTACCATTGGGAATCTTTACCGGTAAGTTTGCTTTTATGGTTATGATTATTTCTTTGAACGAAATGAGGAAAAATTTTTGCACTCTTATTGAAAATGTACCTAGGTGTGGTACGGAAAGGGAACATTCAGTATAACGATGCGAAGGTGCATAATTATACCTACTTTTGCGCACTGTATGCCCCAAAATGAAAGAAAAAAATACTGGGCGCGAAATTCTGGGTCGACTCTATTTAGAGTCTCAATAGATAGAACTCTTCGAGCCCGTTCTAACAATACCATAACACGTGGTACCTGCTCCCTCTGGTTCGGCCAGAAAGTTTAAGTTTTAAGATCTTGGACGCGAGTATTTGGACCCAAGACTTAGTATTCTCATATCTGTGCCTCAAGGCAATCTTAAACGAAAACGTTAGTGAATAGTGACTCCAAGTCGAAACTGGCAATCACCTCATCCGGTTCCACTTTCACGTCCTTGATGATGTCCAGAAAGTGCCGAGAGTCTTTGATAAAGGATAATAATATGGCGTTACTTACTAATGGTTTTATACGGTGATTCTACTAGGGGTATATCAAATTTGTATGAACTTGCAGTAAACGTCAACAAAAAATATGAAAAATTTATCGCGTGCGATCTAAACGGGAGAGGTGTCCAGAGAATCGTCTCGCTCGTGCGATGTACTTTGGCTATGTGTTTCGCCAAATAATATGTTGTTAAGTTGATTTTTTTTATGCGCTAAGCTTATTGTTATTAAATACCATTGTTTTATATTCTAGATATGGGAGACGTTTCAGGGAGTAATAAAAGTTCAGTGTGTACTTCTTGTTCACTTTAATATTTCATACACTTTAGGATACGTGCCTCATTATACTTCACGTAACAGTGGAGTCTAAATACTACCTTAGCACTAACACAGTATTCACTATACGTGGTTTCAGTATGATACGTAGCTACAAAGGGGTATTACTACCCGCGCATATATAAAGGTTAGGGTCTAGTATAGACCCTTAACAAAACGTCACGGTTAGTCAGGTTACACCAACCTTACTTCACGTTCGCACGGTTGTGTGTTTAGACTCCGTAGACTCCCTTATCTTTAAATAAGTAAGCTAATCCGCGTAAAATGTTAGAGTCACATACTTGTGGGCATTCACTATATGCTTCTACGGCGTCGATAAAAGCCTCGACCGATTATCTCGGTTTCCCGGAGAATGTGGCTTTGCAGCGGGCTAAGGTGCTCTGCCCTGGTATCGCTAGTGTGCGAGTAGAGTGCTTCGGTTTGCGAATGCTGAAGGGCCGCTATTATGGACGCTATGTGATCACTAGAAAACATCATAGAGTTGTCGGTGCACGGCGGGGTGTAGCGTCACTGCAATTTTGTGGGGTTTTTTTTTTTTTTTTTTTTTAATCCGCGGCTTATGGCTGCGGCCGCACCTACGTCCATTGCCGAATTTTGTGGGGTGGGTGCTGCGGACGGTGTATCTGGTTGCGGTTGGGTGGATGACTCTTCTTCATCTCTAAGACTTGCCACACACAGACAGTTATCCATGTATAGATTAAACAGTATTGGTGACGCTACACAGCCCTGCCTGACACTTCATTCGATACCAAACCAGTCCGTGTTTATGCGGACACAAGCACTGTAACCCTCATAAAGTGATTGCAGTGCTCGTATCAGATTGCTGCTTATTCCTTACATGGACAGCGCTGACCACAATTCACTTATATTTATATATTTATGTATATTTATATTATACCTTGGGATCAGAACTGCTAACTGTAGCAGTCCCACTAATACATGTTTTCAGTTTGGTTTGACTATACAATCTTACGGTGACATTATAGATACGCATGCGGAATACATTTCGCAGTCGGAGGGTAGGTCCCCGTATAGGCATGTTCCTTTATTTAATGGCCGCGGCTGCTCCCACGTACATTGCCGAGCGCCTCTGGTGAGAACATAGAGAATTTCGGGTTTAAGGGTGCAAAGGGTGCGTGTTTTGGAAACAGTCATCCTCACACATACGCTCGGTAATACATATTTAAAATTTCAATGCGAAATATCGTAAAGTTTTTAAGTAACAGCTACTCGTATTTGAAAACAGCGAATTCACTTACTAAGGTCCCTTAAATATTCGTATTAGAACATAACTATTTTAGTGCCTGCTGTTCTTCCGTGGTGATATTAAGCCTAGGCAAGCTTTGCCTTAGAATAACGGCAACATCTTGTCTAAGTGTATCCATCATCCATCATCGTGGTTAGTCAAAATTTGCAGCAAAAACGAGAATATTCGTGAAATGTCAATTAAAATACTATGAAAATTTTACAATTCCTAATTTAAAGATAAAAGCTAAAAATCGTTCCCTAGGGACGTGTTGGGATGTATGCCGACTGTCTAATATGTGTTTACAAGTAAAATGGAATCAGAATCCAGTCAAAAAAGCAGAAAAATAAATGAAAAACACTTGTAAAATTTTTCAAAGTGACAGTTGGTGTGGTTCGCAGCAAATATGTTACCTTAGGTAAAGGAAAGCATTATACGTAACAGAGTCATGGAGACATGTGCTGATAAACCCTTAAGACGCTCTTGAGCGAGAAGACGCTTAGAAGAGTTTATTGCATCAAAAAATAGAAGTGGTCCTAAAAGGGAGAATGATTCCGGAGAACGTTCTCAGAAAATTTCAACGAGCTGAAGCACTGGACGGGAAAAAATCATACTTGAAAATGTACAAGCCCTAGCTGATAATGATAATGATAGATAATGCTTTCCAAGTCGATAGATAGTCTTCGTGTGTTCCTCAAATAGTGCTGCCGTCTAGGTACCAGATGTTCAGAACTAAATTCAAAATTACCTAAGTACTATTTAAATTATAATCATATAAGACTGTGCCAAGATCATTGCGAAGCGAAAATTAAGTTTACAACTGTGCTAACTTGGCTCGTGTCTCTCTAGATAAGATCTCTTGATACGAGTTTTTTGTTAATCAGAAATTGCTACGAATGGTTGATGATAGTAATTCGATAATTTAGAAACATGTAGTTAGAATGTTAGGTATCTTTGTAACATAATATACCGTACGCCTGACTTACTTACATTTCTTACATTCTAATAAAATATTTGAGTATGTAAACAACTATAACGTCATCAAGTCATCATACACCATTAGTTATCCACATTTTATAATACTTTTATCTACTTATATCCATCCTAAAGTTGTCTGTAAGAGTTCAATCTTGGTGATAAGGACACCATTTGTACATACTTAGTGGATATCAAGTTTCTGTATTATTTGTATTTGTATTGGTGCACAATAAAGTACCTATAGGTACCTATTCTGTTCAATACAAATGTGTCTATTTTTTTCGAGATGATTTTTCCCAAAAAAGAAGGATTCTTTTACACCGTAGTGTAAGAATTAATTTTGCCACATAGTAGGGAAGGTAACTTTGGCGTTTCATTATTAAAATTTTACTTTAAGATTTATTTATTTATTTATTTATATATTTATTTTCAAAACATTTACAGCATCATTACAGGTTTATCCCAATACAATACTGCAAGTAAAATATATGGTTACAACTGTAAAAAATATATGCATTAAACATAAACATGAGATATTATCAATTCAAATAAAATAGCTATGTAATAATAATTATTAAATTAATTTATATAATCTATTTATGTCTTATTTCGTTTGAAGTAATTACAGAATGTCAAATTTATAAGTCCTAATTAATTAATGTCAAAATTAATGAAATATTGTAATTGTAATTTATGAAATTTTATATTATGAATAAATGGTTAAATAATTATGAATCAATTTACTACAATGAAACACACTTTTCTAAAATTATCTTGAGTCTCGGGAGGGTGCAGTTATATAATATGTCGATTTCACTAGTAATTAAATTTAAGATTTCGATGGCGTGCGATATAGGGGCGAACTGATGTAAATTAGTTCACGCCACAGGGACTCTGAACGTGAGGGGCTGGCGACGTGCACCCACGTATCCGTCCGGTGCGCACAGCTGCAACCTCGCCAATATATCCGAGTGGTGCAACTGCCCGTGCAGGATCCGCCACGCCACCAGCGCCACCTCGCGCCGCACGCTCAGCCTCACATACCCTACCATGCCAAGCAAAAACAGGCTAGGGTACATTAGCGGGTACAGTGGGTACACTCCATATTGTTTCACAAGCGCATTATATACCATTTTGACGACTAACATATTATCAAAGTCCTTACAAGTTCTTATAATAAATCGCAAACTTCTGAATGATATACTACATATATTAACGATGTGCTTACGAAACGTTAATTCTGGTACCATTTTGACACCCAAGTCACGGACACATCGAAGCCGCGGAATAGTGATACCGAGCATCTGGTAATCGTATTCTAGCGGAAACCTAGTCCTGCCATACGTCATTACTCCGCATTTCGAGATATTAAAGTACAACTTGTTGTTGTTACTCCACTGTACAATGCTGTCAATGTCCTCCTGCAGTCGACCCGCGCTTGATGCGTCTGCTACTTTAATATACACCTTCAGATCATCCGCTAAGAGCAGACACTCGGCGTGCCGCAATACCGCAGGAAGATCATTGATCATCATTATAAATTCTAAAGGTCCCAAATTCGATCCCTGACTTATACCAGAAAAGGTAAAAAACGACCCAGATTCATACCCACCATAGTCCACGTACTGCCTTCGCCCGCCGAGATAACTTGCGAAGAATTGGAGCAAGTGTGGTGTGAACCCAAACGCCGCCATCTTCGATAGTAACAGGTCATTATCTACCACGTCAAATGCTTTCCGGAAGTCGAAGTACGCACAGTCCACCTGCCCCCCGGAATCAATAATGGGCGTAATGTCCGTCACGAAGGATAATAGGTTACTGCACGTACTTCGACCCGGCCGGAAACCATGCTGAGCATCAGTCAACTGGGATCTGATCTGTGCATAGATGGACGCGTGCAGTGCCCCTTCGAAGACTTTAGCGAAGGCCGATAGTACCGCCACTGGTCTGTAACCACTTACATCATCACCCCCACCGCCTTTGGGGACGGGTATAACTCTGGTAATCTTCCAACGGTCCGGATAGTGCCCCTCAGCCAAACATATTGGCCCACAATCGCTAGACGTCGTCACGACTTACCACCAGGCGGGCGGCGTCAATTTGGCGAACCAAATATAAAAAAAAAAAAAAAAAAAAAAACATAAATTAAAAATATGTAACAATGGAGCCCCAAACACCCTGCTGCAGTCTTTCACGATAAACGACGGTATACCATCTGGCCCCACCGACTGTTTGGGTTTAAGGCGAGCGAGCGCCGAGCGCAGCTCATGCGCGCTGAGCTGGCCAACATGCACCCAAGCTGCGCCCGCGCGCGCCCCCGCCGAGCGCTCTGCCTCCGCCGGATCTAGCACCGGCCGCTCTGTACTGTACACCGAATGGAAGTAAGCAGCAAAACACTTTGCCTACTCTGCCCCACTCAATACCTTACCGTCTTTTTTAATAATATTCTTGTATCTTGTAGACTGTTTACATTTAATGTATTTCCAAAAAGATTTTGGATCCACGCCAATGTTCACCTGCAGTCTGCTCTGGTGAGCCTCAAATGTCGATGCTATTTTACATTTAACCAACGCTCGATACCTAGAAAACGTTTCGTAATCACATCGTTGCCCCGTTCTCTTGTAAATTTTATGAGACTTGGATTTTTCTTTGATAGAATTTATTACGTCAGGGGTATACCATTCTGGGTATATGAACCTACCACTGTTATTACGGCTCTCCACCTTACTCTTAATGGGTGTACATTCACTAATTGTACTGTTAACGATTTGATAAAAAAAGGACAACGCATCCTCCGAATGTTTAATACTGTATAATGTGTCCCAGTCTATCATGGTAAATCGTTCGTACAACAAAGGAAAGTTACATTTCGTAAATTTCCATGCTATACGACCGTCATTGTCATTGTTTAAATCGTCCGTACCACAATTTACCGATATCGGACGTCTATTCAAATTATATTTCAAATTTACTTTAATATCTAAAGGAGGGTGTTGTTTGTCAATGCCTACCAGTGGTTCATCCGATGTTGAAACCCCCACATCACACGCCATAAACGTCGTCATTACAAAATCCAATGTACGGTTATTAATATTAAAAATGTCATTTACCTGCCCAAATCCACAGAATTCCATAAAATACTCCATATAACACCGCACTTCTTCCGATGCTGAAGGCATGTTAAAATCACCCACAAGGATAATAGACTCATACTTGATACAAACATTCTCTAAAATCTGAAATAAATGCATATACTCATGATAATTACTACTTGGCGGAATGTAAACAACACAAAACAGGAACAAAAAATTGTTTTTACAAGTCACCGTCATATATATAAATACTCTTTATTGTACACAAAAAGAGACAGATATATCACACATGCCTTAAGAATAATGTACAATAGGCGGTGTTATTGCTAGAGAGCAATCTCTTCCAGGCAACCTTAGGATGGAAAGAAAATGGAGAGAGATGATAGGGGTTTAACATGGGAATTAACACGAAATACGGTGTAGATAAGTATGCAGTACATACATCTTCAAGCTTCGGCATCAATTTTACATCCAGAAACGACATTGACCGATTAGATTCCATTTCACAGGTTAACTTAACTCGTGGAGGAATAGAGTTAAGGTAAAGGCATCTAATTCCGTGGGGTTCAGAAATTGGCACCTAATTCCGTGGTATTTAGAAAAACAGCTTTATAAACCAAATTACTAGTTATTTTTGACTGCAAGACCCATTAATCAAATAATAATTTATCTGTTCATATTTATATGAACACAAAAGTACCTTGGTGTGTGTATATTTTAAAATAATCGGTTAGTTTGCCACTGCCACCTGAGTCGAACGCACGCTCCATATATTTCGGACCTTATGCGCGTAAGTACTACCATTTGCTAAATAGTGTTTTAAAAGATATTTTTATACTACAAGAGATTTGGTTTTGGGTAAGATATTGTAAGGGTAATACGTTGTATCGAATACACTTAACATTTGAGTATTCTATTAACAAATTGAGGAGAAAATAAGTGTTAAAAATACCGCGGCATTAGGTGCCAAATATTTTAGTGGGTTCCTAATTACCGCTTTATACCACGGAATTACAATTTTATAGAGCTTATCTTTTTTGAAAATTTTAGGGAATAATATTAGGAAATTGTAAAGATATTACTACCACCAGCGGCGGCTAGTGGGTATTTAAAACGGTAGCTTACCTAAGTATAGACTTGGATAAGCTACCGTTTCGGGTTTTTTTATTGAACACCCATAAAATAATTGTCACGAGACGCCTCTGTCGACCACCACCGCACAGAAATGCCACCAGTTCTTTCAACACTTTCCAAAAAAAAAGATAATAATATGTATGTACTAGGAATATGTTTCAACTAGTGTCTTTTAAGAATGTGTTTTTTTATTTGTGTGTGTGCGTGCGGCGGCTGTTCGCGTCATTGTTTGTATGTAAGTACCTACTATTGAGAGTAGTTCTCTCTCTCTCTGTAGCTATAGCTTACATATCAGAATAATACATAGGCTACTTTCTATCCCGGGAATGTGTTCCCGCGGGAATTGATAACGAAAAACTATTCCACGCGGGTGGAGCCGCTTGTTATAATATAAAACCAAAGAATACAAAAACTATATCAATATCGATTATTACTTTGTTAATTATATTTTATATCTGTTTTATAATAATATTATCCTATTAATATTATAAACGCGAAAGTTTGTGAGAATGTATGTATGTATGTATGTATGGATGGATGGATGTTTGTTACTCTTTCACGTAAAAACTACTGAATGGAATTTAATGAAACTTTACAATAATATAGCTTATACATCAGAATAACACATAGGATACAATTTATAAAGATATTGTGTGAATTGTTCAAAATATGTAGCGGCGCGACGGGAACGGGAAAAAATCCAAATAACCACGCGGACGAAGTCGCGGGCAACCACTAGTGTTCTATATATTGTTAAGTAATACAAATAAATATGCTTGCCAATTGTGATTTTATTTGGTTAGATATAAATGATAGAGACTGATTTGAAATACAAAGCTAAAATAAATACATTTCATTTTTTGAACACCATGTATATTCTCTTCACGTCATTTAGTTTATAATGTTTACATTACAAATTTCGTGAATTAGAATCCAAATACCACGGAATTAGAATTTTTACAACGGAATTAGGAGCTTCTGACTTTTTGGATTTTTTTATTCATTTAACAGTTTTAATGAACTTTTAGAGTCAAATTGATGGTATTTTTCAAAAATAAGACAGCTTACACTTCTAATAAAAATAGCCTTATGTAGAAAAAGGCACAATGAATACTTAATTTTTGAAGTTCTTTCGAGATTTGGTGAAAATACCACGGAATTAGGTGCCTTTACCTTAAGATAATCCAGATATAAATCTACATCATCTCGGTTTTGTTGAAAAATACATAATATATGTCATATTATAGAGACCGACTTTTCGAGGGCCTTTTTTTTCAAAGTGCACCGTTCAAATAATGGGCAACGTCCCATTAGCTGCGACCGGGGCTGTTGGACTTCCCATAGTTACTCCATCCATTTGGAGGTAATATTCATTTTGATAGAGAACGTAGTTTCCTTTGATGCACAGTTTTAGAAGATCAATATATTCCACTGGTATTTCATGAACTAATAAGTAGTATGGATTTTATATTGTATGTTTTTAGACATAGATGAGAATGAAAGAATATAAACAAATTGAGAATGTTTAACACACTCTCGATAATAAGTTGAACTGACTCTCTCCGGACTGTAAATATAATAGCACCACTTACCTGTCCTTTTCTAAATACAATCATCATTAAGATGAGCCTGTGTCTGCCGTGAGATCTTAAACTTAAAGTTTGCATTGCATGATTGCTTTTGCAGATAGATATACTCGTAGTTATCGGGATATTTCTTTTTATTATTATTAACTCCTGGTTCCGATATTCGGAGCCTATTCTCTACTCTTACTGTTTCTCATTCAAAATCAGAATTTACATTTATTCCTAACTTAATTTCTCATATATAATTACCTAATTATATCTATTTTATTTTAGGGCTTCGAGGGGCTCGTGGTCTAGTGTTAACCGACAATGTTAACACATTGCAAAGGTTAAGCAACATCGAGTCAGGCCGGTTTTAGGATGGGTGACCATTTCTTAAGACACTGAGACCCCTCCGTGCCTCGGAGAGCACGTTAAACCGTCGGTCCCGGTTGTCATACAAACATCTATGGCAGTCGTTAGGGGTAGTTGGAGCCCTAAATCAAAAATCCGACCGGTCTAACTACAGAACTTCGATGTCGCCCATGGGTTGTGGAGGTCAGATGGCAGTCGCTTCACGGAAAATATCGATGTTCAGCCGAATCGCAGTTAGACTGGAAAGCCGACCCAACTTTAGTTGGGAAAAGGCTCGGTGAATGATGATCTATTTTATTTTATCTATTTGCTTATTTTCTTACTTTTCGAATATCGGGATTTTTAACATATAATATTGTTTTGAGTTTCCGATATTTCAGCGCTGTTGAAAGCGCTATGAGTACGGAGTAACTGAACGATATCACCCCTCTTAAACTTGTAGGTGTCTACAGGTATAAGGTAGAATAAACAGTTTTGGTTTTCTGATTTTGATGTTTGATTCGAGCCAAATTGCGAAACAACAATTTTCAAAAAAAAATAAGTCACCTTGATTGAATATCTAAATAAATGATATGTACTCTGTAAAACGTATTTTTGTGTTAATAGGTTACCCGTTCTCTCTAATTTCTTTTAAGCGAGTTGCATATTAACGTCTTTTAAAACAAAACATCCGGTTCTCAGTCGGTCAGATAAAATATTCATTAACTAACACGTTCATAATGGTTCAGTATCAATATTAAAGGCATTTTACTATGAACCGCCTATGATACGGCCAATAAACTTCAACTTGCTTGAGCTATATTGGTGATCGTGAAGGTATTTCTGACGGATTAACTCTTTGCAGTCCCTTTATCCATCTTCACGTCTATCGCAGGGTATCTCGGTTACACCCTCGTAAGAATAACTCCATGGCTGATATCAGTTCCTAAGAAAAGTGTTAGGTATTCACATGGATAACGCCGTTGTGTTCCAAAAGACTTGCAAGTGTTCATAGGTTCAGGTAGCCACAACTTATCCCAGCGCTTGCAGCTAAATTAGAAAGATTGTTGTTTTGATATTTATATCGTAGAATGTACTATAAGGGAGCTACGGGTCAACTTCTGTAATTTCCTAAACAAAAAAATCTATTATTAGAGATCGTTAACAAATTAAAACTCGTCTTGTATTTTGTAGTTGTCAAACCGTTAACCATCAGTTAATAACTATAACAATTAGGTATAAATATACTTAATGTACAATTATTTTGCAGTCATTTCCAAACGTGGAAAACGTGGTACGAGAATACAGAAACATTATTTTTATTTAAATAATAACTAACATGAAAATATACTTCATATTTTTTTTACTGAGCATCGTGGTCATTGTGGAATGCGGCCATACCTTTATAGGGACAAGTGTGCAACGGCCTTTAGTATATCATAAAGATGCAAAGTTTCCGTCCAAACTTTTCCAGAAACGGATTGAGTATGTCAATTATACTCTACCAGCACGTGGAAGATACCCACCAGTTATTCAGGTAAATTTTATCGTTCTTACTTATTTTTAAGATTTGATCAGTCGTTTTCTGATGTCCAACCAACCATTTCTCGAGTTCTCTTACCTGTCGTACCGTCTATTCACAACCCACCGGTTGAGTTTAGTTCAGCCTCACGCTATTTTAAGGGTACTTGTCTCTATTCTGTTTCATTTAAAGAAATTCCTGGTCCGTCCTAAATCTTACATTGACTCATTAATCCATTAAATCCAGAATCCATTAAACCATAACCAACAGCATTATACCTTATGTGTGTAAATCAACCTAATTCTGTCTGTGTGGGTGTTGAGGAAACAGGTTAGCTTGTTTAGTATAATCGGGCTTCAAGACTGGTTTGCCACTGCAAGTGGAGGTATAGCATTCAAGCTGCGAGTAAATCTGGTACCCAGATACCATTGCATTACCCTATCACTTTCTTGTTATCGATCATTGCCGTTCTCCAATGCCTCTAATTGCCATTTGTGTTCTTGGAGCAGAAACAAACCGATGAAGACCCTTTTCTTCCACGCTGGCTTTGTGCAAGTATATACATTATAATCCATAACTTTATTGTAGTTTTCCTTGCATTTAGGCTTATTTTTCTCCAGCGCTTTGAGCATACTTAATGTCTTTAATTTGTGTAGTATAATGTATTTAAGGTTTTTGAAATCTTGAGTCCAAGCTTTATAGCCAAATTGATTGGCACCCAAAAATTTTTTCAGCTGTTAGTCTAGACAAAATACTTTACTAAATACATATGTAATATGTGGTCATTCCATCATCCAATCGTTTATCATCAGTATCTATAGCTTCATACTATAAGCCTGGTGCTGTTGGAGCTGAAAGAATTTGATTTGTGTTGATGTTGTTGCACTATGAGATTCCTTCTCTTTGGTCTATGATTAATTAACGAAAAGTTGTGGAACATTCCAGACGTTTAATCATTCATATTTTCATAACCATCTCGTTCAAATCTAATTTCATGAACCAGTCAGTTTCAATTTCAATCCTTATTGCTTTCATGTGTACATAGCTGTTGCGTTTAAACAATTTGATCTTACCATAAAACTCCGTTAGGGCGAATCAAAGCACATAATGTTTATATTCTAATTCAAATTATATAATAGATTTTAGTTAGGTATAATTTAAGTACGAGTATATACTACCATGGTATTGGCCAGCTTATAATGTATTTAATTTAACTATTTGTGCAGGGTATCCTAGCCTACGATGTAACAGACTCCGATGCATCAGCGAACGTCACGCAAGGTGGTGTTGGCTACAGCTTCGTGAATCTTCGAATGAAGAGCGAACGGGCTGAGGAACTTCATTTTGAAATTTATGTTTATGCTTAAACTTTTTAGGTATTTTACTATTGTTAATGAATAACATTAAAAATAATAAAATATTAAAACTGTGTTACTGGAAATATTATTTTATTAATTTCGTACCAAATTTAAGAATTGTGCCAGCATCCAATTAGAAACAAATTCTCCAATGATTGAACAGACATAATAAATTTAGTCAATTTTATATTTTACTTTTGTGAGCTTGGAAACCTACCAGTGATGTTAGGTACAGTTCGGTGTAAATGAGACAAGTGTGGGGTCGCGCGGTTGCGTCTATCACTCCGTCTGTCACGCGTTATCAGGCCCGACTTCTGATTTTTACCTTTTGTGTTAAAAATCCAGTAGCGCAGAGATTTTAAGCCAAAAATTTGGCTCGTTTCTAAACAGACAGGACAGCTGAGCTCTGGGCAATACGAGTTTTATTTTTATGTTGCATATATAGCTTGGGGAAATTAGTGCTTTTTCTAGATATACTGACCGCGTATTAGACCATTTAGTAACAATGTAGAAAATTATTTTACTAAAGTAAAGTAATTTTTCATGTCAAAAATTGACTTCAAATTACCGAATGGGACTAAATATTTATTGGAATGGGACTAAATTGAAATGGGACCTAGGGAAGTAGAACTTTTCAATTAAAAAAAAAATCGGA
The DNA here is from genome assembly GCA_963556515.1 of Nudaria mundana. NCBI lineage: Eukaryota > Metazoa > Arthropoda > Insecta > Lepidoptera > Erebidae > Nudaria > Nudaria mundana. Next base: position 4,789,809 of record OY748300.1, read on the forward strand.
TCACTCAGTCCAAAGATAAAAAAAAACATACAGTCGAATTGAATACCTCCCCATTTTTGGAAGACGGTTGAAAGGCCCCGTCGAGTTTATTGCTTTCTTCTCCGATGTGTATCGGTAATAGAATGAGCGGATTTTTTTACCTTCATTAAGTGTGTAGTGTTAACCGCACCAATTTTTAACCGAATTAAAAAAAAGAGGTTTCTCAATTCGACCGTATATTTTTTTATGTTTGTTCGCGGATAACTTCATCATTTATGAACCGATTTTAATACTTATTTTTATCCTCCTATATATTGACACCATGTTAGAGGCTGCAACAAAAACCGAGGACAAACAGACGGACAGATATGATGAAACTATAAGGGTTCCAAGATTTGAACTACGGAACCACACTGATATATTTATACTTACTTCTTTTTATTTCACTGACGTTTAGTGAATCCCAAGAAAGTGGGTTCTACAAATAAACTAATTTTATTAATGGGAGTCCCCTGAGCGTCTTCACAATCTGAACATCGCTGTTTGTTATCTGTGATTCACAATTTATGTACGTAAATATTTTCTGAACATTTTCCTTTTAGAGACGAAAAATATTCATTAATTGGTTTTGGGTATGTTATTATTAGGTACATAATCGTTAAAGCTAGTACGAAGTATTGTACTGTCTAAATTCAGTTCGTAATTCAGCAAATGAATTACGGACTGAATTTAGACAGTACAATACTTCGACACGTAGCGAACTTAGAAAACACATAGATCGACAAGTAATTGCTTCGACAGACAATTATTAGACAACACACACCTTCGAATTACCACTACTTAGACAGACGATCATTCGACAGATAATAAATACTTAGACAAGACACATCTTCGAATGACCACTACTTCGACAGATTTTTTTAACATTCTCCCTAAATAATAATGCTTTTAAATGTACTAAAAAATGTGCCCTACCTAATTAAACTTTGTGTTCACTAGATGGCGCTGTATGTAACTGAATAAGTTGTAGATCGCGATATCTACTTTTTCCTTCGGTCGACTTATGTAGGTCGTATATTTAGTGTCAATGTACATTTAGTATCTGCTTTTTATTTAAAGGTTGTATAAAAACTACTTAACGAATTTTAATGAACCTTGACCATAATCACAGTGTAAGAAAACCTTTACCTCTTTCGACTGTGCCATAATATATTATTCGTTAAGTAGTTTTTGTATGTAATGTAATGTAAGAACTAGGTATACCTAGTTCTTACATTGATGTGTGATGTGTCCCTATCAGAATTGGAAACGAGGAAAGTACTACACTCAAACGCAGTCATGGACTTTAGCTAATCTAGGGATGGGAAACTAAGAAAACAACAATTTAATCTAAAAATTATCCATCCTACTAATATTATAAACGCGAAAGTTTGTGAGTATGTTTGTATGTATGGATGGATGGATGTTTGTTACTCTTTCACGTAAAAACTACTGAATGAATTTTAATGAAACTTTACAATAATATAGCTTATACATCAGAATAACACATAGGCTACAATTTATACAGATATTGTGTGAATTGTTCAAAATATGACGCGGCGCGACGGAAACGGGAAAAAATCCAAATTACCACGCGGACGAAGTCGCGGGCGACCACTAGTACACATTAATTTTGAAGTGTCTTACTCAATGCTGAAACGAAACGGGGGGGGGGGGCAATCGCCAGGGGCCTCGCGCAGCGATCCAAACAAAAACAAAAAATTTAAAATATAGCTTTTTTTCCCCGGCCCAAGGCTGGGGCCACTCCCACGTCCGTTGCCGGGCGTCTCTGGTACGCACACAGAATTTATTTCCAGTGGCGCCCGGCGGACTTTGGCTTTCTTCGGGGGTTTGGTCAGGATGAGAATCTCGCGTCGGTGGGGTAGGGTTTTATCCCGCATCGATGAGTGAATCTGGTTGCTGCGGGGCCTGAGCCCTGCAGCACGCGACCCTTCTAGCCTACTTCTGTAAGGATGGCGGGTGACTATCCCGTCGTCCTCAGGCCCCGATCGATGGTCTTGGGTGTAGATGAGTTTTCGGCGCCCTCGCCGCTGACTTCAGAACTCGGCGGGGAGGGTACGCTCCCTGTCCGTCTCGGCCGCCTCTCGAGCATGACCTGCCCGCAGAAGTACACGGCCGCGTTCCACCCACTCTCGCTGCAGACCATGGCTTTAAGCATGGTCTCCAGCGACAGTATATCCACGCCCAGACCACTTTCAAGAAAGAAAAAGTCCTCACCGTATGTCCCGGGGTACGGAGTCGGATTATGGCCTTAAACGCCCTAGTATGGGCGGCCAGATTGACGGCTAACCCCTCCGTGAGACCTGGAAGCAAGAGACTTTGCGTCATTGTTTCAATGGCTCAAGGGGGGATCGGAAGCGGGAGACCACCGGGAACCACCACCATCGCAGCGGTAGAAACGATCATGGACGAGTGGCTGCACAGGCGACGCGGTGACCGATCCATCGTGAGGTCACGCTCCAGTATCAACACTGCGAGGAGTCCGGCGAAGGCACCGCACGCTTGTGAAACGCTCAGCGTGGACGAGTCAGCGCTGGGACCTCGTTGTGCGTCTAGGCGTGAATACCCTCTCAGTGGAAACCATGCTATGAGCCTTGGTCTCCAGCGGGAGTAGCTGGAACGTGGCCGTGTGATTCTTCGAGCACGTCATGCTCGCGAAGGTGGCGGCCGAGAGGGAGAGGGAGCGTACCCTCCCTGCTGTCCGAAGTCGGTGGCCAGGGTGCCGCAGACTCAATTACGGTCAGCTGCAGTGCTGAAGCCCCGCAGAATGCACATTTACTCACCGACCCTGGATAAAACCCGACCCCAATGATGCGGGATCAAACCCCACCCAACCCCAGAAAGAGGCCACGTAGTTGACCAAAGTCCGCCGGCGCCACAGGGAATATTTTCGAGTGCGTACCTGGGGCGCCCAGCAATGGACGTTGGGCCGAGGCATTGGGCTGCGGTATAAAAAAAGAGGCCTTGCAAAGATCTGCCGCCCGGGGCCTCGCAATGGGTAAGGCCGCCGCTGAGTCTTGGGATACATAATCTAATATATAAAATTGTAGTGTCGTAGTGTTTGTGGTTAAACTCCTCCGAAACGGCTTTACCGATTCTCATGAAATTTTGTGTGCATATTGGGTAGGTCTGAGAATCGGACAACATCTATTTTTCATCCCCCTAAATGTTAAGGGTAGTCCAGCCCAAATTTTTTTTTTTTTTTTTAATGATTTAACATAAGAGAATACATACTACCCTGAATTTATTTTCAACTCTACAATCAACCCCTATTTTTCCATCGCGATATTTATTTTTTATGGGATCTCTAGACGACTGATAAACATACCTACCTACTTATATCTAATACTTTATATATTTATTACGTTTATCACGCGTTTTTCAATTTACATACATTTGCATGAATTTTTTTTTTTTTAATATTTGAGGCGACACAAAGTTCGCTGGGACTAGTATTTCTAAATACGGTTACATAGGTACATATTATACATAGAAAACACCCATACTCCGGCACAAACATTTGTGGATCCCGTTTTAGCCCTTGGGTACGGAACCCTAAAAAAAGAAACGTAATATAAAAAAGAAGATGTAATATAATATTATCGTTTACTACTTACACTACTACTTTAAGATCTATAATCTATCTATACTTATAATAAATCTGTAGAAGTGAAAATTCTGTACATTGAAAATATCAAAAAAATAAATGGCAGGGAGTGTTACTAGACCGAAACCGAACCCAAAAATGTGATTAAAAAAATTTTTTGTCTGTCTGTCTGTTTGTTCAGGCATCACGCAAAAACTACCGGTTCGATTACGATGAAACTTGGTATTTCTTTAATATCCTGGGCACCTACTGGCTTACTTTTTATCTCGGAAAAGTACATACAATAAAAAACAAACTTAATTTTGCGGTTCGATCCCTAGACCCGATTACTGTATCAACCGCAAATAATAAGTTTGTCGTAGGTTACGTCACCCGCAGTGGAGTTCACTAATGGCCGGTTCCTATAATCAGCGAATCGTTAATGTTCAAAGCAACCATCCGTTTTAGGGGTACGAATAACGAACCGTAATAGGCATTCCTATATTTTTATGCATCATCTACCTGCGACGAACAGATGTTGGTTACCCGCTTACGGACGCCCTCTCTCGGCACTCGTTGCGTTTCGTTTTTACAATGAAACATATTTAGAACTGAAACAAACCGAATCAATAATCTTGTTATTTTGAGTATAATAAATATTTAAAAAAGACTTTCATCCAGAAAAATAAGTTTTTTGTACATCTATAATATTGGTGAGAGCGAAATCATTTAAATAAATAAGAATTTTAGTTATATGCGTAACTGAAGTATGCACAAAACGAAACGTCCAAGTCGGGTGTTCCTGAAGATGATATGATAACGTTTGGCAACTTGTAAATTGCAATTATTTTGAAGTTGAATATTATTGTTGAATAATAATTGAAATGGATAGTAATACGAATTCGGTAAGTAGAAATTTATGACGTAATCCTATCAGGCAAGTTTTGTAGTAGGTGCTGAGTTCTGATTAATGTTTTGTGTTACAGAAGACAAAGAAGGCGATGACCAAGGATGAGGTATCCCTGTTGTTAGACTTGCTTCAAAGTAAGCCAATAATTATTAGCAAGGAGACTAATGCTTCATCAAATAAATTAAAAGAAGAGGCCTGGAACTCCTTGTCAGATAGTTTTAATTAAAAAAATGGTCAATTTCCGCGGCATAAAGATCAGCTAAAGGCAAAATGGGACAATTTAAAAAAAGCAGCTCGGTAAAGGTGCCAACAAATTCGCCTAAATAATTTAAAGGTATCAGTTATATTTTAAACTACCATTCTTTAGTCTTATAAGCATATTCAGTTACATCCAAAAGTTAACTTCTGGATGCCTCTGTCTGCTTTGTTTCGTTAAACCTAACCCAAGATTATGAATAAAATTTTTTTTTTGATTACAGACTGGTGGTGGTAAACCAGAATTCATACCCCCTGATGAAATTTTGGAAAGAGTAACAGGTCTGTTGGGATCCACTTGCACTGGATTCAGTGTGCCATTTGGTGGTGATGGAGTAGGTTTCACTGAAGAGGTAGTTGTGCTTGGTGGTGTTGGTAGTGATATTTCTTCCCCTATGCATAAGCCAATAGATGATGTAGTGTTGGAGATTGCTACACCAGAACCTACTTATATCTCAACGCCTATAAGTGAAGGTACATTATTTTATTGTGTGTCAGTAGTTTATTATTTATTAAACTTCATTTAATATATTGAATAAATATGCATGGCTGTGGCACACAAGGTATCAAAACCTTTTCATTCTTTTGCATGGGTGTCTGTCATTTGGATCTTGTGTGTACAGGTAGGGTGCTGATTGGTTTTAATTCACAATTATTGTACTTGACAGCCAACTGCTTGTCTTTGTAAATATTCTGGAAAGGTGCTGGTGGTTCAGAATATAGGTGGGGCAGTGTCAGGTCATCAAGTAATTTATATTTTCATTTTACAGCTAAAAAGAGAAAAGCAGATGGGCCTTTACAACCCAGATGCCTATATGGAATGACAAGTATGTCTAAAGAATTACAAACCTACAAAGGTACCTATGCATTTCCTTACTCAGCCCATTTAAAAATTGATATCTAATTATACCTTTAAACTAATCATATTTCCTTTACTAATACAGGACAGAAGCAGAGATATTATGTTGAGAATGGTAGCCGTGAAATGAATTTGGCAATTCAGAGATATTACGAGGCCAAAACAATAAAAGTTAATTTAGAAATAGAAAAATTAAAACAAGAACTATCCAATAAGACCAGTCAGGCATCAACCAGTACAACTGATTATTAAACATTTATAATATTATTTATCAAATAAAAATATACAATAAAAAATGAATTGGTTTTATTTATAAAAAAACCAGTTACACTCCATTCATATTTATGTATGTATAGCATAGCGTAATTGCTATATCCACCTTGATCTTTGTGCCACCACTGGATCATATCACAGCTGAAACTGGTACGCATCTAAAGTATTAAAGTAGTCCACTCTTTGTTTGTAAATTCGACGAGGTACTTCTTCATCAGGCTCAAACCCAGACAATATGTTGAAAATTTCAAAATCACTTTCTGAACTCGAACTCATTTTGTATATATCTTTTAAAATAGCTAAACCCGAGTTAAATCGTGTGTCAAATCACGTCTTCCTATACTTAATAAGGTCCTTTTTTGTCAAAAAAACGAATAAAATGTAAGGTTATTGAAATTTTATCGGGACGTAAACTGTAAAACCGACCAAAACCTAGCGGTAGCGAAACGATTAACGGATGGTAATTTTGACAGTTCTCTGACAGTTAATTTTTTATATAGGAACACAATATTTGTCATTTCCATAGAGATTGCTTACGGATAGTAGTTCGAAATCCTCCCATCCGTTAGTAACCAACTTTCGGTAGTTTGCCCTACGAGTTGTTTTTTATAGGAACAGTTTATGCTTACGTCTGGTAGAAAATATTACGGTTCGTTATTGAAACGAGTCGTTTTACAAATATAGGAACCGGGCATAAGGGGTGCTGCACACGGCTAAGATACTATAATATTTTATCTAAAGATACAATATCGCTCCCGTACAATTCAATGGACTATCTATCACACACGACGAAGATAATAAATAATATTTCAAATTTTCGTATCTTAAGATGAATATGTATGGTATAACCGAGAATTAATAGAAGATATAATAGAGAACTGTTGTAGGGGGACTTTATGAACGCAATAAAACCCAAAACAATAGTTTTTATAACTTTTGTCTGTTTGGCTGAATGTTTGAACACGCTAATCTCAGAAACGGCTTAACCGATTTGAATTTTTGATTTGAATTTGCGGTTTTCAGTAATGCGTTGTGGTTTATTCAACTTAACATTTAAGGTTTGGTTTTCAATTGGTTCATAAATAAAATAGTTATGTAGATCTAAACTAACACGCAGGCGGAGCTGCGGGCAACAGCTAGTATGAAATGAATCGATGAATGTGTTGCTAATCGTAAATCTCGAAAGCAGCTGAACCGATTTCGCTAATTCTTTTTTTGTTGTGATCGTTACTATCAGGAGAAGGTTCTTATGAAAAAAAAGTTTAGAGGAACATTATAAAAAAATTTGCGGTACGAAGTTCGCCGGGACAGCTAGTAATACTCGTACCATATATTTCTTGTTTGCGAAACAGGCGTCCGCCGCTCTGGTTACATAACAAATAACTACTCACTGAATGGAGTCAGGCGTTACCTGGCGAAAGTCCATGATAAAACAATGGAGAATATGATGTTTAATTTATATATAATTGCAATGATTTGTAGCTACCTCGGTGGCACGGACATGTACGGACTGCCACGCTCGAGGTCTCGGGTACGATTCCCGGGTCTGGTGGATAATGTATAATTCTCTTTAGAATTTTATCCAGATAATTATCCCAGAGTCTGGAACTTGTGCCCGGTAAATGGCAATAGGCCCCTATTACATGGGACCTAACATAGCTGGCGAGATGTGGGTGTGTTTGCACACCTCTGCCTACCCCTTCGGGGAAAAAGGCGTGATGCTATGTTATGTATGCAATGATTTCGCTAAATAGAAGACATTATAACGTCGACATATGTTTCACCTACTCACGAAGCTTTATCAAGATTGTCTCAAAGAGAACAGCGAAATCCGAAGAATGAACGTAGCTGGTTTTAAGATATGAACGTAGGTACAAATTTCGTTAGCGCGATGTAGGAAGTCTCACAAGTAAGTACTTTACCATTGAACATAATGTTAGCGAGATTCAGACATGCCAAAAACAAAACGGGGGGTAGAAATATTAACTGTGGTTCCGTTAGTAATAATTAGGTATTTTTATCAATAAGAAACTTTTAATTATCAAACCATGGTGGGTCTTGGTGGTGAGTAGGTGAAACATGATATGTCGACGTTATAATGTCTTCTATTTAGCGAAATCATTGCAATTATATATAAGTTAAACAAAATAACTATTCATTATACTTTAGTGTAGTTTAGAACTGTTATCAATCGTTGTGACCTAATTCACAAGGCTAATGGTTATCACTGACCGGGACATTATTGTTCACAAGATAACTATTACTATCTAGTTATTTACATTTAACCTAAAAATAAGTATAATTGATGATATTATATTAATGAGAGACGCTTCTAAGAACCAAAAGGGTGGTTACTTTTTGAGTGCGTTCCCATTAAGGTACCACATCTGAATTTCGCTTAGCTCTCAAACAATTTTGTTTACTAACCTAGACGCACTGCTGCCGCACTGCAACTGCTTTTGGTTTGCCCAAGCCTTTAGTTCACTGTGAGTGGAGACCAATTTTTGTATGACTTAAGTAAGAGTATCGTATAACGTTTGATGATCATCTAGAAACCTGCCATATTGTAGCAAGTTTACTACTCGTATTAAAACTATACATTTTTTTCTTCAGATAATCTTGATATTTTTTTATCTTTTAATAATCTCTCTGCTTTCTTAAATACTTATATGTATAATAAACTGCCAAATTCTTCATCTCAATTGCTTTTCCCTTTCGCCAAATTTCGTACAAGTCTCTTTTCGGCAGCGACATGCTACAATGGTAAAATATGTTACAGAATCCTGGGCATTTCTAAGCAGCTAGTGATACATTTATTAAATAGCTGATAATATATTTTTATTTTTTTACGCAGATGGTATTTTCAGTAGCGCCCGGCGGTTTCCAATGGCGCCCGGCGATTTCCAGTGGCGCCCGGCGATTTCCAGTGGCACCCGGCGTAATAGCTGATAATATGAAGTAATTTTTACATCATAACATAGTAGGGGCGGGGGGGGATCCAAAGCAATTGGGAAGGTGAGTCCACGGTCCATTAGACCGTGAACAGCTGGACCAAAAGGTTGGAGAACCTCTATTCTCAGCACCCACCCAATGCTGAGTCTGGCAAAGGGCTTTGGGGGAGAGCGCAACAGTCGTGTGGATCCCCAAGGCAAGGCTAAAGATTTCCTTCACGTCGTGCCGCCTGTTATTAGTCTGATTCCATAAGAAACAGACGCAACTAATAACCTAAAGCCGAGACTTCTATCCATGTCCAAACCATCCCCTTCCCATGCAAACATACCATCCTTACCCATCCTCAATCTCTCCCCTCCCCAAACCCTCCCACACCCCCACCTACTTCCCCCAATCCAGTAATCCGGCAACCCCGGAATCTTCAAAAATGAACAGCGCGAATGATAAGCAGAAACTACCCCAGGAGGGTGCCGGTACCGGTACTACCAGTACCGAGGAATCCAACCCTGGACCATCTAGTGGTCCGGGCGGCCCCTCGTGTTCTGGGGTGGGGGGCACATCATTGCCAACAATAAGAAAAAACATACACACAAGAACAAACAACAGTAAAAAACCAAGCGACCAGGTGCGTCCTGGTCAAACATGTCGATTGGGAGTACCAGAGGCTCGCAGAAAGAAGGAAGAGGAAGCCCAGAACCAGGCCAAACCCAGAGGTGAGCCGGCCAGAACGGCACCAATAGCATCTCAGGGAGGGGCAGACGCGGCACGACTACTGAAAACGTTCTCCAAGGGGAACACCTGCAAACTAAGACGTATTAAGAATGGAGATGAACTCATCACCGCCCCTAAAAGAATACTGGAAGTGCTGCTGGGCGCACACTTTCCAGGTAGCGTTTCTACGCTACCTGGAAAGTGTGCGCCCAGCATCACTGCATCACACACAGAAGCTGAAAATTCATCGCCCTCCTAAATCCCATAAAGGAACAGATCATTAAGCAACCAAGAATATGCACTAGGCTGCTTCTTCGATGTTGAGTGAGTATTCGACAAAGCAACCCCTGACTCAATAGAACACAACCTAAATCGCGAAGGCATTGACAGAGACTTATCAGGATGGGTGAAAAACATGCTTAAACACCGGAAGATACAGGCAGAAATAGCAGGTAAAACACACAGAGTGGTGTCAAAACGAAGCTGTCTCCATTACTGTGGTGCCTGCTAATAGATGAATTAATAAAAAAGATAAACGGGATGCATATATACACGCAAGTCTACTCTGACGACGCACGGCGTGCTCCTAGTCACAGGAAAAATCCTCAGTGTCTTGTGTGAAAAAAGAGGCATTAGCATGGTGCAGGAGCAAGGGCCTTGACTTGAACCCCGACAAGACTAAACTAGTTTTGTTCACCAACAAGAGAAAAATAGAACTTGCTAGACCAGTGGGACTAGATATTCATGACTTAGAAAAAATCAAGGAGGTCAAATATCTAGGTGTAACCCTGGACAGCCAGCTAACTTTCAAGACTCATATCAGTAAACATGTATGGCAATGATGCAGTGTATAAGGACAATAGGAAGAATCTGGGGAATAAAACCAGCAGATGGATAACAAGGCAATTACTCTGCCAAGAATCATGCATGGAGCCCTGATATGGTGGTACAAGGCTGCGATAGGGGAAAACAAGCAAGAACTAGATAAAGTCCAAAGGCTAGCAGCCCTTATGATCACAGGTGCGATGAGGTCCACACTAACAGCCGCGCTAGAGATCATACTAGAGCTGAACACCTTGGACATAGAAATAAAAAGAAAAGCAACCGAACAATGGTTCAAACTTAGAAGCATTGGCTTTTAGACCGGAAACTCATGGACAAAGGTCATGCAAGCATAAGCAAGAACTACGAAGAACTTGACGATTGCCTGGGTCCCCGGACACGAGGGAAACACCGGCAATGAGCGGCCTGACGAATTAGCCAGAGAAGGTGGTGACGAAAACTTGGTGGGACCGGAACCCCGGCTGCCCATAGAAAAATCGCCCATATAAAATCACCAAAGGAGTAATCAGTCATAGAACAAATGCAGAAATCAACCAAAGATGGAGAACCTCGATTGGAATGAGACAGTCGAAAATCTTCATCAAGGGCATGGACAAGAAAAAAACGAGTCATATCATGGAACTCCCAAGAGGATACATGAGGATCGCCATAGAAGTTATGACAGGACATTGTCAATTGAACAGACATTTGACAGTTATAGGAGTAAAAACCAACCCCAAATGCCCGCAGTGCATGGACAGCGAAGAAACCCGCTTCCACCTGCTGGCTGAATTCTACTACTACTCATTGATCAGATGGGAACTCCTGGGATCGGACAGACTGAACGAGGAAGACATAAGTAATCTGAAGGTGGAACAGACGATAAGATTTATCAAGGGAAGGATCAAGCACACTCTGTCCAAGGGGAGAGTTGGGGAAATGGAGTGAAGTGGCCCGCATGCGTTGTGGATCGTCCGTCCGGCTGCCGGCGTCCCCGTTGGAAATAAAAATAATAATCATAACATAGTATAAAACAAAGTCGCTTCTGCTGTATGTATGCTTAAATCTTTAAAACTACGCAACGGATTTTGATGCGGTTTTCACCAATGGATAGAGTGGTTCTCGAGAAAGGTTTTTGTATATACAACTTGTCAAGCGGGCAATACCGCGAGCGTCCGCTAATTGTTAATAAACTGTATCAGTCGTGATCGGTAGTGTTTTTTTTTTAATTCCCCTTCCCACGTCCGTTGCTGGGCGTCTCTGGTACGCACTTAACTGGGGGTCCACAGGCGACGGGCGGTTGACCGGCAGGATCCGCGGGTGTCCTCCAATCGAGTGTGGTAGCTGACGAGTTGCTCCGGGTCGAAGGCCACAGGAGCGACGGCGCAGCAATTGTACTTTTCTCAAATACGGCTTATACTAAGCTCCAAGGTAGTTCTGGAAAGGACACAAGCAACGGATTAGATTCCGGCTCGGCACCGCTTGCCGTAGGCCCCACATGTAAATCGCCGTACAGGTTCCCTAATTGTCGGATGCACTGCACAATTATTTACATGAGAGTACATGACAAGATTACACATAACACAGGATTATACAAACATGGGAACAGGGAAAACACAGACAGTTGGCTCATCCTTATATATCGGTCTCCGACCGGCGGCAGAAAATCTCAAAGAAAGAATTAACTAATAATCAAATAATACAATATAGCTATAGGCCCAACACAAATGTGGGTACATTTCAAATGATTATTTTTCTACCTATTACGTATCGGAGACGAAGTTCCTAAAGAGTCTGCGTTATGCGTAATTCCCATCTAACAATTAAAACTTTATAATGGTTCACTAAATTAGGGAACCCTAAAATGACGGTCCCTAAATGGCAGTCTAGATAATAAAATGTTACTGAAAAGTATCTCACAATGGTTCACCAATCTAGGGAACCCCAAAATGACAGTCCTTCTATGGCCGTCTCGATAATAAAATATGAAATAATAGTGAATATTCCAGATAGGTGGAATATGATCTAGGTATTTGAATTTACGTTAAACACAATACAAATTTAGAAAAATAACGGTTTTCGGTTTTTTATTATTAACGGTTGACCCAAATGGTACGGCTTCACAATAAAATATGTCGGGTAGAGGAATTATCTTAACCTGGATTCTCTTTCTTGATATTCGCAATTTAAAATTATAAAACTATAGTTTATTGCTTAAGGCCGTAGGTGGTTAGCCCTTAAGAGAACTTTAGGTAGAAATATGTTTAACAATTTATCATTATATTCGATAGGGCAATGTTACTAGGTCCTAGCATTCCCTACGAGTTTATAAAATAGGTAATTACATAGACAACATATATAGATAGGTAATACATATATAATTATAGCATTTAGGGGTGAAGTAATTTAACCTCACCGTCCTAAATGTTTTCTTGTATAGTTTGTGGCAAGAAATTCAGCACCGCCTGATCCTGATATTTAATTCGATAATATATTAATTACTTTATATACGATTGAAACTACAATACCGTAGCTCAATTCATCTCGGAGTCTAAACAACTAAAGGTTAACTTTAACTTACTAATAATCTATGAAATAGCTATTGGTAATATTCTAATTGGACCCTGTTAAGCAAAATAGATCCAACCAGCGTTTTTTATGAAATCGAGTTACGAACATAGCCGTAATCTCCTGATCATGTTTCATATATGCACAAAAGATCCTGGCAGTTTGATCACATTTACCTAACAAAACTTTTACTACGCCAAAGATATCATCACACAATTATAATGTTAGAAAAAAGCAAAAGAGGCTTGGATATCACGCTGCTTGGTGATAAAAATCAAAATTTTAAATTGTCATAAGATTCATGACGCGTGGATCTATTTTGCTTTTTATGGTTTGTATATTATTTTTGTACCAAACAGATTGGATCTTTTATGCGTAATTTATACCGTTACATTTTTTTTAAATAAAATTACCAAGCGTTTCGGATCTATTTGCATAGTGCCAAATGTGACGTTTAGTTGTATTTGATGCAACCATAATGTTTGAATGTATTTTGCTTAAATCATTTTTGTTTGTTATTTTTATTAAAAGATCCAAGGGTAATAGTTTTTATGAAATATTTTTGATGTTATTATTTAATAGTCCTGTATAAAAATGGATATTTAATTTTAATTTATTTTGATATATCCGTGTACTCATAAGTTTAACGCTTTTTGTGGGGTTTTTCTTTACTTATTAGATTTAATAGCGTAAATCTTTATTTGCAATTCGGTTTTTGGCGAATATAGATCTTTTTTTTATATATTTAGGTCGACAAATTGACGCCACCCGCTTGATGGTAAGCTGTGGCGGCGTCTGGCGATTGTAGGCGACTCAAACAGTACCTACACAGGAATACTACAGATAGTGGCCCTCAACTTGACGACCCAATAATGTGCCTCTTCACGCTTCGCTTAAAGAACCCAGGGTTATATGTTGGAGGAAACACATGCGCAGGCAGGGCGTTCCAAGCCACCATCGTTCGGCAGAGAAACGAACGTTTAAAACGCTCGGTTCTCGCGAAGGCGATTTCCACGGTATGAGAGTGACATCTCTGCCCGGCACGCGTTGTTCGGGATCGGAAGAGAGAGGGTGGGATCAGGTTGAAGAGCTCTTCAGAACACTCACCGTGGTAAATACGGTAGAACGCGGCCAAGGAAGCAATTGTTCGGCGCTGGGCTAGCGGCTCAAGGCTTCCCGTTACCTCCGGACAGTCTATAATACGAACAGCGCGTCGCTGCATAGCGTCGAGTGCGTCCAGCAAATACTTCGCGGAACCGTCCCAGAGGTGAGAGCAGTATTCGACGCAGGGTCTAATCTGCGTTTTGTACAGCAGACACCTCTGGTACGGTGTAAAGAATCGCTTTACCTTGTTCAGTATTCCTAGTTTCATGCAATGTGCTGTCATCTGCATAGCAATGAATGTTCCCGATGGATAGCATATCATTGTATGCAGAAGAAAGAGAGTTGGTGACAGTACGGACCCCTGCGGTACCCCAGCATTCACTTGCAAGAAGCGAGAAGCCTGGCCATCACAGAGGACCCGCACTCGGCGCTCGTTTAAAAAGCTGGCAATCCAGCTGCACAGTTGAGAAGGTTCACCATATGCCGGAAGCTTGGAAAGGAGCGAAGCATGCCAGACCCTATTGAAAGCTTTGGCGATGACCAGGCTAATAGCCAAGGACTCGCCGAACTTTTCCACCTCACCCCATACATGCGTGACGAATGCCAGGAGGTCACCCGTTGATCGTTTTGGCCTGAAGCCATATTGCCGATCATTGATTAGCGAGTGATCCTCCAGGTATCGCATGAGCTGCTTATTGATAAGGAGCTCGAGCACCTTGCAAATTACTGAGGTGACAGCTATGGGTCGATAGTTGCCTGGATAGGATCGATCCCCTTTCTTGGGGATCGGTTGTACGTTCGCCTCTTTCCAGACCTCCGGCACTAGCTCTGTAGAATACTCTACGTCTCCAGTATTGACGCGTCTGTACCGCCTGTCATACGACAGGCGGTACAGACGCGTTAATACTGGAGACAACTCAGCAGCACATTTACGAAGCACCACCGCCAGAATGCCGTCAGGGCCACTGGCTTTCCACGTGTCGAGTGACCGCAGCACTGCCCGTACATCACATTGCCTGATAACAATATCAGGCATAGTGTTGCCATAGTTGGCGATGGCGGGGGGCTGCAGGGCACGGTCATCGACCCGGGACTTAGCCGCAAAAAGGTATGCGGGCATGTCCACCTTCTCTTAGGCTTTGTGAGCCAGTGATCCATCAGGAAAACGCAGTGGTGGCAGCGAGGGTTGGCAAAAATTTGACTGTACGGCTGTGGCCAGTTGCCAGTATCCACGGCTGCCCGTGGGATGGGATGTGAGCTCATGACCAAGCCGCGCGACGCACTGGGCATCCGCTCTCTTGAAGGTATAGATCTGATAGGTATAGATTAAATGACCTCAAAAGCCTTCTGCATTTAATACCGTGTGATGCACACTAATTTTATAAAACATTAACGGAGGATGACAATGTTCCGGATGACATAGAAGGGTTTTCGGGTCATCCCGATTTTGAAGTAGAAGATGGTGTTAATGATGAAGGTGAAGATGACTGATACGTAAAATAATTACTTACCTATTTTGAATAGTTAACATTAAAAAATGATTATTACTAAAATATTACGTTTT
This sequence comes from Nudaria mundana, assembly GCA_963556515.1. NCBI lineage: Eukaryota > Metazoa > Arthropoda > Insecta > Lepidoptera > Erebidae > Nudaria > Nudaria mundana. The sequence continues at coordinate 4,805,452 of OY748300.1, forward strand.
ATTTTATCCCGTTAAAAGGATACCACATATCAATCAAATATTTTAGTATTTTGCATAATAGATCCACGGGTATATTTTCAGGAATTACAGTAATTCTTTACATAAAAACTCATTATATTTCAAGTTCAAAGTAATGTATATGTCATGTTTTATTACCCAACTAACTTTCAATTAGTTCCTGTGTAATATCATTTTTAAATTCACTGTCAAACTTCAAACTGCATTTACTCAAAAAGATGAAAACGTCAGTTGGATCTTTTCTTCATAACAGGGTCCAATTATGGATCGCGCGGTTGACGTTATACGTAAGCTATTCTGTTCACAGCACTTACCCCGGATACTCGGGAACACCAACACTGATTTTATTCTGAACAACTGTTGCAGATATTGATCTTACTAATTAATGGCAAGGGCAGGTTTTTTAATTAAATTATTTAATTATAATTATTTATTGGGACAATTGACAGGTACCAATTATGACGTAAGCTGTGCCTTGACGAGAATTTAAATTATTCGAATGTCTCTGCTCGCTGTCTGCAAGGGTTTATCTAACCTCTGCCGTGGTAACGTGGTGGTGCCGTATCCCTCACCGGTCGTCTAGTGACGAGACAAACTACACATCGATGTCTGCGCTCGGGCTACCATTGGCCGGCGACTAATCCTTATCTGTTCGATCTCGACTACTTCACAGAACAATGTGCGAAGGAATTTATGTGTTGTTTAAACCCGTTCCTTGGCCTTCTAGTATGTTCCATTTAGTGATGTGAACACACGTAATATTGTTGATGCCGATGTTCACACATCGTAACAGCACTCAGAAGGTTTTCCAGTGGCGCCCGGCGGTTTCCAGTGGTGCCTGGCAGGATCGTTAGTGTTGGATTAGCTTAGTAGTCAGTGATATAAAATGGCAGGTGAACGGAGCATGTACAACTACTGTAAAGTAACTAGCGGATGTTTAAAGTTACAGACGTTAACGGCGGTGTATAAAAATGGTGCATACTGAAATGCAATTAACGCATCCTTTGTCTTGCCATTCATAAAGGCACAGTCGCATTCTCCCGGACGTTGAAGGGTTCACTTTCAGCCACCAACTGAAGTACAAACGGGCAATGGGCAGACCCGGTTACATGTTCTTCTGACGACCCCTGCAGACGTACAAATGTCGGCGACTCGACAAATGTTGATCATTTCCAGTATGCACTGCATCTGCAACAAGTATTCATAGACGGCACTTGAGAGGAGGCAGTTTATCATTCTTGACAAGAACTAAAGTTGAACGCCACTTGGTTCTCTTGGAGCAATATACTCCTAGATAGCTGATATATATGTGAGTACCTAATAAGGTGTAACTTACGCTACATTTTATCCCAGGAATCTACTGGTTATCAAAAAAATAAATTAAACTCGTACCAAACTAGAAATATTACCTAGTTATGTTTGAATACTCACATACCTAATTAAGGGGTATAAATATCAGTCAACTCATATTAAAACAAATAGATAACATAGCGACCGCATAAAGTGGTATTAAATAAACAAAGTTAACAATTCTGAATTGAAAATAATCGTGTTGGGCAGAGTATACCGACATTAACAGGCCGGCTCTCGCATTATAACGTAGTATAACCTAATATTGTAAAAAAAATAAACTCGATAATTTTAAATTTAGAACGTGTGTCTATTACCGCGTAATATTTTTTTAAAATGAATTGGAGTTTACCTTTGTTATTCTTAGCTACTGTTGTGTTGGTAGAATGTGGTCATACTTTTATTGGCACGAATGTTCAGCGTCCATGTGTGTACCATCACACAGCAGAGTTTGCTTCTAAGGCGTTTAGGAAGAGGATTGAGAATGTACACTTCATGATGCCACAATTGCCTACAAATGTGGGCAGAGCTATCCAGGTTCGTATTTTTTTATTTATTTACTAGCGGTCCCGGCGAACTTTGTACTGTCTCAAATTAAAAAATCTTCACACCTTCCCTGAACTTCTTCCCAGGCAGGCAGTTTGCCATATTCTGGGACAATCTATATATTTAATACAACAATTTGTCTGTCTGTCTGTCTGTCTGTCCGTCCGTCGCGTTTTTCAATTTACATACATTTGCATGAAATATTAAAAATATATTTTTTCTTTTTTTTGTTTTTTTTTTTTTTTTTTTTGTTTTTTTTTTTTAGGCGATACAAAGTTCGCTGGGATAACTAGTTTTGTCAATAAAGTGCTTACTTCTGTGATGATTAGGTACTTCTGCGAATAGTTTAAGACCATGCGAAATCTGTCATATGTCACTGAACTCCTCATTAAAGGCTTGATCGATTTCAATGAAATTTATAGCGAGTGTTCAGATGGATTAAATTCACTATTGGACCCAGTAGGTGGCGCTGTCCCGGCGATTTTCCAGATAACCAGTATAATATAATTGTTGGACATACTCACACAAAGTCATCTAGCCAAAACTAAGCTATAAGAAGCTTGTGCTATGGGATCTAGACAACTGATAAACATACTAATAAATAGTAATGGTAAGTAAGATTTCTCAAGACTGTCTTGGGAATGCCTCGTTTAGAGGTGAAACATTTGACTGCTTCGGTGGCGTGGTCGGCAGTGCATCGGCTTTCGACGCCGGAGTCTCGGGTTCGATTCCCGGTCGGGACAAACTTTGTGTGATGACATATGCGTTTGTACCGAAGTCTGGATGTTTCCTATGTATAATATGTATGTATTTACAAAAAAAAAATGTATATAAGTATTTATATCAGTTTATCTAGTACTCATATCACAAGCTCTGCTTAGTTTGAGACTAGATGGCGTTGTGTGCATTGTCCTAATATATTTATTATTTATTTATTTATTATTTGTCGACGTTTTAATGTCTTATATTTTTGCGAGAATGATGCAATTATTTTAAAAAGTATGAACATCTTACTTACCATTACTTTGTCATGGATTTTCACCAGGTAACGCCTGATTCTATCCAATATACTAATATATTTCTACAAAACATACATAGAAAACACCCAAACTCCGAAACAAACATTTGTGGATCACACGAATATTGGATTCGACCCGGGAATCGAACTCGAGACTAATACTTGTTATAACATAAATTTTGCTCGTCAAGAGGAGTCCAAACTTCAACTAAGTAGAAAGAACTTAAGACCAGCAAGGAACGGTACCTAGTTTAGAGCTTAATAACACTGAACAGGGGGAAAAGAAACAGAGCTCCTGTTTCCTCCAAGGGGCAGGAAGAGGCATTACATACTACACCCACTTATCGCCAGTAACTTTGTTGGTCCGGCGTAATAGGTAGCGACTATACTATTACCTCTTATCGAGAACTATTGCCAGTCTCTTGACCTGCCTTTTGACCTGTACCGATATCATTAAATTTATGCTTCGCTTGAAGATAATGTAAGACAGACAGAGTAGAAATTATGAATATGATATGAAGCAAAAATTCGATGTCGTCGGTAGTGGTCATCGTAGATTAGTTGGTCAGAGCAGTCCCGCTGTTAGGGAAAGGCCGTGGGTTCGAGTCCCGCCGATGACATCAGTTTTTGTGATCTATTTATAATCTTTCTTAATATTTTAATGTAAGACAGTTTATGACAACACTTTTGATAATACCATAAATCACTCCGATAGTGTAGATCTATACAAGTGGGTTGATTCGTAATGTAAAATCAAGCATTGTTTGACAAGCTATAAGGTGGTCCCCGCAGTTGGTTGCTGTTCCAATACCTAAACGTACTGACATCATAGATCTCGTCAGCTACGATCGGTCATCGTAGCTCAGTGGTCAGAGCAGAGTCCCTGTTACGGAAAGGCCGTGGGTTCGAGTCCTGCCGATGACATCAACTTTGTGATCTATTTATAATTTCTTTCTTAATATTGTAACGCCATCTCGTAGCGAGTAATAAGACTACCAAACTCGGCGCCATCTAGTAGCAAATCGCAATACTACTACGTAACGTCTTTCGGGAATGTTCTGTCAAGGTACTTCTATGTAACGTGTTATCTAGAAGCATCTCGAAGGTGTGGAATGTTCGCGATATTTCTTCCGTGAAAATTCCAGAGTAATCTAGAGTAATGACCGCACTATAAAGGCGGAGCACTTCGGTGGCGGATCATCAGTATTTCCAGAGCGATAATACGAGTTATACCTGCGAGTTCAAGTGCGATTAAAAGTGTTTAGTGAAGCTTTATAGTGAAGTGTAAATTAGTGGTGTAATAAATAAAGTGTTTTGTGGTAGTTTGATCGGCATTTTCCATTCCGTAGAACCCCGGCTCGTAACAATTGGTGTCAGAATTGGGGATTTGGACAATGCCGGTGTTACCGAAAGAAGACACAGAGGGCGTCCGTACCAGGGGTCAGCGCCAGCAGGAGTTGGACAGCAGGCGCTTCGGAGGTAATACGCCGGAGAGGTTGGGTGGTCAGGAGCAGCCAACGGTGGAAGCAGGCCCGCCCACGGTATCTTCAGCGCCAGCACCTCCAGACTTTGCTGCGCTGATGGCGATGCTACAGGAGCAAGCCCGTCGCCAGGAGGAGCAGGCCCGCCACCAGGAGGAGCAAGCCCGTCGCCAGGAGGAGCAAGCCCGTCGCCAGGAGGAGCAGGCCCGCCACCAGGAGGAGCAAGCCCGCCGGTTGGAAGAACAGCTGCTGCGGGACAAGGAGGAGCAGGCACGCCGCCAGGAGGAGCAGGCACGCCGCCAGGAGGAGCAGGCACGCCGCCAGGAGGAGCAGGCCCACCGGTTGGAAGAACAGCTACTGCGTGACAAGGAGGAGCAGGCACGCCGCCAGGAGGAGCAGGCACGCCGCCAGGAGGAGCAGGCCCGCCGGTTGGAAGAACAGCTGCTGCGTGACAAGGAGGAGCAGGCACGCCGCCAGGAGGAACAGACGCTCCTCATGAAAGATCTTCGAGCGACTTTTGGCAAGGAGATGAATGTGATGAAGGATCAAGTTCATCATGTTGAGAACCGCATCACGGAAGCTGAAACTCGGATTGAAGATATAAAAAACCAGATTACAGATGTGAGGAAAGAGCTGGGAAATCTGAAAGCTGGAGATGGGATTGCGACTTCCTTACCTGCCGTACCTTCAGCGCGTGGATTTAAAGTACCGCCATTCGATGGGACATCTTCATGGTCAGCCTATAAAAAGCAGTTTGAAGCCGTTAAGAAGGCAAACGGGTGGAGCAAAGCCCAGGCCATGACTGCGCTTACATTGGGTTTGCGAGACAAGGCGTTAACCATCCTAGAAGCTCTCGGAGACGATGTTTCCTACGAGCAGCTATTAGAAGCCTTGGAAACCAGATACGGTGACGCTCACCTGGAACACGTGTATCGTGCGCAGCTGAAGGATCGTGTCCAGCGCTCTGGTGAAAACTTGCAACAGTGGGCCCTGGAAGTTGAGAAGCTGGTACGGAAGGCATACCAGTCGGTACCTGCGCTCATCGATGGGAATCTGGTGCAAGTATTCATCGACGGCATCCACGACCTGGAAGTCAGGGCCGCTGTCAGACTCGGGCACCATGAGACTCTCAAAGACACCTTGGCTCATGCTTTGGAGGTCGAAGCCGTACGGAAGGATCATTGATCTCACCGTGTCAGGGAAGTTGTAGCATCACCGGCTCGCGACCGTTTCACGAGGTATAGCCCTAGGTGCTACACATGTGGTGAGAGGGGCCACCTTCGATCCAGTTGCCCAAAGCGGACTGCTGAAAGAGAAGAAAGTCGTTCCCAAGAGGATAGGGTGGCTAATGTCTCCGCCCAGCAACAGGAGGGAAACGAATAAATGCCAGGACTGCGGGGCGGGTGCTGGCTGATTTTAGAAGAGCCCCAAGGGTTTCGATCTCACAAACCCAGGATGGGAACAGCCTGATCATCAAGGGCGAGGTAAATGGAACACCATGCAAGCTGACAATAGATACTGGAGCATCTCGCACGGTTGTCAGTTCCCGACTTGCAAATCGGTTCCTTGGGGACTCTGCAAACCGTGACCGCATCAACTTGGTAACGGCCACGGGTCAGCGCATACCCGTCCGAGGAGAGAAAGAGATGCAGTTAAAGTTGGGCAATGGAATTTACCTGCATAATGTCATCGTGGCTGACATAATGGACGACTGCATACTGGGCTTAGACTTTATGAGGAAGAACTCTTGTGAGATCAACGTCAAGCAAGGAGCGATGAAATGTGGTCAAGAGGAACTTTTCATGGAAGGAGCGTTATCAGGAAAAGTGTACAGCTTGAAGAAGGTCGTGCTTCCTGCCAGATCAGAAACGACTGTACCAGTTAGTCTCCCTCAGAATTCTGGGCGAACACATCGATGTGTACTCATAGAAGGGATATACAATGAACTTCCATGGAAAATGGCCCGAACTCTGGTAAGAGCCAATGAAGCCTCAGTGGTACGTGTGCTGAACCTTAGTGATAAGGAACACGTGATAGAAAAGAGCACATTGATTGGCACTTGCGAAGAAGTAGATTGGATGCGCCGATGCCAAGAGTTGAGTACTGGGAACATCGTCAACAAGGACGCTAGAAACAACGTGTTGACACTTTTAGAAGACTGTCGTAACATCTTAACGAAGAATGAAATGGATAAGGCTAAGAAGATGTTACTCAAGTACGCCGATATTTTCTCTTCGAGTGATGCTGACATTGGGAAGACTGGATTGGTTCAGCATAGAATCAATACAGGAAATGAGGCACCCATCCGTCAGCGACCAAGGAGACTGCCAGTAGCACGAGAAAAGGAAGTTGAGACCATGATTGAAGGAATGGTAAAAGATGGTGTGATAGAACCATCGTCAAGTCCATGGTGCTCACCTGTAGTGCTGGTGAGGAAGAAAGATGGCAGTATGCGGTTTTGTGTCGACTATCGTCGTCTGAACGACGTTACGAAAAAGGACAGCTACCCTTTACCAAGGATCGATGACACGTTGGACATGCTGACAGGGGTGAAGTGGTTTAGCACGCTAGACCTGAAAAGTGGCTACTGGCAAGTTGAAATCGATCCGAAGGATAAAGAGAAGACTGCATTTTCCACAGGAAAGGGTTTGTGGCAGTTTAAAGTTATGCCATTTGGTTTATGCAACGCCCCGGCTACTTTTGAAAGATTAATGGAAATTGTACTCGCCGGATTGACTGGGGACGCCTGTCTTGTCTATCTAGATGACATTATCATCGTGGGCCGTACGTTAGAAGAGCATCTTCAAAACCTGGAACGCGTGCTTGTAAAGATCCGAAGCGCGAACCTGAAGCTCAGCCCGAAGAAGTGCTCATTCCTCAAACGGCAAGTAAGCTTCCTAGGCTACGTAGTGTCTGAAGATGGTATCCGCACGGATCCAGAGAAAATCATCGCCGTTAAGGATTGGCCGGTTCCAAAGGATAAGACGCAGGTCAGAGCATTTTTGGGTTTGTGCTCATACTACCGGCGATTCGTCCAGAACTTTGCGGATATTGCCAAGCCCTTACACAAGCTCACGGAGGAGAAGCGACAATTCTGTTGGGACGGAAGCTGCGGCATCGCATTCCAGGAGCTAAAGAATCGTCTGTGCAATACACCTATTTTGGGTTATCCTGATGCGGAAAATGAATTTATAGTTGACACAGACGCAAGTGATATCGGACTCGGAGGTGTGTTATCTCAAAGGAAAGGAGATCGAGAGGTCGTTATAGCCTACTTCAGCAAATCCTTATCGAAACCTGAAAGGAATTATTGCGTCACGAGGAGAGAATTACTCGCCGTGGTGAAGACATTGCAGCATTTCAGCAAATATTTACTAGGGCGAAAATTCCTTATACGTACCGACCATGCTGCATTGAAGTGGCTATTACAATTTAAGAATCCAGAAGGACAAGTCGCCAGATGGATTGAGCTATTACAGGAATATGACTTTGTAATCGAACATCGCAGTGGGAGATCCCATGGCAACGCAGACGCATTGTCAAGAAGACCTTGCCCTGAAGACTGTAAGCACTGTGCCAAACAGGAGATAAAGGAAGCCATGTGCTACAGCTCTACCATAATGGATGTTCAGGGGGCCATATGGGAGTAAAAAGGACTCTGTTGAAGATACGTGAGCGGTTTTACTGGATCCACTGTCGCGACGACGTTGAGGACTGGTGTCGCAAATGTACGAGTTGTGCTGCTGTGAAAGGACCTCATACACGGAGCAGAGGTGCACTGAAACTGTATAACGTTGGGGCACCATGGGAAAGGATAGCCCTAGATGTTGCGGGACCGTTTCCTGAAAGTGAAAGCGGAAACAAGTACTTCATGGTTGTGATGGATTATTTCACGAAGTGGCCAGAAGTCTTCGCTATACCTAATCAAGAAGCTACTACGGTCGCAGATAAATTAGTTCACGAAGTCTTCTGTCGTTTCGGGGTGCCTCTAGAAATCCATAGCGATCAAGGAAGAAATTTTGAATCTCAGGTGTTCCAGGAAATGTGTCGGGTCATGGGTACTCACAAAACCAGAACGACCTCTTACCACCCGCAGTCAGATGGAATGGTGGAGCGATTTAATCAGACATTGGAGAGATATCTGGCAAAAGTTGTGGAAAGCAGGCAAAAAGATTGGGACAAGCACATCCAACCGTTTCTTTTGTCTTACCGAAGTGCGGTTCACGAAAGCACGTCAGTGACACCAGCTTATGCGAACTTTGGAAGAGAATTACGGTTGCCTGCCGACTTACTAACCGGTATACCACCTGACGCTCCACGCAATATCACTGATTATGCGAATGACTTGCGCAGCAGGATGAATGACATTTATGAGCATGTCGGACAATCAGGTCAACAAATGTCTGAAAAGATGAAGACCCGTTACGACCGAAAGACAAACAATAAGAGCTTCGATGAAGGTTCGTTAGTGTGGTTACATAACCCAGTCCGCAGTAAAGGGAAGTCTCCTAAGCTGCAAGCTAAATGGGATGGACCATACCGAGTTGTGACCAAGATTAACGATGTCACTTACCGAATACGGAAGAGTCCAAGAAGTGCGCCAAAGATAGTTCATGTGGATCGATTGGCGCGATATTATGGGCCTGACAATGCTCGGGACGAGCATGTCTTAGGAGGGGGCAGTGTAACGCCATCTCGTAGCGAGTAATAAGACTACCAAACTCGGCGCCATCTAGTAGCAAATCGCAATACTACTACGTAACGTCTTTCGGGAATGTTCTGTCAAGGTACTTCTATGTAACGTGTTATCTAGAAGCATCTCGAAGGTGTGGAATGTTCGCGATATTTCTTCCGTGAAAATTCCAGAGTAATCTAGAGTAATGACCGCACTATAAAGGCGGAGCACTTCGGTGGCGGATCATCAGTATTTCCAGAGCGATAATACGAGTTATACCTGCGAGTTCAAGTGCGATTAAAAGTGTTTAGTGAAGCTTTATAGTGAAGTGTAAATTAGTGGTGTAATAAATAAAGTGTTTTGTGGTAGTTTGATCGGCATTTTCCATTCCGTAGAACCCCGGCTCGTAACAATATCATAGATCTCTTTTTTAAACTTTTGCGTTAATTCATTATACTTATGTTTGGCCTGACGTTTCGACCGAGTTACATCGGGCCGTGGTCACAGGCTGACTGGAGCTGGCGGCGTCGTTGAAATTAAAAAACACAAATATTTCAACCGGGAATATGGATACCGACTGCCTTCATCGAGCTGCCCTGTACAAATAAAACAAGACAAAACCGAAACTGCAAGCGGAGTCGGCCCGGGTGGATGTCGTCAGTGTAGTGTGTAGGGACTTCAACAACGCAAAGGAAATCTCAAGACCCGGTGAGGGTAGATGGAGAATCTGTTCGCGCCTTTCACTGTCGACGCTGCCAGCTCCAGTCAGCCTGTGACCACGGCCCGATCTCAGACTAAAAGAATAACTTTAAAATTATTCTTTTAGTCTGAGGGCCCGATGTAACTCGGTCGAAACGTGACGCCAAACATAAGGTCTATTAAGGGTTAAAAAAAAAATTCAGACAATGTCCATAGATGGTTAATAACAAAAAAACTTATAGCCTATGTTAGTATGTACAGTTCTCAATTTAAACTTTAGTTTATTTTATTTATCCATGTCCAACAAATTTAAATCTAACATTTAATTATAAGTACAATCTATTCGACTTTTAACACATAATATAATATTTATTAAATTCAAACTGGCACATTATATTACATTTATTTAATTCAATTTAACACGTTAGTATAATACTTTTTTTAAATTTCGCATTTAGTACACCTTATAAACTTAAAACAAACGGGTCTTTTACGCGATTATTGAGATATCCACTATTATCCACTACTCGACAGTCCACCCGTGACCACGGCTCTTGTAACAGGGTCGAATCGTCGGGTAATAAAGAGGTAGATATGTATCTCAATAATCGCGTAAAAGACCCGTTTGTCTTAAGTTTATAACGTTAGTATAAGTCTATATATATAGTCTATTCTAGTCTAATTCTATATATAGTCTAATTCGGTCGCCGTGCGCCGAGCCATCGACATCTCCTGATGATGCCCCTGGTTGGGGGCGAAACACGTGTTGAGGTTTTTTATTATTTTTTGCACGATAACACAACTCTCATATTTATTCTATTTTCAAAATTATTTCTATATTCTTTCGGCCTAAGTGGGATTGGAGGGCGGACTTGTGCATGAATAAATACGAGAGTTGGGTAATTTGCATGTGGCGGAATATTGCAAAGTAGTTAGATTTATTTTATTTAACTATGGACTTCCGAAAAGTAACGCCTGATAGTATTAACTGTATAAGCATAAATCTCATCATCATCATATCATAGTATAAATCAAAGTCGCTTACGTTCCCTATGTATGCTTAGATCATTAAAACTATGCCTGTGTCCTTCTGCCCCTTACCATAACGCTCGGAGTAGTTTGTCAGTAGCCAATGAGCGTTTTCACATTGCACGATAACGACACACGATATCGTATGTTATCGTGTATCGTGTCACGATTTCGTGTGTTATCGTGCAATGTGAAAACGCCCAATGATATCATAGAAACCGTAGGTCATGTGACCCTATAACCACAATTTTTAAATTTCATGCGCTAACAATGGTTGTCGTCACTCTTCCAAACGCTATAGTGAGGGGACTGGTGAAAATTCATTTTTGACAGACTTAAAAAAAAACCGGCCTAGTGTGAGTCGGACTCGCACACATAGAGATCCGTACCAAAACAGCAAAAATAATACGTTTGTTGTATGGGAGCCCCCTCATTGGTCATTTTCTTAGCAAATTAAGATGAACGTTGTAGTACGACTTGTACGACATTTATCATATTTTTCAAGTAAAGCAACAAATAATTATTCCGTCACAATGAATGTACCTTCATCATAATATATAATTTCAACTTTGACGCCTATTATTTATTGCTTTCTAGACACAACTTATACCTACTCAAGTAGGTATTAAGTTATCGTTTCTAAAAAGCCACTACACTTTTTTATTTGTTCACGACTGTACCTGCAGTTAGTCCACGATAGTACAAACTTACTGTTTACAGGTTGACTCAAAAGTTTAATGACAAGTAGTTTGGCTACAAGGAAATATTATTCCTCGTGGCCAAATCAGTTTGGCAATCTAGTTTGGCCACGAGGAAACACTCTCTTAAATATTTATTGTGATCTGTTTTTTAGTATTTGTTGTTATAGAGGCAACAGAAATACATCATATGTGAAAATTTCAACTTTCAAACTGTAACGGTTCATGAAATACAGCCCAAGACAGACATGGACGGACAACGAAGCCTAAGTAATAGGGTTCCCGTCTTACCCTTTGGGTACGGAACCCTAAAAAGGAGAAGGTTCTAAATTCGACCTCAAAATTTTCGACTGGGTGAATCGATATAAGGAATTCTTTTTAGCTAGTGCTTCTTGTGTAGTCCCATTAAAATTTGGTCCCATTTCGACAATTATTTGGTCCCATTCCGGTATTTTTAAGACGGTTTTTTTTTTTTATTAATTTCAATTTTTTTTAGGGTATCCTAGCAGTCGATCTGACAAACTCAGAGGCATCAGCGAACGTCACCCAAGGTGGTATTGGGTTCAACTTTGTCAATCTGCGTTTGAAGAGTGAACGCGGTTCTAAACTACGCTTTGACATCTATATTTACGCTTGAAACTAACAAAATAAAAAAAATATTTATGTTATATTTACTTAATTTCATTTAACCTTCAGTAGTCCACCACATATCACGCCTATTACTGACCAAGACACTACAACCACCCAAGACATCTAATTTTGTTAATCTGTCACATTGTGTTAATATCGCGGCGTCTTAGGGCGTCGCCAGAGTGCCATCTACCGGTAGTTGAGGAACTAACTACTATGGTCCGTCTTGTCAGTTTTTGTGATTCATATTGGAAAATTATTTAAGAAAAAGTTAGCATACTTCGCAGCTTATAAAATATATTAAGTCATCTACCCTATTATCTAGGTACCTACGTATTTGTAAGTACCTATAACTTCTTGATAATGAATACCAACAAATATTAAAAACCATACGATAGAGGGGACCTTGACAAAAAGGTTAAATGTTAAAATACGCGTAGGTATCTGATCTAAATTTAAATTTAAACAGGACATAGAGCGGTACAAGTTTTTTCGGTAGGTACCTATGAGATAATCACATAGGTATGGGTAGTAGGTAGGTACTATTCCTAATTCTGTGACATTGTCAATTTGAGGGCCACAATCCATAGTACCTAGGCACCTAACTGTGTGATGATGAAACTGGCCAGCAATAAAAAAAAACAGAAACGTTCGTTGACCTTTCTCGCTACCTACTGCGGGGCAAAGGCTCTCCTCCTACTAAGTATTACTTTGAGAAGTTAAATGAACTTCGAATTTTCTTTATAACACCTCAAAAGCCATTTAGCTAAGATATTTTATTTTCAAGGGTAATATCAAACTCGAAGTGGGTAACACTAGCAGGAAGAAAGTGCTCAACGAAGTGGATATTGGTAGCTGTAAGTGTCTTCCTGTTAGGGTCTGTGTCAAAGCGAACGCCGGATGCAATAATTTTAGACGAGACGCCATCATTGTATCTCGTACACTTGATAAGACATATTTTTAAGGCACTTGATCTACAGTTTAGTGCCAGTGGCATAATGAAATGTTTCATAAATTGTATTGTGATAAAAAAATACATAGTATCATATTGGCTAAATCCAAACACTTCCGTGAGATCTAATACTAAGCACTCTTCACGGAACCAATTTACAGCTTATATAATACGTTAAATCTAACAAGATAGACATTACCATTTCGACAGAGAGGCTAAGGGTACCCTACAGAAGCCCCTCGCGGGTCTCCTGGCGACCCTGTGGTGTAACCCATGGGGGTGGAGTGATAAAGTGGGGAATACATAGCAGTCGACTGAGACTTGCGACTCAGTTGTAGGTTTACGATGGCCACCTTGCGAAATGTCAGCGCTCACTCACACACCAAACGGCATGTTCCCCCCTTTACCAAGCCTTATTTTGTAAGATCGTAAAAACCAGTTATTATAAATATAATTATGTAAACTTATTTTTATTTGACGACGATACTCATGGGTAAGAAACGGTTACCTATCTTAATCCCGAAATTTAATATACCGAATATCATAATCCCGAAAACGTTTGGACATTATTGCATAATCCCGTTTTTAAAAATTCCGAAGTTTTGTTTGCCATATATTCGCAACTCCGAATTTCATTTGCCACGTTTTTTACATTTGTACGACGTTTTAGAATCCAGACGAATGAGTTCCAGACACACGAACTCCAGATGACCGTAATCCATATGCACGAAAGCCCAATTTTTAAAACACAAATTTTTGACCTACACCTAATTGATATCCAGAAAAACAATATCCAGATTTTTAAAATCAAGATTATTTTATATTAAAATGTCATATTACACAGTTGTTACTTTCACCTGGGACAAGTCTCTTTTTCTATTAATGCAAGTCGTTTCTGGCACTCGCCGGCTATTGCCGCGGCACCGCTCGCTTCGCTCGCTCGGCTCGTGCGTAGGTGGTCACAGTTTTAACCTAACCTAACCTAGTGAGTCGAATTTGACACTTAAACCTATCTGTAATAGGCAAATAAAACAATAAATTTACTGACTGGCAATTTTTATTTTCAGGAGATAGTAAAGATATAGCAAATGGTTCGACGAAAACTATATAGAGGTTTAGATAGATAAATAATATCATTTAGACCTACAAAATAATTGAGGCTTATTAAATTATGTTAATAGTGTAGGGTAGTTTAGTAATAATTTTGGAAATTGTTAGCATGGTAAAAAAAAAATATTATTTATTGCAATAGTTTAGCTGGAACACGATTGTATGGGAACCAAATAAAAAGATTATGAAAATCTGGCATAGTTTATTTGGAAAATGGTACGATGGCAAACAAAAAAAAGTATTCTGAGAATCTGGTATAACTATATTTGGATTATGAGAATATGTATAGGAAACAAAAAAAACTTTTTGAAAAATTGGTTTTAGTGCACCTGGAAATTGATTCATCTGAGAAATTAAAAAGGGAATTTCAAAAAGTTGTCATTCATTACATCTGTCTTTTAAAAGTTCTACCAACCGTTTTCGGGGTTTTAAGATTCGGGTAACAGAAATTCGAGATTTCAATAGGTTACCGTATGAAACACTATAACTAAAGCCCAAAGAGAATACAATACTACAAGACTAAAGCCCTCACACATTTGCATTACACTGAATGACATTCCTCAATAATATGTTTCTTTAATGACAATTGACAGAGAGTTCGATTTTTGCTGAGCGCGTCGCTGGTGGCTTTTTAGGTTACCTCTGGTGCGTTTTGGTTACCGCTGGTGGCATTTTAGGTTACGTCGGGTCATAAAGAGTATGTATATATCTCAATAATTGCGTAAAAGTCCCGTTTGTCTTAAGTTTATAATGTGTACAAAACGCAAAAGTTAAAAAAAAACCTCCGGCGCTCCGCAAAAATCGGGTTCCCAGACGCTCCATTGCAACACCGAACAACGTTTCTTTGTTCTGCACTGTGAACTAGTGAAGTAATTAGTTCTTCTGTGTGGGAAATATCAAGCATTACTTTGACATTGGCGAAATCATCGATGAACATCGATGGAGCCACGTTTTTAAAGAAAGAAGAAGACAATTGACAATTTATGAAAATCCAGCATAAAGGTTTTATGTAGTTAACAATAGGTAGGTAAGTAGTTCTAAATTTTAAACCTTTATGATTTCTCCTCATAGCAGAATTGAATGCATATGAACGGGACTTATTTTAAGGAGTGTTCATTCATATTATATAAGAATAGGTACTATACTCGTAAGTCGTAAGTCGTAAGTCTCGAGCACAGATATCATAATATAGGTGACATTTCCCTGGTCTCGAGAATCATTGGCCGATTTCAAAACCTGCCAAGGAGTGTCGACCAAGACAGACGAGTTTATGTTGGCTACAGTTTAGAATAGAAGCAACAGTAGTCAACAGAACGTCGTCGTAGATACGGCTTACAACCACGTTTAAAATCGTATTTATATAATGCTTTAGATTACTTAAAAGAGATTGCTCGATATCTAGCAATAAGGCTCTTGTACGTATCTGTGTGTAAAGTGTCAAAATTTAAGCATTTTTATCATACATACCAATTTGTCTAATTTTTAATAAAAAAGAACGCAGCTCCGCCCGCACTATACTTATAACTTTAATCGTGGGGACAGAGCTGCGTGCATCAGCCAGTAAGTAATATTAGAGTGCTTACACACTGTAACGTGCGTATAAACGCACAACCAACTGTCCCGTAAATCACGTCGCTCCGGTTTACACATGAAATGTTTTACAATTTACTTCACACGGTAATGTATGGCTTGCTGGTACGCAGCGCAATAGATAAAACTATGCGAGTGTGCAATGCATTTTAGTTGATGGCTAGTATCTGAGTCAATGTAAATATTTTTTTGGCAGGCGCATATTTTTGGAAATTTGAATTTATTTAGGTACTACGAGTGCTAGAAGTTTCAAAGGAGATTGAAGGTTCAGATATATAAAAAGGGCGTGGATTGGAAATACTGTTGATCCTTTACCCTAAAGGCTCCACAGTAACTTTTGACTAAAGAATATTATCTTACGAAGTTTAGTTAGAACTGTCATTAAAACTACTTATTTTGTATATTGTATTCATATTTTTGTATAAGAATAATAAGTAGGTTACTATGTAATTATTTTATTCATCGGATTTTTCGCAAACCATTCTTTCTCTCATCTTTGTTTTTTTTTCTCCCCACCTTTCTTTTATCTCCGCCGGGCGCCACTGGGAATTCTCTCAGTGTCTACCGGAGGCGCTCGGCAATGGACGTAGGTGCGGCCGCGGCCCAGGGCTGCGGAATAAAAAAAAAAAAAAAAAAAAAAAAAAAAAAAAAAAAAAAAAAAAAAAAAAAAAAAAAAAAAAAAAAACCTTTCTTTTATCTATTACTTAAGTTATTTATATATTGTACTCTACCCACATTATATTTTATCTCTCTCCATCCAAAGGTTGCCTGGAAGAAATCGCTTATTAGCGATAAGGCCGGCCTTTGTACATTCGTTTTAAGGCATGTATGTTATACGTTACTATTTATTGCTTGTGTACGATGTACAATAAAGAGTATTTATCTTATCTTATCTTATTTGCTTTGATGCAAGACAAAAAAAACAACATCTAAAGAACTATTTAAACTCCTAAAAACCATGCTACCCAAACTGCTTATTACGTTTAGGACGTGTGATTTCGAAGAAGCTACCGTGACTTTCATCAGTGTTCTCAACTGCCAAAATGAATGGGTGTCATTTTCATATCAACAAGGCTCTTTTTAAAAAATCAATCAGTCATTAGGTTTAGTTAAAAATTACATATCCAGGAAACAAGCATTATGTACGGTTCTGCTGTGGTTCGGGCGATGAGGCTTGGTTGAATGTATTGAGCGAAGTCATCGAAGCGCAAAGTCAAGTATATTTAATGATTAGTAGCCGGAAGGCTAAAATATGACTTGAAGATGTATTAGACAGTGAAGTAAAACACCTTTAATAATATTGGATAGAAACAGGCGTTACTTGGCGAAAATCCATGACAAAACAATGGTAAGTAAAATGTTTTAAGAAAAAACTTTTTAAATTATATAATAGCATTAATTTTTCGCAGAATCAAAAAGACAACAAAACGTCGACAATTGTTTCGCCTCTAAACGAGGCATTATCAAGACTGTCTCAGAGAGAACAGCAAAATTCGTGATTGGAACGTGTTTGCTTATAAGTAAACGCGTGCAAATTTCATTATCGCGATGTAGGATTCTTTACAATAACTAATGTGGGTAGAAACCTCAGATCATGCTAACTAAGTTCCAAAAATAGGTATTCACCAATACTTGACCTTATCTGTTTGATTTAATTACTGTCTCTTGATAAGTTGCATAGAAAACCCAAATGACACACACAAACCAACAACAATTAATGTGTCTGTCTGTTCGCAAACAGATTAAGTAAGGGAGATGTGTGAAAATCTATTTGTTCGTTGAGTAAGGTGTCCGCATCTCTTCTAACTATTTCTAGCCTTTCCCAAACACTTAACTTGAACCCTTTCTCACATAAACGTAAAACTTTAAAAGTGTTACTATTGTTCAAGGAATGACCAGTGTCAAGAAGATGCTTCGCGAAGAGGGACTTTTCAGGACAACCATTGCGGGACGCCGCTCTATGTTCCTTATATCTAATATCGAAGGACCTGCCAGTCTGTCCCACATACTTCAAACCACATTCATCACAACTCAACAAATAAACACCTGATCTGCGTGAGACCGACACCGAATCCTTGCCATTACATAGCTCCCTCAAGGTATTCTGAGTTCTAAAAGCAATAAATATACTACTTTCCCTCATGATCTTAGCTATACTCAACGAGACAGGACCCACGAACGGCAAACAGGCCGTGTACTTCCTAGGTGGATCTTGAATCGGATATAATAAATGAAAACTAGCCTTTCTTCGTTTTTTATTTAATAATGAGTGAACCATTCCTACGTCATAGCCATTACTTTGTGCTATGTAGCAAATGATGGACAATTCTTCACCAAATGCCTGTGGGCTCAACGGTACCGCCAGTAACCTGCTCAGTAAGCTGTGGAAAGCTGCCATTTTATGTTGCCATGGATGATTGGATGAGTAAGGAATAACTGTGTCTGTAACTGTTGGTTTCCTATAGATACGGAACTCATGAACACCGTTCCTTCTAGTAATTGAAAGGTCCAAGAAATTGAGAGTGGAATCTGACTCCAACTCTAGTGAAAAATCAATCCTAGGGTGTACTGAGTTCAACTTGGAGACAAGGACACTGAGCTGACGTTTTGTTCCTGTCCAACATATAATAATATAGTCCACATATCTAAAATAGTACAAGACATGAACGTTCCCAACTATGTGGTTAGTCTCGAATGCATCCATAAATATTTCAGCTATTAAAGGACTGAGTGGCGATCCCATAGCCAAACCATTCCTCTGTAGAAAAAAACTGTTGTTGAACTGAAAGTAATTCTGAGTCATACACAATCTTGTTAGGTTATAAATTTCTTCTATTTTATTAAAATTGATCCTTTTTATTGTTAATTTGTGTTTCAAAATATCTAATACTTCATTATACGGTACGTTAGTGAACAAACTTTTCACGTCCAAAGACACAAGTTTGAGCATTGGACGGTAACTTAATATTTTTAATCTTGTTTATGAGGTCAGTACTATTTTTTATAGAAAATTTTGGGTTAAAATCTATTGCTTCTTTAATGATTTTGTTCAAAAACTTCGACAAATTGTATGCTGGCGCGCCCCTGTATGCGACAACAGGTCTAATTGGGCACCCTTCCTTGTGTATTTTTGGAAGGCCATAAAACAACGGACAACTGGGATTCATGTTTATCAACGTTTTATGCAACGAAGAGTTCTCAGGGAATAAATAAGTCGTGGATTTCAAAGCAAGCTTTAGATCTGCCTGGAACTTAGCTGTAGGATTGAAGGTTAAGAGTTGAAAATCATCAGATGAAATGATGTCATTGACTCTTGCTATGTAATCCTCCCTCGGGATCAAAACCACGGTGTTACCCTTATCAGCCTTACTCAGAACCACATCCCCGTCCCTAAGTTTGTTGCGAATCGACCTTTGTACAGTCAATTCGGAGTTAAAAATACCAGACAAACAAACAGAATCGATTTTTTGTGCAACCAGTGCCTTCAACATTATGTCACCCTTATTTCTAATGATTGCCACCTCCGCATCTACTGCCAAAGGTTCTAAAGATTTTTTATTGTTAAATGATTTAGGTATGGAATATTTTAAGCCTTTATTTAAAAGGGACACCTCACTGTTGCTGAGATGAATATCAGAAAGGTTCTTGATTCTGGGGTAAAATGTATGATTAGAAGACACCTGCTCCCTTCGGTCAAGAAACTCGCCCCTACCCACCCTTAGATTAAATAATTTTTTTGATTATATTAAAAAAAAATTATGTATAAATTTAGAAGCTAAATCTCGTGCCTTTTTACACAGACAGACAGACTGGCAGGTCCTTCGATATTAGATATAAGGAACATAGAGCGGCGTCCCGCAATGGTTGTCCTGAAAAGTCCCTCTTCGCGAAGCATCTTCTTGACACTGGTCATTCCTTGAACAATAGTAACACTTTTAAAGTTTTACGTTTATGTGAGAAAGGGTTCAAGTTAAGTGTTTGGGAAAGGCTAGAAATAGTTAGAAGAGATGCGGACACCTTACTCAACGAACAAATAGATTTTCACACATCTCCCTTACTTAATCTGTTTGCGAACAGACAGACACATTAATTGTTGTTGGTTTGTGTGTGTCATTTGGGTTTTCTATGCAACTTATCAAGAGACAGTAATTAAATCAAACAGATAAGGTCAAGTATTGGTGAATACCTATTTTTGGAACTTAGTTAGCATGATCTGAGGTTTCTACCCACATTAGTTATTGTAAAGAATCCTACATCGCGATAATGAAATTTGCACGCGTTTACTTATAAGCAAACACGTTCCAACCACGAATTTTGCTGTTCTCTCTGAGACAGTCTTGATAATGCCTCGTTTAGAGGCGAAACAATTGTCGACGTTTTGTTGTCTTTTTGATTCTGCGAAAAATTAATGCTATTATATAATTTAAAAAGTTTTTTCTTAAAACATTTTACTTACCATTGTTTTACCTTTAATAATGCTGAAAAACGAAACCGGTCGGTGAAAATAAATCAAATAAAGTTGTGGAATATACAGATTGAATTTTTAAAGTGGGCTTGGATGGCCAAATCCGAAACTATAAGGAATAGCGAAAAATGTTCAAAGGAGTCACGAGCCCGATTTTGATGAAACTTAAAGACAGATAGACAAAAGATGAGATTAGACAAGAAATATGAATTTTATTAAAATTCTAAGTTTTCCTTAATTTTGCCGTATATCATTACTTCCCAGAATTTGATCCATAACAGCAACACTATCGTATGGTGTAATAATAAAGGGTGTGATTTTTTTCTAAATCAATGGGTTCGATTTCCAGCTAGGATTATAGGTTTTTAAAAAATCTAATGATGAGGTTTTAAGTTTCATCGAAATCGGGCTCGTGACTCCTTTGAGCATTTTTCGCTATTCCTTATAGTTCCGGATTTGGCCATCCAAGCCCACTTTAAAAATTCATTCTGTATAATAGTGTACACGTGTGTTTGTTCATCATGTATTGTAAGTAATAAGTATTTATAATGAAATAATTAAGATATTTTAATCGATTTTAATTAAGTCATTTACCTCATTTTGCTTACTTACATCTGATTTTTTAGAAGTGAGTATACCCTATCTAAAACACGTGACGCGGAGTTAAGCAATGTAAGCGTTGGCAACAATCATTCGAGTCTCAATGTCAATCCCACCAATCGTCAAAAGTACTATTGGAATCCAATAGTACCTACTTTTAACCAGCGAGATCGACACCAAGACCCAAATGATTGCCGCCAACGCTTATAATTTTCAGCTTCACGTCTCGAGTTTTTACACAGGGTCTAATAAATAGGTTAGCAATTTCAATCGTTTCGTATAAGCTGGGATATCTTTGGCGCCACGTTTTCTTTTCAAAACCGGTTTTTCCGTGGAGAAAACTGAAAAACAAAATAAAATACAATTTTAGAGAACTGTAAAAAACATTTTTTTTTATTTTTATACTAAGTAATATTTAGGTACTTTTCAATGTTCTGTCTGTCAAAAGGTTTAAAAAGTCCATTCCGATTATTACAATGCAATAACTTAAGTGTATACCTACTGAATTGATGCTTAGACTGCATTGATTCTATTTATTGGTTTTGTAACGTCCTGTCCTGTCACAGATAAATAAAACCTTCAGCGTATACAGTCAAGTTATAGATAGCATTGTACCGTTGCAGACTCGAAAAAGAGCTAATTGTTACTAATAGGCACCTATTAGTAACAATTTACTCTTTTTCGAGTCTGCATACTTACTTTATAAAAAGCATCAAAGAAAAATGACAAAAATACGTTTTTTTTAATTGAATAAATCACCGATTTACCAACCTTTATTTTCACCGAGTGCCAAATAATTTTGCCGCCTTTCCTTGAGCAGTTTCTTTCTATTTTTTCTGTAGAACTTTGCTAGACTGGCAGATCCCAATTTAATGGTCAAATCGAATTTGTTGAGTCGATTTCTCAGTTGCTTACTCGATGTTATAATTCTAGCCCATATTTTGTTTGTATAAGAAACCGTACTGAGAGATTGGTCGTCTAAATAACTATTGAAAAAAAAAATATTATCAATCTTTTATCATCATAATATTGCATTCTCATGCGACTTACATACGCAGACAAGGTTTCAGTTCAATCATAAACCGGGAAGTGTGTTAAATTTAACTTGCAAGATTTGATTACACACGGACATTGGGACAGGTGAAAGTAAATAAAAGCTTGTAAAAAGTTAAAGTATTATTTTCAGAATCACGTCTTTTATTTTCAAAGGGGTATACAGAGCCGTTTAATATGCCCGCATGTCGCCAGTCACTTTCTTGATCTAGTTTGGGAGCCTAGATTGGTTTGAGCGCAAGTCTTATCTTATAACTTACGAGTAGTACTTCCACACGATGTTCCTCGCTATTCTACTCGCTATTTCCCTCGCTACTCGTCGAGCCGTGTAGCCGCCCGGTTACAGGAGATAGTGTGTTGTTTTTAAGCTATACCCACCCCTGGGAAGTGAGTTCAAGCAGAGTACAATGTGGTTCAAGTCTGTATATCGTCACAGAATAGGGAACATGGTATCGTGGCGTAGATTTATATAAGAATACCATCACCACCATCTAGCAGGTAGCTAAGCAGAACTTATATTATGACAACTGTAACTGATACAATACTTACCAGTACTTATACCTACTTTTTGAGGGTTCCGTGGTACAAGTCTCGAAACCCTAAAGCTTAAAACACACTGGTCCTTCACATACGACGTATGCCACGTGACGTGGGAGTAAGCGTCCTACGTCTTACGGCGTCTGACGTTTACGTTATATACGCGCTATGACACTTTAACAGTGTCGTACGCGTGGGATAGCTTGGGAACACGCGAGTCGGGCGCGATGACGCGTGAGGCAGCGGGGTGAATGACCAGTGAGTTTGTTACCATACAAATTGTATAGGCCAGATCCTGTTCAGATGTCATAATGCGTGGTGTACGTCGCATGTGAAGGATGAGAGATGCCCTTACAGTTTCGTCATGTCCGTCTGTCCATTCCGAGTGAGAGATAATTCATGATGATACCTAGTCCATGTAGGTCCTATTGAACTTTCAAGAAAAACTATAACGGATTTGATAAGTTTGTTAGTTCAGGAGTTATAGAAGCTATTACGGGTGACTACGGAACCCTATTCTATGCGTGACCCGACTAGCACTTGGCTGGTTTTATTATATGTATACGTAAGTACTGCCGGTCCCGGTGAACTTCGTATCGCCTCAAAAACGGTCCTTGTCACTGAACTACTCCTAAACAACTGGACCGATTTCAATGAAATTTATAGTGTATATTTAGGTAAATTCGCTGCTGCGATGGTACGAAGTTCGTCGGGACAGCAGCGCTACCTATTGGGTCCAATTGGAAATCCAAACCATTCTCGCATTTCTCGCAAATCTGTCTAGCCGTTTAAGAGGAGTTTACTTACATACAGACGCACATTAAACTGTCGGACGCCCCGGGTACTCCCTTGGAAGGCTCTAGTGCTAAATGGCTTGTAATCACAAGGCATAATTACCTATTTATTATAATACAGGAGCATATAACGAGGATATTATTTTTAACAAAATTTAGGTGATAAATAACGGAAATGGATCAGAATGTTCGAAACAACCGGCTCAACAGTACCAATTACACCTCGTGGTCGCACAGTTTCTGCAAGTCGTGTGGGCTGGGATAACGTCAACTGGTATTATTGGGCCATACTTTTTTGAGGACGAAAGAGGGCAAGCGATGACGGTTAGAGCTAACAATTATTGCAACATGATAACAACAACTTTTTGGTGCCAGATTTGCAAGAACTTCAAACCTCGAGGATGTGGTTTCAACAGGATGGGGCCACATGTCATACGGCTAGGGTATCCATAGAGCTGCTGAAAAATGTGTTTCCCGGAAAACTCATTTCGAAAAGGGGGGATATTGAATGGCCACCACGTAGCCCCGATATCTCTCCATGCGATTATTTTCTATGGGGCTACCTCAAATCGGTAGTCTACGAGAATAATCCGACCAATTTAGAGCAGCTGAAGAGGAATATTATTCAGGAAAGTAACAAAATACCGAGAACAACATTTCAACGAGTTTCCCAAAATTTGCGACTTCGGTTCCAAGAGTGCCAAGCAGCCGAGGGAAGTCATTTGGACAACATTATTTTTAGGTCTTATAAATTCCTGTTTCTACTTTTTAAAAATACAAATATATTTTTGTTATGTTTCGTAGTTCTTTTTTAATTGAATATTGAAACCGCCAACACCCTTCTGACCCACCCTGTATAACGTATAAGTTTAGGTAAGTGTAGGGTGGGCGCGGACCTTTAGAATTTAGGTATTATATAGGTGAACTTTGGAAATGTATTCGGGAAATTTACCATGTATTATTTTGTTGTCGAGTTTCCGATATTTTGGCACTATTGCAAGCGCCATGGTCACGGAGGAACTGAGTAACTGAACTAAATAACTATATTATATAGGTGAGTAAGTAAGTTTATGTTTAAAAATGTCTTCTTTCGTTCACTTACGAAAATATTTTCCAAGTTATCTCCAGCGGTAAAGAAAATATGGCATGTCTTTTTGTTTCTTTGCCAAATGTTTTACTACCAAATACAAAAATTCCACGGTCGTACATTGTCAGGAAGTTTTTTAAATTATAATAAGCAAGATTTTTTAAATTTGGTGTGGATTTCTAACAAAATTATACTTAAGTTTATGATTAATTACGTTGTAGCGATACGAAGAAAATATTTTATGGGGGTAGTTTTATATTTAATATATCTTTGACGGTAAGCACCTTGTTCATACATTAAGTAAGTTTTTCTTTTCGTGTCGATGGACAACACTTATAATTATTTTAAATCGCCTTGTCCCAGTGCTCTAGGACACATATCGCATTTGGCCTGGCCTCGTATAGGTCCTCTAAATTACAAGACTCTGGGCAACCCATGTGGTTCATGGTTGAATGTTTGAATTCATTATTCTGAAAAAATACCAGGCGATCATAACAGAATAGGAGGTGAAAATGGAAAAAATGTATTGTTTGATAACTAGTTATGAAACAATTAAAAAAAATCCATATTCATATGTAACCAGAACCTCCTATTCTGTTATGATCGCCTGGTACTTTTTCGGAATAATGAGTTCAAACATTCAATCGGTTTTCACTAAATTTAAAAGAATTTAAAATCTTGAAGGCTCTTATGTTGTTATGTATTCCTGGTACATTTGAGGTGGACGGTGGAAATTTTATATTTCCCACGTAACACCCAGGTGGTCACAGGTGGCCCGCTGTAAAAAAAAACTTTCCACGGTCCACACAGGTGGTCTCAGCAGGTGAACGGTGTTAAATAAGCGGTTTGTAGTGCCATACCAGAATCACATTGACTCTATGAACCTTGTAGCCGAAATACCTCACCCACATCACCCACATCATGGCAGCGCAGTGTTTATAAGTAGTAGTAAGTAGTAATAGTTAGTAAGTTAATAAAATTGAAGTCAATGTCTGTTTGTGCCTACTTACTTAAGTAATTTTAAATTATCAGCGTTGAACTAAATGCATTTAAGTATGAAGAAAGTTTATTACACTATCCACCTACCTATACACCGCCGGGCGCCACCGGGAATTCTCTCAGTCTCTACCGGAGGCGCTCGGCAATGGACGTAGGTGCGGCCGCGACAACGGGCCGCGGATTAAAAAAAAAAAAAACAAAAAAAAAAAAAATATTATAATTGTTTGTTTCGGCTAATCTCTGAAATGGTGGGACCAATTTTAACACGACTTTATCTGGCAGATAGCTGATGTTATAAGGAGTAATTTAAGCTAAAGCCGAGAGGGAGAGGAAGGGTACAATACAATACAATACAATAAACTTTATTGTACACCAATACAAAAATAACATAATAAAAACAATCCATATTGAATATGTACAAATGGCGGCCTTATCACTAAACAGTAATATCTTACAGACAACCTTTGGATGGAAAGATAGAAAGAATAGAATTTAAGAAAAAGGGGATAGACATTGGTGTAAATGAACGACATAAATAGATTTTTGGCACAAACTTAGTACGAGTATAATACATAGTAAATAGAAGAAACAAGGCAGAATTAGATAGATATTATGTATACCAATTACACATACAAACATACACAATAAGTACATACAAATACATAGTACCTATATACGAGTATAACTATATACCTACACAATATATACCATATCATTATACTTACATAAATACCGATGTATAGCTAGGAGACCTGATAGTAAGGTAATCAACAACATATTTATATGAGACACCAGTTTTTAAACACGTCTAAGAACTCAAAAAATGATCTTTGACCATTTTCTTGAAAATAGGCAACGATTGTGCACGCCTGATAGCTACAGGCAGGGAGTTCCACAGACGGACAGCCTGCACAGTAAACGATTTGTCGTAGAACCCTGTTGCATGCTCCGGCATTAGCACCAGTGTCTCCGACGACCGCAAGGATCTCGAATGTGTGTCATTCAGGAACGTGAAGCGTTCTTTAAATAAGTTGGGGTACGTGGATTGAACAGAATATTGTAGAGGACGGAGATAATGTGAGTATTCCGGCGAAGGCGAATTGGAAGCCACTTGAGCTTAGTACGATATTCGGATACATGGTCATACCTGAATAACGGAAGAACCTGATACATAGATTCTGGAGGCGCTCAAGCGCCCTTTTTACTGCCTGGATTGACTACAGGAAGGCCTATGATTCGGTGCCTCATTCATGGCTGAGGAGGATTTTAGACTTGTATAAAATTAATCCGACTCTTAAATCCTTCTTAGTCTCGTGTATGGAGCAGTGGACCACAGTCCTTCGTCAACCAGGTAGTGGGGGTCGCATCTGATCCGCAAGGCCTGATAAGGATCGAGCGTGGTATATTCCAGGGCGACAGTTTGAGTCCATTGTGGTTTTGTTTAGCACTGAATCCATTTAGCACATTGCTAAAGGATTCAGGGCTAGGCTATCGGTTTCGTAGAGGGGGTGAGGTTATTTCTCACCTGATGTATATATATGACCTCAAACTATTCACACTGAAGCACCAAGATTTAGTGACATTATTAAAAACTACGGAAGTTTTTAGTAATGCCATTAAGATGGAGTTCGGTGTTGATAAGTGTGCGGTTATGCATGTACAGCGGGGGAAGGTTGTAAATTCACCGAAATTACAACTTTCTGAGATAATAACTCTCAGATCTTTCTCCGAGACCGAAACATACAGATACCTAGGTATGTCAGAGTCATTGGGTATAGCGGTAGAGGACATTAAGAAATCGGTGAAAGAACGTTTTTTTGGCCGCCGCCTGACAAAAGTTCTTAACAGTTTTTTGTCCGGTGGTAACAAAATGCGGGCTTTCAATAGTTGAGTGATGCCTTTACTGTCATACTCCTTTGGCATCCTTAGGTGGACTCAAACGGAACTAGACGCCCTGGATAGGCGAGTCCGTCAACAACTGACATCGCATCAAATGTTACACCCGCGGTCTTCTGTCATGAGACTGTAGGTACATTCCGCGGAAGTGGGAAGGTCGAGGTTTTTTAAATGCCAAGAACCTCCACAATCGTGAAGTGTGCAGTGTTAGGGATTTCTTCCTACAGAATGGGTGTGGCATTCATTGCGATGTCGCGATAGTTGATAAGGGCCTGACACCTCTTTCCTTGGCTAACGAGAACTGGCGTAAACCAAAGGTGTTTAGTACTGAAGACCGTAAGGAGGTCTGTAGCCTCCACCACACTTTTTATATTTTTAAATGTATTTTTGTTTTTTTTAAATCTATTTAAAAATGTATAAAATAAGAATATAAGTGAATAAACAATAATCACAAATTGCAGAACATGTGGAAAATGACACGACAAACCGGCAAAATGATGAATGAATGAATGAATGAATGAAATTATGAAAGATAATGAATTTGAATAAATAAATTGAATTCTCTTTGGTATTCAACCATATACCATAGAAATAGGTCTCTGCTTGCACTTGCAACAATTGCCACTGACCAGTGAATGCATTGAGTAGGTAAATATTGATAGGGTGGACTAGTAGCTATAGCAATTAATTAAAACGTAAATAATACTTGAAAACATCGCCGTATCCCAGTAGTTGTGTTTACTTGTATAAGAGAAAATATATTACATAATCATGACACCGCACATAAAAAGGTAAAAGAACATAATCCAAATTCAAATGCAGTGCATCATAGACAATTATACGTGGACAGCATCGCGACCTTCCAACACCTTCTCCTGATGTTTATCATGTTGCCGAGACACATTGCTAGACATGCATTAATCTTTTGACAGTGGTTTTGTCATTACGTCAGCTAACTGAATTTCTGTGGGACAGTAGCTAATATTTATTAATCCATGCACGAAGTGTTCATGTATAAAATTGTACCGCACGTCTATGTGTTTCGACCTTTTGTTGAAGGATCCAGACTTCACAAGTTGAATCGAACTTTGATTATCAACATACAAATTTATTTTTATGTCCAAACTGGTTATTTCTTGTAATAGAGATTTGAGATACAATGCCTCTTTGCAACAGTCTGCTGCGGCTATGTACTCGGCTTCAGTCGACGATAGCGCTACTATAGGCTGCCTCTTGGATGCCCATGATATTGGTCCATCGGTTATCATTAGCACGGAGCCAGAAGTGCTTCTTCGCGTCAATGGGTCTTCAGCATAATCCGAGTCGCTGTAAGCATCGATATTCTCTATCGGTTTGTTTCGTTTGAACAAAATGCCTTTCTCTTAGGTTCCCACTAAATATTTGAATATTTTCTTGACTTTTGTGACGTCTTCTCTAGTGGGGTTTTCGACCTTCCTGCTAACTAGATTAACCGCTTGTGAGATATCTGGTCTGGTTCTGGTAGACAGGTACAGTAAACTTCCCACTGCTTCCCTAGGGATATTCCTTCTCCTGGGCAGTTTCCTGTATCGACTTTGAATCGCTACTTGAGGGCGTGTCACAAGGTTTGGCATTTTTCATGTTGTATTTTTCCAGTACGTCATTTATGTAGGATCTCTGAGTAAGAATTATTCCTTCTTTTGAGTTTTTTATTTCCATACCCAGATAAGTACTTGGATTTTCATTTCAAATTTGGTTTCAAGTTTCTTCAAAATAACTTCGATCTTTTTCTTGTCTTTTCCTATGACAAGTCCATCATCAACGAATAGTCCAATTATTATTGACTTACCTTCGTTTATGAAAACGCATCGATCTGTTTTGATTGTCTTGAATCCAAATCAAACATCGCTTGGGTAAAAGTTTTGTTCCATGTAAATGGAGCTTGTTTTAATCCGTACAACGATTTTTTTAATTGGCAAACTACTTCAGTAGTGTTGCAGTCAGTCTCATAGCCAACAGGTAATTTCATATAAACTTCATCTGTTAACTCTCCGTATAAGAAAGCTGTCTTGACGTCAAATGTCATGATGTGGTAAGATTTAGATGCGGCAATTGCTAATAAAGTTTTTAATGCAGATTGACTTACTACTGGGCTGTAAATGTCTTCGAAATCCAGGTTTCCTTTCTGTTCGCATCCACGAACGACTAATCTAGCATTGTACGTACCGTCATCTTTAATCCGACATACCCATTTGTTCGACAGTATTTTGTGTCCTTTGGCTTCTGACTTGTCAACTAATACCCAGGTAATATTTCTGTAATGATTCCATTTCAGATTGTATCGCCTTCTCCCAATTTCGTCTGTCGGTGCCAGTCACAGCTTCTTTGTATGTGAGTAAAGAGCAGTCATAGTCGTCATTATTTTCTGACGTAAACATGGTCACGCAGCGACTTAACTCATAATCTTTGGTCCATGCTGGTCGTCTCACGTCTCTTTGTGGTCTTCCACTTGAGGGAGATGGTTCATCAACAGGATCTTGACTAGAGCTGGAATAAAGAGGGTTAGGTTCCTGAAAAGGTAAGTTCTCATTAATTTTGTTTCTTTTTTCTGGAATTTCAATTTCAATTTGTTCTGTTTCAGGTTCTGGAGTAAGATCTTCGTGTTTCTTAGCAGGAGTACCGCCATAATGCATCTTTTCGATTATTTTTACATCTCTGCTGATAACAACATCATTCCTTTCGGGTATATAGATTCTAAAACCTTTTGTATATTCCGCATATCCCAAGAATACTCCTTCTGTGGCTTTGGCTGTGAATTTTCCTCTTCGGTTTTTGTTCATCACAACGCTCTATTTCCGAATACCTGTAGGTGATTTCCTGATGGTGTTCGTTGTACCCGTTTCTCATATGGGGAATTGCCTTTGAGAGCTCTTGCTGGGCTTCTATTTATCAAATAGTTTGCAGTGTTTACTGCTTCTGCCCAAATTTTTTTTGCAGGGATATTGGCATCTAGCATCAGACATCTGGCTTTATCCATCAGCGACCGATTTTTTTCTTTCACTCATGCCATTTTGCTGTGGGGTATAAGGTGCAGATAGTCTTCGGCTTATACCGTTATCTTTGAGGAATTTGTCAAACGCTTTAGACCTGTATTCGCCTCCATTATCAGATTGTAGATTTTGAATTTTCTTCTTATGAAACAGTTCAACATAGTTTTTATATTCCTTGAATTTATTCGATTACCTACTTCGCTCTTATCTTTTAAGAAATATACACAGCAGTCAAACGTTACGAAATACTTTGATCCGGCCATTGATTCATTCTCAAATGGGCCACGCACGTCACTGTGAATTATCTGGAGCACTTCGGTAGAGATTATTTGTCCATGGCTTTGGAATGGTAGAGTGGAAAATTTTCCTTTGATACAAGTCAATCAAAGAATCAAAGAATCAATTTCATTTATTCAGTTTAGGCACATAAAGAGCACATATGAATGTCAAAATTTTACAATTTTGTCAAGTAATATTATAAAAATACTAAATTAAGTAAGTACATAAATAACCATTAGAAAATGATTCTTTCGCTGGTTCGGTAATTTGGTTCTCCTGAGAAGAGACCAGCAAGAAACTGAGGTAGATTATCCATTTTCTTTTTTAATATTGTTTTGTTTACATTGTTACAATTAGTTTCTATTGTATTATACGAGTGGCCAGGGGCGGTGGGCGGATAACATAGGCTATGTATAGAACTTATGTTCTCTACCCACTTAAACGTGGGATTTCCTCCCACCCACGTTTAGGCTGATGGGTTTGAGAGTAGTACTACAGTTACCGTGATCCTCAAGCCAAGACTGGTCTGATACCTTCGCGCGGTGCTGCCTGTTCTTGGTCTGGTTCCTTCTGAAACAGACGTAACTGAACTCGGCCAGTCGCGACCCTACCCCTTCCTAATCTTCCTTCCAGTTCACCAGTCGCGTCTCCAGGCTGGCGATTCATCGCCGGACGGGGCGTGTCGGGAACGACCGCACATACTTGCACCCTGTAGTCATACCTCTCCATATACCTACTGGTCACCAGTCGCGTCTTCAGGCTAGCGTTATCGCTGGACTGGGCGTGTCGGGGCCAGTACATCTGCACCCCTCCCATTCCTCTTCCTCAAATTCCATCCCCATAACAACCCCACAACCAATTTTAATTTTATCTACCTCCCACCCTATTTACCTCTCCTCCCTGAAGCGTCTTCAGGCTAGCGAATTTCGTTGGACTGGACGCGACAGGAAACTCCCTATTTCCTGAATTCCCCACCTCTACAGTGGTGTAAGTAACCCAACCAATCCCATCCCACACCTACACTGGCTCTAATATATCCCAACCGCCAACCACGCCTACAGGCTAACGATTACATCGTTGGACTGGGCGTGATGGTGCTCGCACATCCAACCTCTACCAATTAAGCTACCCATCAACCCTCCCCCCCAGCCCTTTCCTACATCCTTTTCCCACAACAGTGGTAGGAGACAGTCCCGCCTGTATGGAGGGAGGGCGCCAGCCTGGGAAGTGGAGCAGGGGACGCCCAACCTTCCTCTCAGACGGACAACGTCGGGCAGTGACCAACTGGGGATTCATCCCCAGTAGGCACTACCTGACGGTCTACCTACACAACGGTTGCACTGATAGCCTGTGGACATTATCAGTGATCTACCATCGTCCACCTGCGCTAGGGCCTGCGCAGTTGAGCGCCGTATGCGGGGATGAAGGGATCCTGGGGAGTTGAGACGGGGTGGGTCCCGTCAATACGCTCCCTTTGGCCCTGATTTCAAGCAAAACGGTGGACTCCATCTAGAGCCAAGATGGAGTAAATGGTCAAGTTTCCCGTCAGAGGGAAACTGGCTAGAACCGTGGGGATGTGGGGGAGGGTCATGCTGAAGGCTCGCGGGATTGATTAGTTCGGGGGGGGGCGTTACCCTTACGCCTCACCTCCGGCCACAGACCAAGAGCCGGATGTCGCGCCCATAACCCCTCCGTGCGGTTCTATATCTTTTTGGTACTCCTAACACGCATAGCGTGTTCCCAGTTGCGGGCTCCAAGGAGGGTGGGAAGCCAAAAGGACGAATTACAACAAACACAAGACATGGAGAAAGGGTATAACTATAAAAAATCAACACCAAAACCAGGGGAGAGGGCTAAAACCCCCTCCTCTACTCAGTGCGCTGGGACAACCGCCTCGGCGGAAACTCCTAGCCACTCTTTATCTGCGGCAGCGGTTAGCCAACCAGCAGCCCGCATTACCACCCGGGAAGGGGCTAAACACCCACACTCCCGGAGACACGAGAACGCAGCCTCAACTGCGTTTCATAAACGGCGCTTCACGCCCAGACCTAGACCTTACGAGGTGAGGGAACGTCCACACCTTGTAAACAACTTCGCTAATACCTGGGATGCCAAAACATCCTGGCCTAGAAGACCCGTTGAGCAGATGCCGCGTCCGGGTCCTGCCGCAGCCCCGACCCGCCAGCATGACTCGGCATCAGAGGGAGGCGTCAGGTCCAAGAGCCGGAAAATAAGCTCTAAACGCCGACATAGAGCCAGGCAACGCGGCCTGGAATCCGACCAGCCCGTGCAGGGGACGTCGGGGGGTGGTCGGACCGAGGGAGAACTCCCTCGGCCCGGCTGTCTCGACGACGGTGCCCCCATGGGTCTGGAGGACCAATCTACATCTCCCGTGCCGGGGACGTCGCGGGGCGCACAGACCGAGGGCAAAGACCCTCGGCCTGCTCACTCCAGTGGCGGTGCCCCCACGGATAACATAAACTTAAAAACGAATACATGCGTATCTCCCGTGCCGGGGACGTCAAGGTGCCATCAGACCGAGAGCAAAGTCCCTCTGCCTGCTCGCACAGGTGACGGTGCCCCCATGGGTGATATGAAACTAAATCGGAGACCGGGCCCCTACAAGGGCTACGGTCCCTATCCATACACAGGTGTTCCTCACCCAAGGAAGGAGGAGAAAGGGGAAGGGACACCATCGAAACGAACACGTCATGAGGTGTCTTTCACACCTTGTGACGGAGAAAAACGGGCCAGGGTTAATGAACCAGACCCAGGCCAAGTCACA
Organism: Nudaria mundana; assembly: GCA_963556515.1. NCBI lineage: Eukaryota > Metazoa > Arthropoda > Insecta > Lepidoptera > Erebidae > Nudaria > Nudaria mundana. The sequence continues at coordinate 4,838,772 of OY748300.1, forward strand.
TTTGCCACAATCGCCAAGAAGCCCATCTGCATGGCTCTGGCTACAGAAGGGCGGTGTCCCATGACACAGTCCACGGCAGATGCGGCTACTTTATTACTTCAACAGCAGTTCATCGAAGGAGCTCTGAAACGCAAGCCAGGCGAAGAGGGCCCAACCTTCACAGGCAGGCCGACTTTCTATGACGGCACTGTGAGGGTATGGTGCGGGAATCAGGCTGCAGTAACCTGGCTTAAGTCGAACATCGAAGGTCGGACTCTTGACACCGGCGAAAAGCTGGTTGTGAAGAGTCCGAACGAGATGCCCAGACGGGTGAGGTGCTGCCTCCTGGTCCCGGACCCACTAGGTGGCTATAAGACCGCTGGAATAGTGGGTGCCATTCTCGCGTGGCAAAACCCGTGGGCTCTGGTGGACACGTGGATCATCCATCGCGCACAGCGGAGGGAGGAGGGTTGGTACATGATAGCCTCCATTTCGGAGGCGCTCATACCAATCATCCAGGCACACGAACGCCGCCTGACCGCAGGGGCCGGAAGTGTATACATCCGATTCCTGGGGCCAGGAGGCAAGTACTACGACAAACCGGCAGTAAGGGGCGCAGTCACGGAGACCGCGGTGCGCGATGCTGATCCGTCTACTGAGCCCACGCAACAACATCAAACTCCAACTACCACTGCCGAACCTGCTTCGGCGTCCACACCGATAGACGGTGATAACATCGACGTCAGCATGGGATCTCATCCTATACATTCAATAGGTAATAAGGGGGAGGACATGTCCGACCACTCAGAGGATGAGATCACCTCGCTGCTGGCGGAACTCGAGACGGGAGGAGTAGGGGAAATAGGCTCAGATGGCTGCAGCCCCTCAGACTCCTCTTAAGATATTACAAATTAACCTCCAGCACAGCATGTCGGCAACGGCGACATTGCGCAAATGGCTGGAGATGAACACCACAGCCGTTGTCCTGATCCAGGAACCATGGATCAGGGGAGGTCGCGTGCACGGACTCTTCAATCTAGGAGGTAAGCTATACGTGTCGGGCCCCCAAGACAGCGGACCGCGTACATGCATTTATGTCACTAGAGACATAAATGCGCATCCACTTACTGAGTTCTGTTCCAGAGACCTGTACGCCGTACGGATCTCTACAACTCAAAACAACACCGTGCCAGAATTTGTCATCGCTTCGGCTTACATGCCGGACAGTGAAGAACTGCCAGCACACAACCTAACGCAGCTTATCGGACACTGCGATAGAACAGGCACGGAATTAATACTAGCGGCCGACACAAATGCACACCACACCTTGTGGGGCATGAACAAGTGCAATGACAGAGGTAATGACTTAGTTAATTACTTATTTAGCACTAACCTAAACATCCTAAACATAGGATCAGAACCCACCTTCGTGACAAGAAGATGCCAAACCATCATCGACCTAACCCTGTCGACAGACAAGGTAAAAGAACTGATCACAAACTGGCATGTCTCGAAGGAAGCATCTTGCTCCGATCACCGGTGGATAAGATGCGACTTACAGATAAGTATACCTCAGCCCCCACCGGGCAGAAACCCGCGGAAAACCAACATAGGTAAATACGCAAGCTCACTACAGACGGGATTGGACGCTCTAACCTTGACAACGTCCATAACCAGCACACAACAAATTGAATCACAGGTGAGTGCCTTATCGGATATAATTACAAATAGCTACGAGTTAGCGTGCCCTCTGCACACCCCGAGAGTAGGTCCACCTGAAAACAAACAGAAATGGTGGGGCCCCGAACTGAAGCGACTTCGGAAGATTGTTAGAAGACGCTTCAATAGGGCCATGAACACCAGATCAGAAGAAGACTGGGACTCCTACAAGGAGGCCAAATCTAAATACAAAAAACGAATCCGTTTTAGATCAACTGAATCGTGGAGAAATTTCACGAGTAACATAAACTCCGTTGACCAGGCAAATCGGGTAAGGAAGGTTTTGGCCTCCCAACCACACCATGGCATAGGTAGCCTACTTAAGCCTGACGGAAGCTACACTAACTCACCCAAGGAGGGGCAACAAGTCTTAATGAGCGTTCACTTCCCGGACTGCAGGTACCTGCAAACTGTGGAGGTGAGCGAGGACCTGTCATCGCCTACGGATGAGTGCTGGCAATACGCCCAAACAGTAATTACGCCAGATAGATTATCATGGGCCATAAACACCTTTAAACCGTTCAAGTCAGCAGGCCCGGATGGCATATTCCCAGCGCTGTTGCAATGGGGGGGTTTAAGACTATTTACACCACTCTTACAAATCATGAGGGCGTGTCTGGCCTACAGATACATTCCTAAGAGCTGGAGGAAGGTGAAGGTTATCTTCATACCCAAACCAGGTAAGAGTGACTACACTAATCCTAAATCATTCAGACCAATCAGCCTCACCTCTTTCCTCACAAAAACACTTGAAAGACTGTGTGAGAGGACTCTAAGAGAAGACGTGCTGATCAACACCCCACTACACATCAACCAGCACGCCTACACTGCCGGTAAATCAACAGAATCCGCCCTCCACCAGGTGGTAAGCCGAGTGGAGGAAGCGATACAAAACAAAGGTATTTGCCTAGGCACCTTCATAGATATTGAGGGCGCTTTTGATAAAACCAACTTCAATAGCATCACCTCGGCACTAGAGCATCACGGTGCAAACCCAGTGCTCACGGGGTGGATCAAAAACATGCTTAGCAAAAGGGTCATTATACTGGATAATGAAGCAGAAGTGGTAGTGGTGGCCAGGGGTTGTCCCCAGGGAGGTGTCCTATCTCCACTCCTGTGGAATCTAGTAATCAACAGTCTCATAGCTACTCTCAACAAAAAACACCTTTTTACGGTCGGCTACGCTGACGACATTACTATACTAATAACTGGCAAAGAAGCCAACATTGTCTGTGACCTCACTCAGATAGCACTCCGCACCGTCGAAAACTGGTGCAATCAATACGACCTCACCGTAAACCCAGGAAAAACGGAAATGGTTATGTTTACCAACAAGCGGGTGCTGGGCAACTATAGGATGCCCAAGCTTTTTGGAACTAGTCTTACACTGTCCAAAGAGGTCAAATATCTAGGAGTAACCCTGGATGATAAACTAACCTGGAGTAAACATGTAGAAGACAAAATTAACAAAGCTAGCATCACCTTCTGGCATTGTCGAAAGATGGTAGGCAAGTCCTGGGGTCTTTCACCAAAAGTGACGCTATGGCTATACAACATGGTCATTCGGCCCATGTTATGCTACGGTGCACTAGTCTGGTGGCCTAGATGCCAGCTTACAACCTGCACACAAAAACTGCAAAAGTTCCAAAGACTGGCCTGTATGGCCATCACGGGAGCTATGAAAACAACACCTACTGCTGCAATGGAGGCCATGCTAAGCATCCCTCCGCTTCACCTCTACATCATACAAGAAGCCGCGGCATCAGCACTAAGGTTGAAGTCACTCCACTTATTGAGAGACACAAACACAAAACACACTAGTATACTAGCCGCAATCTTCAACGACTTCCCAATACTAATGGCAGGGTCGGACAGGATTCCGAAAACATTTATCTTCGACAAAAAATACAAGATCCAGTTATATGAAGACGACGACGTCGAAGGCCTTAACATCCATGAATTTAGAGTCTTCACGGACGGATCCAAAACTGCATCTGGAACAGGCAGCGGAGTATTCTCCGAAGACCTCCAGATCAAACTAGCCACACCACTAGGATCCTACAACACGGTATTTCAAGCTGAAAGCCATGCGATCCTAGAAGCAGCCACGGCCATAGCTGCCAGAGAGGTAAGGTACTCTAGTATTAGAATTCTCTCGGACAGCAAGTCGGTTCTACAAGCCCTTGACAGTAACATTGTCAATTCGGGCCTAATCTACAACTGTCATCAGCGCTTAGCTGAGATAAGTAAGTACAACCACGTTACACTACAGTGGATTAAAGGACACAGCGGCTCCAGAGGTAATGACGCAGCGGACGAGCTTGCCAGAAGGGGCTCGAGCCAAACGTCCATTGGACCAGAGCCAATCCTACCAATACCGGTAGGCACTATACGAACACTTCTGGCACACAGAACTTATACACAACACAACACACTGTGGACGAGCCTGTCGGACTGTCGGCAGGCGAGGGAGGCTCTGCCTGTACTCAATCGTCGGCTAACCAGCAGACTTGGGACGTTGAAAAAATCCCATCTCCGTCTATTCACAAGTGTCATTACGGGGCATTGCCTCCTAAACAAACACCTATATACTATCGGTGTTACAGACAGTCCCCTTTGCAGAGCCTGCATGGCTGAGGACGAGACGGTCAGCCATCTAATCCTGCGCTGTGAGGAAGTCCAAGACTACAGGGCAAGGCATCTCGGGTCTCCAGGATCAATCCCTGAAGCTCTGCACAACGTGCGGGGCCTGCTGGCGTTCCTGGAGGAGATCGGTTGGCTCGAGTGAGAGAGTCCCACCCACACGCAAAACCCGCGCACTAGACGTGGACTTGCGGAGATCAGCCCGTGACTACAAGTACAAGTACAAAGTACGAGTGGCCAATGTTTGTTGGTTTTTGGAATAAAAGACAGGAGCTCGTAATAATACGTGTCGTGTATTTCAGTCGGCCATGTTACAAAGTGAAGGAAGAAGGAAGTGAACATAGACAAGACAATATTGATATAATCTAAGCATAGACTAAACTAGGCTATGGCTTACAAGCTAATATAATATTATGACATCTTCCCTTTAAGTAACTTATATTTTAGATTCTTATATAAAAATAACAAAACGCATTTTAGTGTTTTGACACGAGACAATTTGACGTTTTATAAGATTCTGACAGTTGACATAATTTGACGTTGTCAATTTGACGATTGTTTCTAAATGTAAACAAACAATGGTTTACAACATTTTAGTTTACTAATTAATTACTTATAACTAAGTACATGACAATGAATACGAAACAATGTTTATAAGACTGTGTCTATAAGACGTTGTGGTTGCCTTATCTCTCTTCCTGAACTAGAATATTTCTTAATTGGTTGACTGCTAGTACGTTGAGGAGATTGACTATGAGAAATTTTAGAGTAATCATTTGTATAACAAGTAGTATAACTGATATAAGTTTGATTGGAACTGACTGGTTGAGTGTGAAAATTATTAGTCTGTGTGTTATGTGAATGAAAAGAATATTGAGACTTTGGTCTAAGTGTTATGTATTGTCTATTGCGACGATATGTACCAAATTTACTTTTTATGATATACGACCTAGGTTCAGGACCAACTTGTTGTATAATACCTGGAAACCAAGACGATTGTGGATGTTTTTGAAACATAACATGACTATTTACCTCCAAGGGTTTAAGATCTTTGGAATTTTTGTTGTAATACTCTTTCATCTTATGTAAATTTTGATTATTGACTTGTTTAAGATGTCTATAGTTACACAATTTTGGTTTTAAAAGTTTTTCTACTATAGGTAGCTTTGTACGAAGTCTACGTGACATGGAAAGTTGTGCTGGTGAACATAAATTGTTTTTGGGAGTATTGCGATATTGCAGTAATGCTAAATATGGATCAGTATTATCAAGTAAACATTTTCTAAGCATATTTTTAATTATGCCTACTGTCCGTTCTACCATACCATTTGAACGGCTGTGATAGGGACTGGAAGTGACATGGTGAATATTCCAATCTTGTGTGAAATCATGAAAAGATTTGGAATTCATCGGTGGACCATTATCTGACATTAATGTATGGGGAATACCATGACGAGCAAATATTGATTTTAACTTGATTATGACTTGGTCTGCACTGTAACCATTACTTAAAATTGCTATCTCAACATATTTTGAGAAATAATCGACTACAATTAAGTATGTATGCTTGTTGAACTCAAAGAAATCTATACCAACCTTATGCCAAGGAATGTATTTGTAATCATGTGGTAATAAACTTTCTTTAGTGTTACTCTTTCTTAAAGTGAGACAAATTTCACAATTACTGATGTAATTATCTATATCTTGACTAATATTAGGCCAGTAAATTGTATGTCTTGCCAAATTTCTACAACTATTCAAGCCTTGATGACCTTCATGTAATAGTTTTAAGAAATCTTTTCTTAAAGAAATAGGTATAATAACTCTATCTGACAAAAATAAAAGGTTATTAGCATAATGTATATCATCTTTAACAGGAAAGAAAGGTTTAATACAATCTTCTACTTTATGCTTTGAATTTGGAAATCCATTTTTACAGTAATTAATAAGAGTTTGAAGAGTTTGGTCAGACCTGGTAGCTTGTTCAATTTGTTGTAACTTGAAAGGACTAAGTGACAAATTAGCAGTGAGTAAATTAACATGAAGTTTAATATCTTCATCCAATTCTACTAATGCATTTTCTGGTAATGCAGCACGGGACAATGTGTCTGCGACATATGAAGAATTAATTAGAGACTTTAATTTATTGAATTCTTTCTCATGACTGTCATTCCATGACCATATTGTGTTTTTATTAAGTAACTGTCTTATGTTTGATGTTTCTTTTGATAAATCTTTTATGAATGAGCCAAGAAAATTAATCATGCCCAGGAATCTCTGGACATCTGTGACATTCTTAGGCTGTGGCATGTTGCAAATTGAATTTACTTTAGATGGATCTACAGACACTCCATTTCTATTGAATATAAAACCTAAATACTTGACTTCACTTTGACAAATGTTACATTTATTACTATTAAATGTTAGACCTATATCTTTTGCACGACAAAGAACTTTTTCTAGGATTTGATCATGTTCTTGAATGGTTTTAGCATGTATAAGGAAGTCGTCCATCATTATTTTAATGCCTTGTATGTCACCAAACCGGGAAATCATTTCTTTATGAAAGATTTCTGGAGATGCATTGACACCAAACGGTAGCCTTAAAAAACGAAATCTGCCATAGGGGCTTATAAAAGTACATAGTTTGGATGATTCTTCATCTAAGACAAGATTCCAAAAGCCTGACTTAGCGTCTAAATTTGAAAAATAACATGAACCATTTAGTTCTGCTTTAATTTCATCAATATGTGGAAATGGGTAATGTGAACGTTTAATAGCTTTATTTAACTTACGTGGATCTAAACATAATCTAATGCTTTCATCCTTTTTAGAGACAATTACCATAGAGTTGACCCAATCAGTTGGTTCATCAACTCGAGCAATAATACCAGTGACTTCTAACTTATTAAGTTCTGCCTTGACTTTATCCTGTAATTTAAAAGGAATTTTTCTACTTGCGTCTACCGACGGCTTGACATTTTCGTTGAGAGTTAAATGACATTTATAGTTTTTAAGAGCTCCTATTCCATTAAAAACCTTACTATATTTCTTTAGTATTGACAGACTGTTTGACTCTGTAGGGACTTTGTGACACATTGACTGTGATATGACTTGACTTTGACTGTTAGACTGACTTGACATTGACTGTAAATTGTTGTTCTGGCTATGCTGACTAAGTGTGTAGTTTGGACTGTGTTTAGATATGTTTTCATCAAAGGTTACTGACTGTATTCTTTTTATGACTTTTAACTGTTGACATGACTGTCTACCCAGAATATTTTTGCAATCTAACGGTGTAATATGGAAACACAAGTTGTATGATTTGTCATTATACTTACATGGTAATGTACAATAACCGATTGTAGGTATACTTTGACCTGTAAATGTTGTCAAGTTAAATGGTGTTTGTATAAGATTTATCTCTTGCAACGCTAGTTTTTCAAATGCTTTCTTAGACATCAAATTCACATCTGCACCTGAGTCAATAAGTAAGCAAACAGATTGACTACAGATACTTAGGGTTATTGACCATTGGTTACTATAATTTACAGAATTACATTGATAAACAGCACCTAGAAAAGCTTGATCATCATTAGAAAAATCTTCTTGCACATAATTAACATAGTTTTGCTTGTACTTACACATTTGAATAATGATTAAGTTTTTGACAGAAATTACATTTTGCACCAAGAGCAGGACATTTAAAACGATGTGTTTGACCACACTTTGGACACATTGAGTTATTCATAGACTGATTGTTACCTTTATAACCATTGGGACTGCTATAACTCGATGAATGGGATGTATTGTATGACTGGTTAGGATTGTACCTTGACTGTTGGCTGTGACTCTGACTTCTTGATTGACGATCCTGTGACTGCGGATGATACCTTGATTGTTGACTGTGACTCTGAATTCTTGATTGACGGTCCTGTGACTGCGGATTATACCTTGATTGTTGACTACGACTATGATTTCTTGACTGATTTCTTGACTGACTATGTTGTGAATGACTTCTACTGGACTGTTGACTACTTCTGTTATGTATACTATCTATACTAGCTACAGATGAATTGGGATTTGTGCCTGATAATATTTGAACTTCTTTCCGGGACGATTCTAGTGACTTAGCAATATTTATAGTGGCATCTAAAGTGGTAGGCAATTCTTGCAAAATTTTCTCTTTAATGTATTGATTCTGATCATTTAGATTCCAACTAAATATATCTTTTAGTAAATCGTCTTGCAATTCACCAAAATTACACTGATGGGCTATATTTTTGAGATCTGTTATATAACTGTCCAGCTGTTCATTTTGCAGTTGCTTTCTGTTAAAAAGTTTATGCCTTATCATGGTAATATTGACTTTTGGGCTGAAATAACCTGCAAATCTGTCGATCAACACTTGTAGCTTGACTGTTTTGACATCTAGGTTGAAAGAATAAAATATGTGAAGGCAATCTGGTCCTATATAATGTAATAAAAGTGCAACTTGCCATATCTATCTATCTATTCTTGATCATATTTAAATGCTTTGAGATATATTTTGAATTTGGTGATCCAATTTTTCCACGTGAGCGGCATGTTGGATGCATGAACGTCCATGTGCTTGAGGCGACCCGACGACGTTGAAGATTCGTCCATTTTTTTTCTTTTGGTTGATCCAGTTCTTCCTAAGACACGCCAGTTTACACCACACCTGATGTTTGTTGGTTTTTGGAATAAAAGACAGGAGCTCGTAATAATACGTGTCGTGTATTTCAGTCGGCCATGTTACAAAGTGAAGGAAGAAGGAAGTGAACATAGACAAGACAATATTGATATAATCTAAGCATAGACTAAACTAGGCTATGGCTTACAAGCTAATATAATATTATGACAGCCAACAACAGAAGATTAGGGTGACCATGCATTTTTATCATTAAGATATTCGTCTACATTATAGTAGCATTTCATCATCAAACATTTTTTAACTACTATTTTAAACTTATTAAGAGGCATGTCAACCAAATCCTGAGGAATTTTATTATAAATTTTTATACATTTGCCAACAAACGAATTACCAACTTTATGAAGTCTAATTTTTGTCATTGCCAGTTTATTTTTATTTCTTGTATTAAAATTATGGTTATCGGAATTTTTTTTGAAGAGATCTATGTTCTTCCGTACATATAAGATGTTGTCGTAAACATATTGAGAAGCAACTGTTAAAATATTAATTTCTTTAAATAATTCTTTCAGCGAGTCACGGGGTCCGAGTCTATAGATTGCTCGTATAGCTCGTTTCTGTAATATGAATATTGTCTCAATATCGGCAGCTGAGCCCCACAGCAGCAGACCATATGACATAACGCTATGAAAGTAGCTAAAATAAACTAATCGTGCCGTTTTTTCGTCAGTCAGAGACCTTATCTTTCTAACCGCATAGGCAGCTGAGTGAGAGTGTGGCAAGTCTCACAGGTACCCAAAGTTTTTTCTTTAAAGTCGAGTCCTCGCATCATTTTATTTTTAACCATTTCTTTTAGGTCTCTTTCATTGACGTGACCTAATTTCTTGTGCCATTTCATAATTTCGCTTTCATCACTAGGCTTGAAGTTTGCTGTCTCTTCCGGTTTATCAAATTCAAGATAGTGTAATCCATTTCTTCTGTTAGCTTTTAATACAGTTTTCCCGCCTTTTGTGACTCTGGCTTGTTCCTTTTCAAATAGAACCTTATAGCCATGATCCGTAATTTTGCTTGCAGAAATTAGATTTTTCGACAAATCAGGTACATATAATGTGTCAGAAAGACTAATTTTATAGCGTCGATCCTTTGTATAAAGTTCGGCTTTTCCTTTCCCTTTAACTTCGGTCGTATGCTTTTCTGAAGCTAGCTTTAGAGTGTCAGTCGCGGGGATTAAGTTATGGAGTAGGTATACTTTTATCACCCGTCATATGTGACGTACAGCCACTGTCAAGACACCATAAATTGCCTTTGCATTCCGACGTTCCTGTTGTAAAACAGATGTTATATGTCTTTTCTTGACCTTTAGTTTTATTGGGGTTATTGGGTCTCTTCTTTGACCAACAACATTCCGTGGAATGCCCTTTCTTATTGCAATCCCTGCAAAATTTTACCTTTTTCTTCGTCTTTGTGTAGAATGCTTCTGAAGTCTGAGGTTCACTCGGTTCGGTTTGCCTTCTTGCTTCGTATTCTTCTAGATTTTTATTTTTAAATTGTCAGGACTTGGCAGAACATCTCTCGACTCAATTGCCGTTCGGAAGCTATCGAAATTTGTAGGTAAACTGTACAACATCATTATGCTTAATAACTCTGGATGAATTTGACATCCATGTCTTCTAATTTACCTACTACATCCATAAAATTACTGAGATGGTCTCTCACATCTTCTTGTGGAGTCATTTTTTTTATGACTAAATTTGAGTGCGTTTGACCACAATCTTACCTGATGTTAAGTAACGATGCGGTCTAAGATGAAGCACGCAAACTCAAATAATGCCTTAAATAGGCATTATTTGAGTTTGCGTTGCGTTGCTCTTGCCTTGAAAATCCCAAGATTATATGTATCGGGGAACAATGACGCTGGAAGGGAATTCCATTCCTTAGCGGTTCGCATGATGAAAGAAGAAGCGAATCGAGAGGTACGAAGAGGTGGAATATCATTTTCTTCAATACCTACTAGTTGTGTTAATAGCGTAGCCTTTCTTGCCGGCCCTGAACTTTGATGTACAGACTTTAGTTCGTCCCATACCTCCTTGGATGTATTACACCCTTTAATTTGTTCTGGTGGAGATATAAGTAAAAATAGCTCTGACCTTGCCTTTAACTCTTCCTTTAGGAACGCACTCTTTTCTTCGGCAGTCACAGTTACCGCTAACGTTTTTTCACCACTAGCGTATTCCCAGAAATCGTTTCTTATGAGAATCGCCTGTGCTTGTAAGCACCAGGTATCGTAATTTGATTTTGTCAACGGTTCTATGCTTCTGATACTCGAGCTCATTATAAAATTTTTATTTTCTCATTTACTTACTATTTTAAATATGCTTCTTCCATTCGCTCTGCTACCACTGATAGGGTGGACTAATAGCTATAGCAATTAATTAAAACATATATTACATAATCATGACACCGCACATAAAAAGGTAAAAGAACATAATCCAAATTCAAATGCAGTGCATCATAGACAATTAAACGTGGAAAGCATCACGACCTTCTAACAAATATAAGTTTAAAAACAATGGTAAGTAAAAATTTTTTAAGAAAAAACTTTTTAGCATTAATTAATAGCATTAATTTTTCGCAGAATCAAAAGGACAACAAAACGTCGACAATTGTTTCGCCTCTAAACGAGGCATTATCAAGACTGTAAAATAACTGAAAAATTTTTACTTACCATTGTTTTGTCATGGATTTTCGCCAAGTAACGCCTGTTTCTATCCAATATTTAAATATAAGTTTGTATAAAGCTAATAACGTGGAGTCAAAACATAATGTATACAATACTTAAAACACATTCACACAGATTGAAGCACTAGACTCTGCAAGATTCTTGTATTGATACAACATAAGAATAAGCACAGTCGTCTAGCACAACAGGATTTCTTCAGTCTGGCTGCTGGCTGGCCAAAAAAGTTGAAGTTATCGCAAGGATATTTCGACTTTTATATGGTGCAAAAGTTTGGTATCCATGCCTAAAATCAGTACACCATTTTTTTTTGTCATTTGGCAAAACCGTCCCGTCTGGCAACAGTGGCAACATTGTGATCTGACTGTTGGTGTCGGATTTCGATTTTTGCTGAGCGCATGGCTGGTGGCTTTTTAGGTTACCTCTGGCGCTCCGCAAAAATCGGGCTCCCAGATACTCACATACCGAACAACGTTTCTTGTCCTGCACCTGGAGCTAGTTAGGAATAAACTAGTTCTTCTGTGCGGGACTATCAATTAATCAAGCATTACCTTGACATTGGCGAATCATCGATCATTATCGATGGAGCCACGTTTTTAAAAGAAGAAGAAGAAATAGCAGTGTTTCTGTGCAACCATGGTAAATTTTAAGTTTAAATCCATTGACTTTTATGTATACTACTAGACAAGCTGTAGCGAATAAAAATAGTGTCTTCCCGACATACGACCGGTGACGTCATCGGCGAAACCTATCGCCGTGATTATGCAACGCTTACGCAGAAGCGACATTAACACATATTAATACCTATTTCCATCATTAGTACATATTACTGCAAATCAAGTGTTTTGTTTTATTTGCAGTAGTATATCTTATTATATACATCTATACTAATATTATAAAGCAGAAGAGTACCTATATAATTAAACGACCTCATGATCAGTAGTGGCATTATACAATCTCTAGAGTCACTGGACTAATGAGGCAGTAAAAAGAATAGGTACGAAAGAAATAAAAACAATTGAAGTTCAGTTGTTTATTATGTGAAACCTATGAAAAGTAATGCCGTCAGTAGACTTCTTAATTCTACGAGAATAATTTTTGCAATATCGCAGAATACAATTCGGCATAATCGAAAAATAACAGTAAGAAGATAATATCTAAAACAAAGTAAACACAATTGAAAACCTATTTCCACTTCGTCGTGTCTGTGTACATAATCTATGTCTTTCTTAGGTCTCGTTCGCATCGACAACTCCACCAAGCTAAGTTGGCACTTCGCGTCGATAGCGCCGCATTCCAGCGAGGTGCATGCTTTGTTTGGTCGGGCTGTCGATGAGAATCGAATAACAATTTATTATTCATAATGGCGGTTGATGAATTTATTTCTATTATGTTCTAGTTTGTGAATAATTACGAAATATGTAAACTATTTACCGACAATAAACATCAGAACACTGTAATCAATTAGCCTAATACAGGTAAATATTAAAGAGTTTATATGAAAATACGTTTACTACACAGTCTGCGGTTTTGCGTAGTACTAGTCCACTCTGCTCGCTTGCTCGCAGTTGACTGAACAGTCTGAACACGTTGCGGTAAATGCACCGCAACGTCGTGCGCAAAATTGCAGTTCTACTCGCCTTGTCTAGTAGTATACATATAAGTTTATGTTTAAGAGCGTGTACGCCGTCTATGCGCAGTTTGATTCAAAATCAATACTTTTCAAACCTGTTAATATCGTGAACTACTTATCTTACAAAAATGTTAATTACTAATAACTTTAGGAAATTTTGTAGTCTCAATAGTTAGTAGAGAAAATATTTCGATTAATACAGTATTTGTGCATTCTATCAAGATAACCTAACAGAGGTTTTCTCAATTACCCTTTCAGCATCAATTTCGAAGCTGCAAATATATGAAACTACTGACAAAATTAATTAACAAAAAATATTAACCAATCGATAAGATCCTTAGGAAAATAGTTAGTTAAAAAGGTTTTATGATTTAGGTATATTATTACAAGAAATTAAAATTCAAACAATGTGAAATATTAGGAAATTTAAAAGGTTTTTTCACCGATATATCTTATTAAATTCAATATAATAATAGTTCAACTTAAAAGATGAATATCTTTTTTTAAATACCTAATTTGAATTTTGAATAAATTTATTACTATTCATTTTCTATAAATTTTTGAAAACTATTATAAAACGTAGCGCGTCAATCTATTCAAATCATTTCGCCGCGTGGCTTTCTAGAGTGAGGATGTGTCGCTCGGCGCTCTGATTGACCTGTGTTAACCTTTGCCGTGCGTATAAGGATAGCAGACATTTATAGCGTCCTCGACAAATCTTGGCACTTTGGTAAGTAAAATATTATAAGATTTTTTTTATGGCAGACAATATTTTTAGTCACAACAAATTATATTTCAACCGCAATGGGAAATAAAACCAAGTTATTTTTAGCGAAGAAACGAAAACGAAAAATAATACAAATTTGGAAAAGGCAAGAACTAAAAGGTATATATGATATACAGGGTTATTTGTAATTAACTAGCATCCTCCCAGGGGTAGATAGCTGACATCATAAGTAACAACGTTTGTTCTACGACTTTTTATAATTCGTTAAATTTTACTTTCATACAAAAATAAATGTTAATTTAGTTTCGCGTCTGACGGTTATTAACTCTACGCCGCAGTTTATGCGCACCGTAAAAAAATTTGGTAAACAAACTCGTATCATCAATTCATGCAATGCACGGATAGGGACGGGGCGCGGGGCTGCGGGCACAGCGCTAGCGCCTTTGACCTTGACCCATTTCGCTCACTAGATGCTTGCTTGGAGTGATAATAATGTGGCGGAAGCCTGCCGCCAATATGCAGTAAGGTTTCCAAATCTACCTACACCGAGCCGGGAAACGATGTTATCTGCCACACAGCGATTACGCGATTATGGACAGTTCCAGCCCAGGTTCAGTAATAGTGGTCGTCCACCGAGGATCTCAGTACGGGAACAAGAAAGGATACTGGACTTATTTGAGGATAATCCCGCCGCAAGTACTAATGACGCCACGCTACGGTTTAATGTATCACAGTTCTTCGCGTGGAGTGTCATTCACAACAAACGCAAATATCCATTCCATCTTCATCGTATCCAGGAACTCACCGACAAGCGCGCGCGAACGTGCGTGTGTCGACCTTCAGTTTATGAATGAAACATAGATTTAATAGTGTCGCGTTATAACAATAAAAACTTGAAAACTCATTATTAAATAATGTATTCAGTTTTATTGAAAGTCGTAAAACAAACGTTGTTACTTATTATGTCTGCTACCTACCCCTGAGAGGATGCTAGTTAATTACAAATAACCTTGTATATATGCTATAATAGCTTCAACCCTCGGCTTTGCCAAATTAAAATTTACACTTTCGCATCCTTATATTAATATGGTGTTATTTTTATTTCAGTTGAAATAATTGTTTTGAGCAAAATCAAATAAGCCAAATATTTAGTATAGTCAGTTTTAAATTTTCCCTTTCCTATTCAGTCAAATGCTTCAATGACAAAAATGTGTTAAAGAAGAAATTAACACTATACACACACACACACACACTAACACAACACACTTCTAAATAGTTCAGTTCCGGGTAACCTACTAAAAAAAATCTTTTTTTTCTATTAATTCAAGTTGTTTCTGGTGCAGGAGGTCACAGTTTTAACCTAACCTAACCTATCCATTTTGTTTACTTCCCATATTTTTTGTCTTAACAAATCATTTCACCATACGTTTATTGTCTGAAGATTGTTTACTGTAATAAATCATTTGATTAAAGACCAAATACCATATTGACATTATACTTGGTAATATTTTGCCAAGTAAAAAATTTACCAAATGCGTACTAAAATCATTCGAAATATTGCAATGGTAATAAAAAAGGTTGCTAAAATTTGGTTGGGGTAATGAAATTTTGTCAAAATCTTTTCGGCAAAACGGCAGGCACCCGTAAAATAAACTACTAAGTTTTAATTGAATACCAAAAAAAAATCTTAAATTTATGATATTTTTTTTCAAACTAACTACACTGGAACTATAATGTTCACTTGAACGGATCAAGATATATTAGTTTGATTATAGCACGCCAGCGCTTCACACACAGTTACACTCGTGTCGCGCTGCTTCTGTGTGGGTTTGAATTACCTAAAGTTAACATCGCGCTCTAGGCGTACACGCTCTTAAATCAAGTGATATTCGTGCAATCTTGTGAAAGTCCTATTCAAGGGCTTCACCATGTTACCTCCAATCAAATTCACTGTCACTGGACATTTGTATTTTTACGATAACCTCTTCTTTTCCAGGGTCGTGTCAGGACTAAAACCGTAAAGAAAGCGGCTAAGATCATTATTGAAAAATATTACACACGGCTTACTTTGGATTTTGATACAAACAAAAGAATATGTGAGGAAATCGCAATAATTCCGACCAAACCACTCCGGACTAAAATTGCTGGGTAAGTAATTTCCATGTTTTTGATGTCCCAGTGACTCCATATCAACAATAAACAAATAAAAGTGTTGTGATAGATTCGTTAGGAGTGTATTTAAAATAAACTAATGCTCATCATCCGGATATCATACCACGACCTGGACGGACACCATTGCCCTATTTATTGATATCACTTACCAGCATATATTTTCAGGCTTAGGGTGTCGCAAAGAGGGTCCCGGACTGTTTTTTGTATGGAGCGGGGACTTGTAAAATTTTCACGATTTCACCTAGTGTCGGAAGAAGGGTTCGGGACTTGGAAAAATTTCGAATGATTTTTGTATGAAGCAGAGACTTGTAAAATTTTCACGACTTCACCTAGTGTCGCAAAGAGGGTCCCGGACATAGCCGAATTTCCGACTGATTTTTGTATAGGGCACGGACTTGTAAAATTTTCACGATTTTTGTCGACCTATTGGGGGAGGTGCGGGTGTCGTTGAAGATGACCTTGGAAAATCATTATGGTTAACACCCCGACTCCAGAGTACCCCGACTCGACCGATTTTTTTTATTTTGTTTGAACCACCCAGAAATAGGAGCCCCGCGAAGCGGGGCTCCGTTGACCTATCTGTTAATCGTTCATATTAGACCAAATAAGTTTTAAAACTTAAAAAAAAAACTAAAAAAAAAAAAATTAAAAAAAAAAAATTAAAAAAAAAAATCCAAATATACACTTTTTAAGCAGTCCGGGACTTAGAAAATTTTGACTTAATTTTGTATGGGACCCTCTTTGCGACACCCCTACCATTTTCAGTTGTGTTGTTTCTAGTTACTGTAGTTAATGGTAGGATTCATGGTACCACGTGAATCCTTACCACTTGTAAAGTCACAATACATACAGTTTGGTGAAATTTGTGTAAACAATGTGTACCTTATGAGTTGCGTCTATTAGGATATAGGACATACCTAATGAAGTTTTAGTGACTGACCTCTGTATTAAGGTCAATGTAGGCCAAACCATTATTACTTTTGACATATTATTATCTATGTACTGCCAATTATGTGTTTATCTCCAGTATAATATGCCTTGCACATACCTACTATTAGACTATTACAGACCTCACAGTAGCTGGGATATGCTATGTGACTCCATAGCCCAAAATGTTCTACTAAAAGCTCTCAACTAAATGCAGATGACCTTCATTTGTGCTCAGTTTAGGCTAAAAATCATACTGAGCATATTTCTGTTAAAATTGTCACTCTTTCCACCTATTACTAATGTATTCTTTGTCTTACTTAGGTTTGCTACGCACTTGATGAGGCGTCTCAGACATTCCCAGGTCAGAGGTATCTCTATCAAGCTGCAGGAAGAGGAGCGTGAGAGACGTGACAACTATGTGCCTGAGGTATCTGCTCTTGAACATGACATCATAGAAGTGGATCCTGACACAAAGGAAATGTTGAAGATGTTAGACTTCAACAACATCAATGGTCTCCAACTAACACAGCCTGCCACATCGGCAAACTATGGAGGCAGACGTAATTATGGAAAAATAAAATATAATTCTCAAAATTGCTGTTGTTTCATTACACTATTTCAGTGAGAGAATAGACATTTAAAAAAAAATCATTAGCTAAAACATTTATACATGTTACATGTGCATACAACAATAGATCCTGTCCTTCAGTCCTATTATAGCTAGACTTCAAACATATTCCCACAATGAGAATGCAGAGACAGCTATTGTTGGGTATAAGTAGGACAAACCACTAACATACATAGTTAATAAGCTACAAGCTACTATGTCCACTGTCATTCACAAGGCGTCCCAGCATTAGGTGTTCTCAATAAAACCACGTTTGTTAGAGGACTACACGACTAACCGGGCGCCACTGAAAATACTTTCTGCGTGTGCACCAGAGGTGTGCGTTACGCTAGCAAGAAAGTTGCTCGTAGAGTGACATGTGACATGAGTGGTATGTATAATTAGTGCGTGGTCTACTGTAAATGTGCAGCGACTGTACAATAAATTTGTGCCTCCTGTCGTTTTTGCGAAAAGTGGAAAAAACGATTCCTGCTAGGGTAACGTTACCCTAGTAGGAAAGTTGCTCAACATTTGCAATTAGCAGCATGCATTGCATACCTACATAGTATGTCATGGCTGTTAGAAAGGTTTGAATATTATTGAATGGTTATTAAGACTATCCATGGAAATGGGACCACTTGGGTAGTAGTAGCTTTTAATTAAAAAGAAAGTATTTTAAAGCGGTAACCCAGTCCAAAAATATGAGGTAACAAACATTGACTTATATGTATACTACATATAAGTTTATGGTAATAAGCATAAAAAAAACACACGAGAACCACCTTTTTTAGTCTGTTGAAAAATACCTACCCAAACATACCCAGGAAAATATAGGCAATAGGCTCGAAAAACATGGGTGTAAAAATAAAGACTTAAAATCATGAAGACAGTATAAATTAAACTATGCTTATCGTTGTCAACTAAACGTAATGAATCCAATATTCTCCTTGCTGGCAACGAACTGGTCCATCTGGCCAACTACTGGCAACACTGACCAAATCAACAAGCGAGCGGTCGCGGTCTGCTTGTCGGTTTGTTCACTAATTTATAAATAGTTATATGGTTTTAGCTATTCTATTTCAATAATTTTACGTATTAGTTTTGTTTAATTGATGTGCAAATTTTTAATTTGTATAACTTTTCAGAAATGTTCGGTAATTCATCTAAGTCTGAGTGACAGATGTAACTGTGATTATCGCGCCAGTTTCTGATCAATTACCTAATTCTGATCAAAATTATTATGGAGGAAAGCAAGGATATTGTTACAGAAATTGAGTGCAGCCAGCAGGAGCCAGATAAAGGTACTAATTCCATTATTATCAAATATTGTTGTCACGTTCGATTCTGACGTTGGTGTGTAGTAGTATCCGACCAAATGATGCATGTTTATCAACTATGTGAAAATTCTATAACATTCGTAAACTACTTTGTTGAGGCCTTTGCCTTTGGTATTTAATTAAAAATTAGGTCAAAAGTCCCTTTAGTCGTAATTATTGTATCCTCTCATTACTCAGCTTTTGGTATAATAAATCTTCATTGGTACGCTTATTGACACCTTCATAAAATGGGCGGGTTTTAATGAAAACATCAATAATAATGTCTATTTTAAGCCTCAATAACTCCTAATAAATAACTATAAATTCATGAAATCAGTATTACGGGTTTTCCGGCATCAATTTCGATAATGCTATGAATAATATTGCTATCTAAATAAGATAACATCTATTATTATCATATTCAGTTATACATTTTAGGTTATAAAATCATAACTGTTCATTCTCTGTATAATAATGTAAAATTAGCATTTTTCAGTCGCTTATTTAGCATAGATATAATGTTAATCGGACTCGCACAGGCTGCAGAGACTATTTAGTGGAATGTAATATTTGTCCTGTAGGCATTTTGGTTCGAATTACAGAGTGGCTATGGATTTTCTATAAAGCCCGATATGGACAAAAGACTTGCACTGTTTTACGTTGGACCAAAAAAATTACTGGCAAATTGTGGGTGTGTAATGCACCTCTACCTACCCCTTCAGGGATATAGGAGTGATGTATGTCTGTAATATTACCCTGCATTTTATCTAAGCTATACATTATTTTGATTATTTTGATTTATTAAGAAACTCACACGTTTTTTGTAACTGGTAAAGTAACCATTATGTATAACTAGTGGTCGCCTGCGACTTCATCCGTGTGGTAATTTGGATTTTTTCCCGTTCCCGTAGTATCGCGCACTCGGTTTGTCATCATCGCTTCCTACTTACTTGACACTTATCGTCATATTTTGAACAATTCACACAATATCTTTATAAATTGTAGCCTATGTGTTATTCTGATGTATAAGCTATATTATTGTAAAGTTTCATTCAAATCCATTCAGTAGTTTTTACGTGAAAGAGTAACAAACATCCATCCATCCATACATACATACTCACAAACTTTCGCGTTTATAATATTAGTAGGATAGATATAAAATAATATGTTAAAATGAAACATATCAAGTTTTGTTAAGCCAAGTATATAGGCTATATGACGTTGTGTTATTATGTCCATAAATGTGTATTTTAGCTGTCTGAAACCAAATTCAAATTTGTACTATGCATAAATTTATTGATTGTGTAGTGCCTACATAAAGAGGTTGACGTTGTAAAAGTAGCCTAAGCAATTCCTTACAATATCAGCTATCTGCTAAAGAAAATCCTATTAAATCAAAGGTCCAGCAATTCTAGAGATTAACCGGAATAAAGTGACAGAAAGATAAAAATTTGTACTGTTAAAAAAATTGTACATATGCATTTAGTGAAAACTGGTTCTTTGACAAATGGACAGGACACTTTAATATTATTCGTCTGTATAGAACATACAAAAAATAGTTCACTCATATTCTACAACAATACATTTATCACGCCTATATCCCCAAAGGGGTAAGTACAGGTGCCCACCCAACCTGGCTGGATTTAAAAAAAATAAAATTAGGGGGCAAGTAAGCCTATCCCCTAACGGGGCACTATAAACACTGTACTTCAACCCGCCTTTTACCCGCACTTTATTGCCAGGTTCTTTCTCTCGGATCTACTTATTGCTTTGCGAATCTGGCTGTACATGTAAATATAGAAGCAATGATATTTTTTATTTTAAGTACCTACTGAAGTTTGTAAGAGCCATTTAGTGACCTATACAAATAAATAAATCATTTCATTTCATTCCGCTATGCCGGATACATATTAATTATATTGTCAAGGATGTAACACAGTCATAAATTAAGAGGCTCCACATTTTTTTTTCTTTAATATGTCTCGACAAACAAGTTCCGTGTTTGATCATGTTACGACTTGTTGGGAACTGGGTGTTTTTGTTTGAACTATGGTGTATTAACTTCATGAACTACAACCTTTTTTTATCTAAATGTTAATTTCTAATCGTAGGCATTATTTGCTCGACATGTTACAACATGTAAAATGAAACTTGTTTGGACTGGATTATTTTAAACTTAAAAAAATGTTGATATCCTCTGAGATATTACTTTAACTCTATTTTGATAGTTATTAAAGAAAGTTGTGTATATGGAGTTTATTTTTATGAAAAAACCTTTTTATGATTTTTTATTTATTTAAGCAACCTTATTCTTTTTTAAATGATGAGAAGGAGGTGGTTCTCAATTCGACTGTATATTTTTTTCATGTTTGTTACCTCGTATATTTTGACTCGGTTAACCAATTTTGAATATTTTTTTTCAATTGAAAGCTGCTGCTTCTGTTGAGGTCCCATTTTAATTTGGTCCCATTCCGGTAATTTGAAGTCGGTTTTTGTGTCAATGTTTCACATGTTTTTATTTTTATTTCAGTTACAATGTCCCAAGAAAATAAATCCCCACCAATGTCATCAGAAGAAGTATCTGAAGTGACAATGTCCCATCTGGATGGCGATGGGGATATTGCTGAAGTACTACAAAGCCATGACAGATCACAAATTTTATTCCCCGACAGCCCTATCTATGAGCCTGATGATGACCTTGAGGTATAGAAAAAAATCTTATCTTTTTGTCTTAAGTATACTACAGGACTCAGGACCAAGGGTGTTTTTCAACCAGACATATTCTATGCAGCTATGCTATGAGGATGTGCTTGTGGACCAATGAAAATTGCTGTATTGACAAATATGCAAACATGCTGTATTGACAAATGGTGGATGTCAAACATATTCATAGCAACATCTCTGCCATAGGCTTCTCACATCCATAGGCAGAGGCAAATTTAATAAAGTTACGCCTAGTTTTCATTACTAATTTTGGTTGGTCCCACTTATTTGGGGACGATTTTATATCCGGGCATGTTTCCCAGAGTTACATCTGCTAATCAGTAGGCGCAAATGAGGGATGGCTTGGGCCCGATGATTGATGTTTGTTCAAAGACTTTTCAAAAGTGATGACCCCATTTTTTCATGTTGGTTAAATTTTAGGTGATCCCCAGCGCAAACGGAACGGATGAGCCCAACATTGAATCTTCAGAAATTAATGGTAAGGACGTAACTGATCACTTGTTAGTCAGAAACACATAAATGCTTCTACAGTACAATATAGTTTTAGAGTACAGTAATGTCCGTCCGTCAGTCCGTCCGTCCGTCCGTCCGTCCGTCCGTGAACTACTTTCAACTCGAGAACGGTAAGAGCTAGAGACTCAGTGTAAACGCCAATCGACTCCGCATGGTCATAGACCTCTAAAATGAACTGACCTTTGACCTCTAATCTCAAGGTCAAGGTCAAATCGAGAACGGTAATAGTTTGAGACTCAAGATCAGCTGCAATCAACTCAGCATGGTCAAAGACCTCTAAAATGAACTTGATCTTTGACCTCTGATCTCAAGGTCAAGGTCAAATCGATAACGTTAGAGATTCAAGACCAGCTGCAATCAACTCAGCATGGTCAAAGACCTCTAAAGTGATGTTGAACTTTAGATTTTATGAAAAATCTTTCGAAAACTCTAAAATATAATGGCAAATTTTTGCAATATTTTTAACTTGTACATATAACGACATTTGCAGAAGTATCAACAATTCAACCTAAAAGAAAAATTTCTGACGAAGCTCCAGAAAGCAGCGCAAAGGTTCTAAAACTCGATCTTACCGAGGACGAGTTTATTGTATCCACACAATCTTTAGACATCGAAGTATCTGAGATAAATAAAAAAGTTGATAGTGATAATTCTGAAATTAGTGCAGTGGAATCCCGAAAATACGAAGATCTTGTACAACCGTCTACCTCGCGTGTCCGTACGCCTATTAGATCTAGTCCTAGACTAAAACGCAGCAACAGTGCCGATTTAACAAAACCTAAAACACCAAAGACTCCTAAACGACCAGCTAGTGTCGATATAACTAAAGCTCGTAAAACACCTCGCAAACTAGAGAAAGAAACTGCGAAACTTGAATCAAATAAAGTAATAACTGACAGTTCCTCTAGTTTACGTCCTAGCGTAGAATTTGTTGCTGAAATATTTCCACCAAAAGTTCCTGAAACGATAGTCGAAGAAGGTCATTCTGAGTTAGATGATTCACAAGGTTTCCATTTAGTTTTGTCACCGACCCCCGAAGACGATGACAAGAAAACAACAGCAAGTAATAGCGATCCTGTTGTTGCTAAGAACCGACTGGAAGATATCAATCCGGGGAAAACCAGCGCGACTAGAAGCGAAGGTTATACATATTCCGATGAAGGCAGCTATTCACAGCCAAAGACTAAAGATTGTAACATCAGTAAAGGAACAGACCAAGAAAGTACAGATAGCGTTTGTTCTATAATTTTAGAAAGCCCTGAATCAGTACCTAGTGCTGCTTCAAAAATGATTTCTAAGCTATCTAATGGCAACTCTTCGACTCCTACTGAAATATTAACTGGTAAGAATGGTTCTGGAGACAATGACAATACCCCTGAATTCGGCAAACTAAATGTGAGTAAAGGTAAAAGAGGCAAGCACGAATCTTTCCGGTCGAGCAACAATGCTACACCATCTACAATATCCCCATTGCCAAATGGACATTCCTTGCCAGTTTCAACTCCACAAATTCCAGTATTTGATGTCCACATAAGTCATAATGAGGAAAATGAATTTTTGTCGCTGTATGTTGTTCGTACTGATAACGACTTAGGTATGGACATGTGTCGAGAATATCAAAGAATATCTAAGAGGTTCACTATAGATCCGTACTTAGGTGATGTGTCTGTGAGTACTTCACCTTCGAGTGTTACCAGCGGTGGGATGGTCAATTTACCAAATAGAACCTCCTTCGCTTCCACAATGAGTTCGACATCGAGCTCCAGTAATCGGACTAGTGATGGTGCGTTTGTCGTGCCACAACCGCCACGGAAATCTGTCGCAAATCCAACAACTACAGTCAAAGGATATGAAGCTTTATTAAAGAAACTTCATGATATATTTTCGCATATCCGTGATGTGTCTGTTGATGAAGGTAATGATGAGAAAGTCTCTGTTGGCATTCAAACGTCTAGTTCAAATTCCAATGATAGTGCATTTAGTAATGGCAATGCTAGTCCCGAAGAAGTCAATAAGTGTGATAAAGCAACTCCTAAAAGCTCTTTAAAGAAAACACGTGTTCGTGGACGACGGCACTTGCCAGGGAAAACCAAAAGAGCGATACTGCCAACACAACCGGAAGAGGCAGAATATATGCATGGAATGAATTCACCGGAAATGGTGCCAACCAACGGAGAAAGTGGCAAAGAATCTCCAACCAAAGTGATAAAGGAAGAGAAACCTTCGACTAATGTTGTTGCAACACCTAAATCTGTTTCCAAATTGAAGACCAAACGTCGGCCAACATCACCAAGACCAGCTACGCCTGTTGAAAAGGTCACTGTCAAAACTGAATACCCCGGATTTCCACCTGATACCGTAGTATTGGCCAAATGGGTGGACAAAAGTTATTATTCAGGCAAAGTTTTGGAAATTACTGAGCCAAACAAATATTTGATAAAATTCGATGACGGTCAGACCAAGGCTTTGCTAGATGACTTCATTATATTTGGAGATATGAAGATATTGCCTTTAGAAGGGCAGTCGGTATATGCTATGGTTGATGAAGAACAAAATTATGAGCCTGGATTGGTATTAGGAGTTGAAGAGAATGATTGTGGAACAATTACATATAAAATCACCACAGATGGGTGAGTTAATATATTTTTTAAATAATTCAAGCCCACCTAGTATACATAGAAAACATTTCTTCAAACACGTTAAGCATAGATGAATTACACACACATTTTGCCAGAAGGCTTTTTTTTCCTACATAAAAGATGACCAACCTATTGTCGTTACTGTGCACTAATATGTATTAAAGAGAACGTCAAAAACCACCCTGTAATTTCCAGAATTCTAACAGCCAGAACTATAATCTGAAGTTAAGTTATTTTAGAATTGAATTCGTGCATATTTTTAATACATTGAACGTTCGACTAATTTTCATAACTTGCTACATAAAGCATCTGTCAGTTGAGATTGACATTAATTGTTTTGTTTACAGCGATACCATTTATCATAACTTGCAACACTAGCGAAGCAGCTGTCAGTTGAGATTGACATTAGTTGTTCGTTTACAGAGACACCATTGTAATGGTGACAGCCAGTGAGTTGTACCTCACAGAGGATCAAGCTCGTTCGTTGAAGGAATCTGCACAGAAGTCGCCCAGTACGCCGTCTACGCCACGTAGTCGAAGACATCACAGGGAATTGGACTTGGATAATATTATACAGGTATGTTTATAAAAACTTGTTAAACATTGACATTAAAACCGAATTCGAAGGACCAAATAATCGTCGGCATAGGACTGGAATGAGCAGCTTTGAATTAAAAATATTTCAAAATCGGTTCACCCAGACGAAAGATATGAGGTAACAAACATAAACAAATAAATATTGTTGGACATGCTCACACAACGTCATCAGTGGCGAATGTTCCATACATTCCCATAAGCCCGGAATTCCCATAATAATATTGTACCATTGACCCTAAAATAATATTGTGTATTGTAATATTATTATTGACCCTAAAAAATGTCGAATGCGTCCAAAACGATTATTTCAAAATTAAATTTCGCGCGCTTAGGGTCAATCACCTATACCGCCGACACAAACCGTCCCTCTATCTATGCGTTGTGGTACTGACTGGTACTCTGTACGGTGTTGAGCGCGCGGATGCCATCTCGCTCGCACAAGTTGTAAGTAGACGCAATGCATGCCCGTTATAATCGGGCTTGCATTTTCTCTTTCACACCTATGGATATTTTCGCTAGCATACCACAATACTTAAGTAGGTTGGTATAGCAAAATCTACTCGCCCATAAGCCTGGTTTTTGCTCGTGAAGTTCGTCGCACATCGGTTGCGTGGCGACCTATGCTATGTTCGCGTTTGTTTACTTCAGTTTCGCGTAGTAATTTGCTTGAGTGGGTGATTTTTTCAAAATTGTTTTTTATTGTTTAAAAGTTGTGAATTAGTTTATTTGAATGTTGAATATGCAAGAAATTGTGCCTTGTGATGATTTGAGGTGCTGTAACGTTTTATTAAAAGACCAAAGGGTAAAATCATTAAGTTTTGATCAGAGAAAGTCGTTAGTTGTTTCTCCTAAACCAACGCCAGATTTGTGTATTTCTAAAGTAAGTAAAACTCACTTGTCACGCCAAACTGCTGAAGAAATTTCAAAACACAATCAGCAAGTTGACTAAAACCGTAGTATTTTTCAAAGACTTGTAGATGTAGTTTGCCATTTAGCGCAACAGGAATTGCCTTTTAGAGGACATGACGAGTCCAAAGATTCATGTAATAGAGGTAATTTTTTAGAATTAGTTTCATTATTATCGAAATATGATAGCGTTTTGGAAAAGCATATGCAACATCAACAGAGCGACAAACCCGGGCCGAGTTATTTATCATCTACAATTCAAAACGATATTATTCACTCTGTAGCCGAAATAATAAAAAAACTCCGGACGTCACCGCGAACAATTATGCCTGTAGTGATAATAGCGCATGAAATAAAATAGAAAAAATCTGTTGTAATTTAACTTTGATTTTTAACCGACCTCAAAAATGGAGGAGGTTCTCAATTCGACTGCTTTATTTTTTTATATTTGTTACCTCATATATCGGGCTTGCAGTCCTCAGCTTATGAAGCTTCGACCCTGAACGTCATCTAGCCCAAACTAAGCTATAAGCTTGCACTATGGGATCTAGACAACTGATAAACATACTTATATATTCGAACCAGGAATCGAACCCGAGACTCCGAAAGCCGATGCACTGTAGACCACACCACCGAAGCAGTTCTTGTAATTTGTCCTTATCATTTAATTGTGTTGGATATTACAGATTTACTAGTGTAAATCTGTAATTCGAGTTTGAAAGAAAGGAAAATGAATAGTTATTGTGACATTTGCCAGGGTCCCCGCAGTGCTCGGAACAAAGGTAACTCTAGCGCAAGGAAACGTGTCGCATCACCAAAAAGCCCCAAAGCTTCTACTTCAGGTATGAACATTTTCACTTAAAAACTTTTACTTAATTTTTTTTTTTATATAAATTACAAAAGCTAGCTATAGTCTTGGTCTAGACCTAAACCAGCGACTGTTCCCTTTCCAAGAGGAATGTTACCAAGCGACTGATTAAGACACCATAGCCTCAAGCCCTCTAATATTGTGATCACTAATTGTATCATATTAGTCCGAGATGCCCAGAACTTTAATTGGCTGTGCCACAGTGACTGGCACGTAAGATTATGTTGACCTTCATCATTTTTTTTTTCAAAATTACAATATACCTGCTACTTTTTATTAAATTCATTCGGCCATTTTGGATATAACCCATTATAAATGTGCCCTGTACGAGGGAGTAATAAGAAAGTAAGATATTTTGTAGGTGAAATGATGCTAATTTATTGTTACTAAAATAGTTCTAATTACTATAAAGGTAAAAAATGTTAATTAATAATTATGTTACTAGATTAAAAATACTTAATAAATTATAAAATTATCTCAGCTTAATTAATTAAATGCGGCGTTGCAAATGCCCTGATTTGGGTTACACGTGTTCTGTGTCAGCATTGCACCGAACATGCCCGGTGACGGCAATAGGCTTGCCCCCTGTTACGTATATAGGCGTGATATGTGTGTGTGTGTGTGTGTGATTGTGTCGCGACTTACAACGTCGCATATAGTTTTCTCGCTGGAGTCACGTAGGAACACATTAGTGAGACATTTTTTGATTGCCAACATTCCTCTTTTCCTTGTTTTTTCTATACTGATACAATATGATTGTATTATTAAAGTTCTTGGGCTAGAAATGGAACAATAATCGGTTCAATCTGGACTTAAGTATTGTATATTTGAACCCCATGTACGAGTATATGTGTCATTCAATATGAAAATAATATCTTAGGTTTAAAATCAGCGAAGTCTACCCCCGGGGTGGTGGCTTTGGGTAGACGACGCGTCGCTAGCGAGAGTAGCGAAGTGAGTGAGTCCAGTAACAGCGCTCCACCTGCCAGGGAGGAGGACGTGGCGGGAGTTGAGCCTGAGGTTCAGCGGACACCTCGGAAGATAGACGGGGTTAAAGGTAACTATTGGGCATATTGGAGAGTTGAGATTATCAGCGAAGGCTGAGGTCCATGAAAAGTTGGATGGAGAAAGAAGATATGAGAAAGGAGTTACTGAGGAGATGACGTGTGACAGGGATGTGTGTAGGAGGAAGAGGTATGTTGAGTTGACACCCAATAATTGGGTAGATGCCTACAACTTAAATAAGTTATTTAAATGTATTAACTACATAAATATTCCAAAGTATGTACGTATATTGTATTTAATCTTATTATAATAATAAAATAATAATAAATATTTTTGGTCATTCTCACACAACGTCATCTAGCTAAATGAAGCTAATATAAGCTTGTACTATGGGATCTAGACAACTGATAAACATACTTATATATTTCTAAATACATACATAATATACATAGAAAACATCCAAACTCCGAAACAAACATTTGTGGATCACACAAATAATTTGATTCGACCCGGAATCGAACCTGGGACCTCAGGGCCGGCAGTCGTATACTCATACCACTGCGCCACCGAAGCAATAAAAAATATATGTCAATATTATATATATTTATAATCATCAATTGAATCACTAATTAATAGTTACAGATATGACGCTACATAATAGTGACGTCATTGTTAAATTTTTCATACAAATTTCTATGAGGCATATCGTTTTGATATTTAATAAAGAGAAGGTGATTGGATTTGACAGTCACCTAACCTATTGGGATAAGGGCAGGCAGCTGATAAGTATCAGCGACAAGACACGTCGGCGAGTGGCCAGGGGAGGGAGGTGTGTGGGTCCAGTTCCTCCACACTAGAGAGCTCGTTGGACACGAGCCTGGACAGATGGACAAAACGCAGAGGTCGATGGCTGTACTGATATTGACAGGGTTAAAGAAAAAAAAAAACCAATTTACATTATACTATATGTAAAATTGACAAATTAAAGAATGATTGTCTGAAAGGCTTACAATCTGAACACGGGCTTTTAATTTGCTATGATAATGATGAAAGAAAGATTTTACTAGATTTTATACGGACAATTTTAATATTCCACAGCTGGTCCATTACAACTGAAAGGTGCGGCCAAGCAGAATATAGGCAAGAAGAACTCGAAGCTGACAAAGTTCTCCAACGACGTGGACACAGTGGCAACACTGGGACCGATACCGGGGCCAGACAGCAAATTGTTCACTGGACTACACTTCTTGTTGACTTGCACTGAGCCACCAAAACGGGCTAGGGATAAGGTATAATGCTAATAAATTACGAAATACCCAAATAAATATATTATTTTAATAAATTTTAGCAAAAATTAAAATGGATCCACACATGAAGCATCAGATTTCAAATAAAAAAACGGGCAAGTGCGATTTGGACTCGCGCAATCACGTTTGTTTTATCAGATGTCACACTGACACCTGTCACACGTCACAGTGACACCTGTCACTGTGACGTGACAAAAATGGAAAGCCTCGTCGTCTTCCATGTCGTATCACTCTTTCGGATCTTGGACCAATTTCAGTACCTAACTAATTACCGAAACTCATACAAATAAGTATGTTGACCCAGCCCAGGTTTCGAACTTGACATTTTTGGGGTAACCTAAAAGACTGTCTTTCTGTCGATACTTGTTAGACTATATTCCTTTAAATCTTATTTGTGTACAGAGACTGCACCAAGAGACCCGTCACTACTCGTCAGAAGAAGACGGCGAGGCAAGTTCAGTCGCCGGCACTGATACAGAAGACCTGGTCTTCTGCGAAAGACCATTCAATAAGGAACGGTTGAAGGAACAGCTTGAAGCTGGCGGAGGTGTGGTCTACAGGTAACTATGACACTCTCACTAAAAGCATACTTGAGCATAATATTATTTTTATAAGCAACTAGCACCCGCTTCACAAATCATATTCTAAAACCTTCCTTGAGAACCACTCTATTCGTTGGTGAAAACTGCATTCGAATCCATTGCGTAGTATCTAAGCATACATACATCTTTACGACTTAACGTTAATATCAAATCATTTAATAGTTCTCAAGATCAGTTTTACACTCTGTTGCGCTGTTCTCAAAATTAACTTTACATTCAATAGATGGCGCTGTTTTCAACATCAGCTTTACACTCAATAGGTGGCGCTGTTCTCCCCATTAACATTTCAGCCGCTTCGACGACGTCTCCCGACGTCGGCAAGCTAATAGTTTGCAGTCGTGTCTCACTGCCAACTACTGCTAAGTACATACACTCTCTTTCGCATTCGATAGATGTCAGTGTTCTAAACATTCGCTGTTCGTTGTCCTATCATTCAACAGATGGCGCTATTCTCAACATTAACTTAATATTTCAGCCACTTCGACGACGTCCCCCGTAACAAGTACACTGTCTGCAAGCTGATAGCCCCACGGCCCTGTCTCACTGCCAAGTACATACAATGTCTAGCCACAGACATACGCAGTGTGTCCCACGGATGGGTTATATTGTCGTGTATAGACAATAGGCTGCATGATACTGACTCCTTCGCATTACCGGCCGGATGGTCTATATTGAAACAGAGGTTTTTTAACTGGGTAAGTCAAAGACCTTATAATACAACGGACATAGGATCTAGAACAAATCGCAAGAAAATAATGTCCCGAGTCGACCTATACATTATACATAGGCATACATAGATATAAACAAATTTCATATTAAAATTTAAACCTTGATTCAACGAAATAGTGTTCACTTTTGTTTGCACTAATTTATCGCATTACGTAGCTTCTATCTGTCCGCCTGACTAATTCACCTTATGCAGCTTATACTTGAACTACGTGAACATAGAAACAATGGAGTAGGTTTATTTTGTTAAAGTCTTTTAAGGATTCCATGATATGTACCTACGTAGGCGTAATAATTAATGTAAGACTACAATAAATTCCATAATCTTATAAATTGTAATTACTTGTTTATGTTAGACGAAATAAGCTGAAAAACTAATTAACGACTGACAAAGTTTTTTTTTTTCGAGTCAGTTTCATAATAAGTAACTGTAGTGTATGAATAACAAAAAGGGAATTAATGAATTTAACTAATTATAATATTATAAATGCCAAACTTCTTGCGGGTGTCAAAGTTCTTCCGCTTTCATTACTATTTTCATAACGCTATGTCGCTACGTCTACTACAAGATAGCCGTGTTTCAAGTGACTGAATTAGTTGCTAAAACTGCGCATCATTAATTTATTTTTATCTTATGGTTAATTTTTGGGATACGAAATTATTGGCTACTAGCTGACCACCGTGACTCCGCCCGCGAGATATAGTTATCTCGGCCCCGATTCCCGTGGGAATACATTACCGAGAATCCAAATAAAAAGAAAATAACAGTACATACACGAAATAAAATGACATGTGTAATTATATTTATGACAAAACAATGATACCCTGTGAAAATTAAAAACATTTTTGGGCTTATCTCCTCCATTCAATCAAGGGATTCTTGTACAAGTTTCATAAAGATCGGACCTCTTTTTGTTATGTCCATAAAATGAGCCGAACAAACAAGATTGTTATTTTTTGGATCAAAATATTCTTCTCGCCGTGCTAGGGCAATAATATTTTTCCATTGTGCACAGTCCCGATCAGGATCCCGAGGAAAACTGAAATAGATGTTGGTTCATATAACGAAAAAAAAATCATAAAGAGCCAAGGCGTCTCCACTATAATCTTTGTTCCAAATAGTTTTATCGCTATCGGTAATCCGAATAAATCTGAATGGTCATTTTGTTAGTACATTATTCAGTGAAAATGAAATGGTCTCTTTCTTTTTACTGAGCTTGGGATGAGTTCGAAAGAGACAGATAGGTACTTCGGTATTGGACTGGATTGCAATATTTACTTTTGTCTTTTAATTTATTATCGACGAAATACTGTATTTTAAGTGAAATAATAAATTGCAAATAATAAAACAAAAGCTTATTTACTGAAAATATGATACACCGTCTTCAATTTGCTTTTTTTTCGTAGTTTTTACACGTTTTTACAATACAGTACGGCATTGTGCAACGTGTTGTCGTTCAGTTGTCAAAATCAAGACTGGCGCGCAATTGTTTCTCTTTTAGCGTTTTGTTTCTCTTTTAGTTCGGACACTTTTGAGCGATGATCCGAAATCCATTGTATTTAAAATCATTGGGGTAAGTTGTTCATATTATTATAATCACGCCTGTTTTCCCAAAGGGGTAAGCAGAGGAATTGTATTCGTCCACTTTTGGCCAGTAGCTTTCCAGGTGAACCTATTGCCGCACTTTATTAATTGCTAGAACCTCGTACATCCATTAGCAAGTGAGGATGTGCCCTCGAGATGTTGATACGGCCCTTAGCAGACGACATAATACGTATTTAATCGAAATAATACCCCCCCTGTCACTGTGAAGAGGTTTTTATTACTTTTTCTCATAAATAATCTAAAATAAAATGTTATTAACTTCAGGTCCCACCAAACGGCAAACGCAGCGGCTTCCTAAAAGACAAACTCATCCTCCTCTGCAGTGAACAAGACACTTTTGTAAAATTCTGGGAACGTGTTTGTACTGTAGCGGGTGCAGCAACAAGAGTGGTCAACGAGGAAGATCTAAATATGACCGGAGCGCTTGCCCTGGTCACAGAATGGGAAGGATGCCCTCACGAAGTTCAGAATAAAGCGAACCAAGACAATATACCATTGGTTTCTACAACATGGCTCGTTCAATGTCTTATAGAAGCCCGAGTTATTCCACCGATCAGTCATGATAAGTTCTCATTCATGTATACGGAGCCCGAGTGATGTTGGGATTTCAAAAAGTATCTTATTATACGTGAAAATTGAGAGGTTATGCCCTCAGGTTTAAATTTTCACGTATAATGAGATACTTTTTCGGTATGACGATTTAGTGATAAGTGACAAAAGTTACAAAAATTAAATGATAAGTTTAGTGATAAGTGACAAGAAAAAGTGATAAGTGACAAAGCATAGTGATAAGTGACAGTGTACAGTGATGTTGAACTCTTTAAAGTACAAAAGGAAAGGTGATACAGTCTTTTGTGATGAAAATTACTTGGCTGGGTGATTGATATCTTTATAAGCAGTTGGGAATAATTTTTGCATTAAGATTATATGAAGTTTATATATGGCAATGTCAAATATAGTCGCTCTACTTAGACGAATGATGAAATTGCATTCATCATTTCATTAGTCTGAACAATGTTGCATTCACTATACTGCAATGTGTAGACTACTAAATCATAATTTAATAATATCCTAAAAGAAATATTTTTTTTAGTCTGTTGTGATAAGTGAAAAAAAACTCATAAAATTAATTATGTTGAAGGGTGTGAAATTTTTATTGTATCTTGAAGTATTGGTAATTTTGATTGTATTTTACAATATGTGGTAATCACAAAATTTAAGTCGTACAATATATAAAAAAAAAAATATTTTTTTTTAATTAGTAGAATATAATTTATTTACAATAAGAATTACAATATACAAAATAAACATAATTAAATTTTAAATATTGTACGACTTACATTTTATGTTGTATGCATTACAGTATAATGAATACTTTACACTAATAAAGTGAAAAAAAATGGTATGTTTGTGATCGCGAAAGTTAATGAACCAAATGTAATAAGTTTTGGACATTAAAATGTTAATTTACCAAGGGTGGAATCGACCAAACGGACATAATGGCCCGCAATAGTCGCGGGTCGACCGTCCGTACGGCTGCCGGCGTCCCCGTTAGAAATAATAACAAAAAACTCAATGTTAGACTAGTGTTTAACTATCATGGTAACTTCTACTATTCTACTTGAAATGTAATATTAATTAAAATTTAATTTAGTGAAATATTACAGTGACATGTATAAAATGTTGACATTGAAAATTGACACTGTATTATCTGAGAAAATTACGAGTACAAATTTAATAATATCCCACATGCTAGTTGGAGTAAAATTATCGAATCGAATCCAGCCTAAGAAAGGTTTGTTTGAATACTAAAACTGAAGCGAAACGAACGGTTCGCAAATCAATAAATTAAATGCCAAAATATCCCAAGACTCCGCTTTTAATCTGATGATATTATTTAAGGAATTTCAATCTTTTACCAAATTCCAATGCATCTGTACAGATACACTTGTTGTCTTTCACTGTAACTATGTAGGTAATTGTAAAATTGTAAATGTGAAAATTATGAAAAATAATTTCCTACCTTCCATTTTTAATAATTGTTATATTCACTTTTGACCTTTGAATTTTGATGTGTATAAAAGATACCCTATAACCAATAGGAATGGGGCTACAAGGAAAGAATGGGATATGCCAGTCTATCATCATTCACCGAGCCTTTTCCCAACACAGTTGGGGTCGACTTTCCAGTCTAACTGCGATTCGGCTGAACTTCAATATTTTCCGTGAAGCAACTGCCATCTGACCTTCACAACCCATGGACGATATCGAGTTCTGTAGTTAGACCGCGAGGATTTTTAAGGGCTCCAACTATCCCTAACGACTGCCATAGATGTTTTTATGACAACCGGGACCGACGGCTTAACGTGCTCTCCGAGGCACGGAGGGGTCTCAGTGTCTTAAGAAATGGTCACCCATCCTAAGACCGGTCTGACTAGATGTTGCTTAACCTTTGCAATGTATTAATATTGTCGGTTACCACTAGACCACGAGCCCCTCGTCAGGATATGCCAGTCTATACAAATATTATAAAGCCGAGGAGTTGAGTGTGTTTGGTTGAACCCGCAAATTTAAACAACTACTCATTTGAATTCCATTGAGTAGTTATTGACTATATATAAAGTCTCGCTACGGCCAATAGGAACAGACCAACATTGGAAAATACATACTGCGAAACGGAAAACATTTTATTCTTTTTAAAAATATTATATTTTCAATTGGGACACTATTCAACTATGAGGACAAGCAATAAGATACTTACGACTGTTTTTTACTAAACTAATTGACATTTTAAACTTCAAATATGTAATTTTCAGTCATTCATGGCCTTATTACAAGAATCTACTAAATATCCAGTACATTTCTTCTGCATATTTGATGTAAGTTTTAAATATAAGCTAGATCGGTAAAAATAAGATAAATAAGCTTTGTATTTAAATGTATATGGTCTCATTTAGTGTATAAGTATTTGTGTAATGTAATGGACAGAGTACAATAGAGTAGTTAAATTCAAAACTGAACTATAATTACTGTCCATGGAAGGCACTTGATGAAACGGGCTACACATATTGAACAAAAATCTTGTATTATCCTACATTTGTTCAATAAATCTGAACAGCTTTGCCTAACTGTAAAAAAAATTAAAAATATAATGTTATTTTATTCAGTACAATAAACTTTTAAATTGTCTTTGATTGTCTTAGACACATATCACGCCTATATTCCGGAAGGGGTAGGCAAGAGTGCATTATACACTCATACTTTGCCAGTAACTTTTGGTCCCACGGCAATAGGCTTGCGCCCTATTAAGGGGGCAAACCTATTGCCGCTACCGGCCACTATAGGAAATCTAACCACTCTGTAATTCAAAACAAAATTCCTACAAATAATAATAATAACATGATTGGATATACATATTCGAAGCCTATTTACAAAGGTTTTAAATTAACTTAGTCATAAAAGTAAATTAGGTAATCTAAGCTATTTAATATCAAAATGTCTGCTCTACCTATGATGTGCTCTGGCCTATACTAGCTTCATAATTGTGAATATTAATATTAATTATTATTAATAATATCGATTATCGATTAAAAATCGTCTGCCAAAGTGATTTAAAATAACAATTTTTTGACATACTTCGAGATATCATGTTTCATTATTTATATTCATATTGTTTATACATTTATTTTGACTTAGTTATGTTATTATGTTTTCTTTTAAATTCCGCGGTCCAAGGCCGCGGCCGCTCTCACGTCCGTTGCCGGGCGTCTCTGGTACGCACGCAGAACGTATTTCCAGGGGCGCCCGGCACTGGAAATGTTATTATGTGCACAAAAATTATTTAAACAAGTTTGACTTGTATGCTGAAGGCAATAATTAGTTTTGTTATTAAACAATAACAGTATTTAGGAAAGAAAACAGCATATTTTGGACATAAAAATTTTATCTGATAAAAATATAAATGCCAATTACACGTTCATTGTTCGGTAACAAAAATGTTGTCTTTATTGCATAGTTATAAATTTGTAAAAAAAAATGTTGGTACCCGATAACTAAAAAATGTAATTCAGTGCAACTAAAAAAGAGATCGAGGGATTCATGTCTTCTGATTGTTCAGACATCAAAAATGGCCGGACCAATTTTGTTACAAATATTGACTGTGCAACTAATTCCTTATTCATCATTCCACTGTTAAAGCATTTGCGTCGACTAATCGCCAAACTTTTTTTTCATGTGGAAACTTTTTTAAAGTAGTTGCTGACGTTTTCCTATTAAAATATTACAAGTGGTTCGTACATACTTCGATAGATGGCGCCGGTTACCTCTACCTAGAAGCTATTATAGAAATCGGCTTATTCGAGGTTATTTACACAGAATTACGTGTATATCTCCACAGGGGTAGACAGGGGTGATAACTACACCCAAATTTCGCCAGTCACTTTCTTGTTCCGATGTAAAAGGTGGCGTATTGCCGGCTTTAGGCACCTTTGGTATTTTTCTAAGTTATTTAAGACTAACTACCAGTATTCTAGAGAAGCAAATAAAATTTATTTACTATTTCTCGTTTGTAAATTTTCAATGTAAAATAAATAATGTATGTAGGCGTAAGATTATTTTGAAATGATAATTATACAGTGAGTTAAATTTTATAACAAAATTCGGGTTTTTAACTAACACCTTTTCGGTACTTTACTGCTAAAACTTTGTATAGTACTGAAATAAATGGATAACAAAATTAAATATGCATTTAAAATAAAACCTTTGTTGTATTGGAGTAGCTTTTTGTTGTTGTTTATTTATATATGTATTTACGGCTTTATGGTAACTATGACATTTCGCTAAGTTCGTAGAATTTTAAATGTATTTTTTTAATTTTTATTTAACCCGCGTAGTTACTCGGGTTCCCGAAACTCATATAGTCGTAACTCACTGTACCTTGTATTGCATTTCAATATATTTATGACATTTTAAATGTATAAATATTGTGAAGTTACTATGTTATAATTCTTTTTGATGTTTGTTTTTTTTTTGTCGTTGTGTATTCGATTATGATAAGTAGCGTTGTAATATTAATAAATCATAGATGTGTAAATAAATTTTGTATTATTTGAAACTATTCAGTAGTATTTAACAACACTTTTGGCTGTTGGAATTTAGGTTTAAATTACAGAGTGGCTATGGATTTTCTGCTGGAGGTAACACATCTGATCCAACTACACACAGCAGAGGCCGCATAGGTGGCCAAAGTATGTACCAGTGACGATGATGCGGCCGTGACCTTGGTCCTGGATGGCTTGGATTAAAAAAAAAACCGTGGCATGGCATCGCAATATAGTATTCTTATATCTGTGCCGCGGTATAAATATAGCATGTTATTACATAATATGGTCACGCCTCTTTCCCATGGGGGTAGGCAGACTATGGAATTCCACTTACTACGATCCTGGCATACTTCTTTCGCTTCGTCAAAAAATCTCCGACTTGGTCGAAGTACGTTATGTTATTCATTACCTACTTAATATAAATGTAGAAGAAATAATGAAACACAAAATTTTACCAAAAATAAAATCCTAGTGTCGTCACTCCGCTTCGGCTTAATAAGTGGAAGTGACATGCTTTTCTGTTATTTAAAAAATAAGAAGTGCAATTGAATTAGAACGGTATAGCTTTTATGGATATAACAACAACAATATTATAATAAGTGTACGGTGTGTACACTTGACATTGATGTGGTGATGTTGGAGTGCAGAAGTAAGTCTTGAGTAATACACAATCACTGATGTAGTTTATTGAGTTAAGTACTTACTAATTACCGTGAAATAGTGACTTTTCTTTCCCCGAGGTCGTGATCGTTTCACGGTTCGGTTCGCACTCGCGTTATAATGTAAATTGACCGACGCACCTTCATGGCACATCGCAGTGTCAGCTAAAATATAATATAATTAAGTACCTACATGTACAGTGTAAGACTGTACAATAAGTAATGACTTTTTTTTTAAACAAGCAGTATGTATTTCCCGTGGCGCCCGGCGGACTTTGACCACCTCTGTGGTCTTTGCGGGGGAATAAGTAATGCCTGGAAAAAAATGCTTCGTCTACTCAGTGTTTTCGGTGCTGCAGAGACATCTAGTGGTCAATCGTCATAACACTACAAAGTAAGACACGCCACAGTATTGTTTGGTAGCGATAGATGGCACTTTAATATTTGTTTGTTTTTCATACCACAGATGATGCTGTTCTAAATATTTGTTTTGAAAGTTTAATAAAGGTGTCCAGTAATTTCAATAGATGTCGCTACTATACTTAAATGTTAGAAATTCACGCAAATACTTCTGAATGTTTTATAATGAAACAAGGCGAGCATTATAGATAGAGCATTTCCTGGATCAGCAAGTAGCTACCTACCTGACTTTTAACCCGGTAATATATTCCTGTGGGAATACAACCAGAATCTGAAACGGGCGAATAATAAAATAAATTAAAAGTATGATCGTAATAAATTATCGACAGAACAAAACAGCAGATGTATTTGACCCGGGGTTGATACCCCGTAGAGATACCATGTGAACTTCAAGCAAAAGTGTATCACGTAACCCTAGGCGAACTTAGGGCCACGCTAAGGTTACCTATATAAAAGTATAAAAGCAAACATTATAGTATTTGTCAATTCAGTTATAATTACTCAGCATTGACGAACGTTGAAGGGTTTTGACTTTAAGAGCTTCGTTCAGAAACCGGTATTAATTTAAAAATGGAATTGCAATCTAGAGACTCTTTGAATAGATACTAGCAAACCATTTACATACCAACTCGGTAGTAAAGGCAGAAATTTTAAAATGTGATGAATTAAGTGCTTGTGAATTGTGAATGTGTCATTGCTGTTTGTCCTAATGGGCTCAAGTCATTCTCATCAGCACGAGGCGCTCCTGCTGAATCGACTAGTGACATGTCGGAGTAATTCCGTTCGGAATCATGAGTGATTTTGTGAGTGCGTGCTTCAATGGAACGGAACATCTAAACTTGCAATCATGATTATAATTGTGCGACGTAATTACGGCTTCGATACAGAGCCACCAATGACATCTATCTTATTTGCATTATGTATTCTTGTGGAGGTCAGATGTCAGTCACTCCAAGGAAAATATTAAAGTTCAGCATCGCAGTTATACTGGAAAGCCGACAGCCAACGGTTAGGAAAAGGCTCAGTGGATGATGATTTTTACAACTTCGACACAATCATATCTACGTAGACTGCTATCTTGATTGTCAAGGTAGATGTGATTATAGTCGAATTTACACAAAAAATATCAATTTCTCTATTTGTATCGATACTTTCTAAAATTGGAAAAACGCTACGTAAACAAACAAAACTCTTCAACTTTATAATATACTAGTCGACGACGGCGGCTGCGCCCGCGTGATGTAGTATTATAGCCTAAAACCTTATTTATTTATTCTTTATTGTACATTAAAAATATGTAAGTACATAAGTTGGTAATTATTAAAAACAATATGCACAAAGGCGTGCTTAAGTCAAAAAGATGACTTTTCTGCCAGCAGACCTTAGAGGTTTAGAGGATAAAGATGCTTATTGTAGAGAGAAGCAGTGTGTTTAACAAGAAGTATGAAATAAATATAAGTATTATTAATAAAGTAATAGATATCTAAGTTACCTTCCTCAAGAACCACTCTATCCATTGATGAAAACAGCATGACAATCAAGGAGGAATCAAGGAGGTTCTCAATTCGACTGTATATTTTTTTCAATTGACTGGGTGAATCGATTTTGAAAAAAAATCAGGTCCCATTTCTGTAATTTGAAGTCGGTTCTTGTGTCAATTTTTGACGTGTATTTCTGAGTTTGTCGTGAACTCGCAGACAGACAGACGCGGCAGAGGACTTTGTTCTATAATATTTAGTGCAGTATAGTGTGGTAAAAATTTTTGGTCCCATTTCAATTTGGTCCCATTCCAATTTGGTCCCATACCGACAATTTTTTTTCCCATTTCTGTAATTTGAAGTCGGTTCTTGTGTCAATTTTTGACGTGTATTTCTGAGTTTGTCGTGAACTCGCAGACAGACAGACGCGGCAGAGGACTTTGTTCTATAATACTCGTATTTAGTGCAGTATAGATAGTGGTACCATTAACATTGTAAATTACCTAAGTAAATAATAAAACACAGTGTTCTAAATAATCGGTTATAAATACTTACTTCGTCTTCTCTATCTCGAGTCAAAGTTTATCAATATTGTTTACAACATATGTATAGTGACCATGACTTCTGGTTTCAACCGGATATTTTTGTACATGTAATATTATTTAGGTATAACAATATATCCAATACTATAGAACAAAAACACGTAGTACTTACCTATACCTACACAATTTT
This sequence comes from Nudaria mundana, assembly GCA_963556515.1. Classification (NCBI taxonomy): domain Eukaryota; kingdom Metazoa; phylum Arthropoda; class Insecta; order Lepidoptera; family Erebidae; genus Nudaria; species Nudaria mundana. The sequence goes on from OY748300.1 coordinate 4,879,791, forward strand.
ATTTTTTTACAATCAATCAATTAATCAATCAATCAATCAATTTATTTATTTATTTGCGAATATGGGAAACATTTATTTATTTATTTTCCACTGCTACATCTATCATTACAGGGTAAGTCCTAATACAATAGAGTAGGCGATTTATGCTCAATTTTCCTATAATTCATAACATAAAATCAAGGATGGTATTTAAACGTACTTCAATTTATTCCCATTTAATTTAACTAATTTTGTTTAAATTCTATTGGCCGTCTACGATGCATTTAATTTTCCGTTCACGCTGCCCATATCGTGTTACATAATATATTCTGTACAAGTCAATTAGACTGTAATCGCACTAAAGTTCAATACCATTTTTTTGTTAATTTCGCGAGACCGCGGTTGCTCCCAAGTCCATTGACACTAGACGGTATTTCCAGTGGCGCCCGGCGGACTTTGGCCACCCGTGTGGCCTCTTCGAGGGGAAAGTTCAATACCTTGAGTTTAAACAACACTAGACAAATTACATACATAAAAAACCTTCCTCGAGCGCTACTCTATACATAGGTGAAAACCGCATTAATATAAAAATTAAAAAAGTTTTTAAGATCTAAGCTAAATCTTTTGACTGCTTCGGTGGCGTGGTCGGTAGTGAATGCTGGATGTCTCCTATGTATAATATGTATGTATTTACAAAAAAAATGTATTTAAGTATTTATATCAGTTTATCTAGTACTCATATCCATATCACAAGCTCTGCTTAGTTTGTGACTAGATGGCGTTGTGTGAATTGTCCTAACATATTTGTTTATTTAATCTCTGATAAAATTCAAAATGTATGGTCACCCTAATTTTTAATGACTGTCCAGTTGACTTTCAAAACTTTATAATCACCTCTATATAATAAACAATAATACTTTTATGTATGTTTATCAGTAACTAGCTGCCAACCGCGGCTCCGCTCGTATCATTTAGTTTCCTCGTCCTCAATTCCCGTGGGAACACCGCCTACGTTACTCAGGGATAATGTAGCTACTTAACAGTAAAAGAATTTTCAAAATCGGATCAGTAGTTAGAGAGTCTATTTGCTTCAAACAAACAAATCTTTTCTCTTTATAATATTATAGAATGCTGCTTAAACTGCAGAGATTCTATTGAGTGGTATGTAACAATATAGTCCGAGACGCCCAGGACTTTAATTGGCTGTGCCATAGCGGCTGGCACGTAAGACTTTGTTGCCTTGCATCAACATTTCATCGCAAGGTTTCTAATTTATTTTTTTTCAAAATTGCAATATAGCTGCTACTTTTTATTAAATTCATTCAGCCATTTTGGACATAACCCATTATACGTAGGTCACACTATAAGCTTTGCGTAGGTAACTTAAAAAAAACATATTAAAACCAAAATATTATGTTTATTGCTTTTCAAAATATTCTCCTTAACATTTCAAACATTTTTTCATGCGTTCGAACCATTTTTTAAAACAGGAGGACCACAGATCTGAAGGCATGTTTTCTACGTGCTGATTGAACGCCATCACTGCCTCTTCGGAGTTGGTAAAAGTGAAACCTCTCATCAAATCTTTAATTTTAGGAAAACTACAGAAATCACAGGGTGCTAGGTCGGGGCTATGCGCAGGATGGGTGACGAGTTGTACTTTTTCGGAAGCTAAAAATGACTTTGTTTTGTTGGCCGTGTGTGAAGAAGCGTTGTCATGATGTAGGAGAACGCGGCTTTTGGGTCGTCTTTCGCGAACTTTTTCTAACACCCTGGGTAAACAAATGGTAGAATACCACTCGGCATTAACACTCTTTTGATCTTCAAGTGGAATTGTACAGATGGGACCCGTAGCTGAGAAAAAAAACGCGATCATTTTTTTACCAACGTTTCTCGCCTGCCTCACTTTTGTTGACATGTTCTCATTTTCAAACGTCCATTCACAAGATTGCTGTTTTTTTTTTGTGTTCAAAACAGTAAATTCACGTTTCGTCTCCTGTGACAATGTCATAAACAGCATTAGAATGTTCGTGGTCGTACTTCAGTAGCATCTGTGAGCACCTTTCCACGCGAGCCCGCTTCTGCTCCGCTGTCAGTTCATGAGGGATCCAACGACAACAAAGTTTCCGAACTTTCAATTCTTCGTGTAAAATTTTCTGGATTTGACTCACATCAATCCCCTGTACTCCTCGAATTGTCTCATAGGTAATCCACGGGTTTTCTTCAATTAACCGCTTAACAGTAGCCACATTATTTTCGTTGACGGCAGTTGTAGGCCGCCCTTCACGAAATTCGTCATGTAATAAACTCGACCTCTCTCAAATTCAGCAAACCATCACCTCACGGTGCTCAAACAAGGTGCTTATCTCCCAAAAGCATTTTGAAGATGAGCGGCACAGTCTTGCGGAGAGAGAGTACTTTTAAAATCATAAAAAATCATCGCTCTAAAATCTTTTCGACTTATTTCCATTTTCGTTGCATACGTAGAAATTTGATGTGTGATAAAAAACAATTGACAAATGATTTCCTGCCAATTGTTTTTTTTTATTACTAAGAAGGTTGCAACGTTTAAAAAAATATAACATTCCAAATTCAAATAGTTCCGATTAGCTAGAAGTGCAAAACTTTTAGTGTGCCCCATGTATGTGTGCCCGGTGACGGCTTGCCCCCTATTACGTGGGACTAAACTGGCAAATTGTGGGTGTTTAATGCACCTCTGCCTACCCTTTTGGGGAAATAGGCGTGATATGTATGTGTGTGTGTGTGGTATGTAACATCTGTCCTGGCTATGAGAATGTTGGTTTGATTTACAGATTAGTTATGGATATTCTGTAGTGCCCGGCAACGTCAATATGCTACGTGGGACCAACAAAGTTACTGGCAGGGTGTGGGTGTGTATTGCACCTCTGCCTACCCCTTCGGGGATATGTCTGTCTGTAATATCAACATCATAGGGGTTACTATCAATCTAAACATCTTCGGAACCCTAGTAACCTCACGTGTTGAAAGAGCTCCTGGCAGGGTCGCCATGATAAGGTTGTGTGTTGAGAGAGAAATGAAAGATCTGACTCCTGAATACAGTATAAATCTATAAATATGTCTCTTCTTAGGCGACAAGTGTAAATCGTTTGTGTGCCAACTTCTAAGAAACGGCTCGACCGATTTTGACCAAATTTGGCATGCTGGTCGACATCAAACCCGGGAGTGCATATCTCTGAAATCATGAAAATAGAGCTGACCACGGAGGAATAATCACCGAAAATGTCCTGGACATCACAGAAAAACCAGATGATTAAATGGTTGCCATGGAAACACGTGCGTCAACAATGAAAATAGATATTTTTTCATTCTTTTACTTAATTAATTTAAGTCTTCGAAGCTGATTCTGATATGTAATAAAACATTTACTCCGCTCAACATGTGACGGCAATAGGCTTTCCCCCTATTACGTGGGACTAAAATACTGGCAAATTGTGGGTATTTAATGCACCTCTGCCTACCCCTGCGGGGATATAGGCATGATATATATGTGTGTGTGTGTGTTATATTGTAATTTATGCAGTTACTAATATAATGTTTTAAGTCATTGTACACTAACTTACTATAGGACTTAAGACGCCTGAAAAAAAAAAAAAAAATTATTTGTGGCAGACGAAGTGGGGATATTAAATTATATTGGCCAATAACATAAATATCGTTTATCTATATAAATGTTTATGTGCGTATTAACAAACCTTGTTTTCTTCAACTTATCAATAAAGATAAGAAGAGTTGAGATCATGTCCTGTACATAATTATATTTTACTGAAGTATTACATAAAGTGGTTTATTAAATCATTTTGATAATTTAAGTTTCTATAAATATGAAATACTTAATTGACTGCTAAAGACGTTACATAATAAAAACTGCTAAGTAATCAAAAAATATTCGTTTTGTATTAAAAAAAATCCCTTTTCTATAAGCACTATTGATTGCTAAGCAAATAATTACCTCACAATGTTACTAGTGGTTCTGTGAATCGTAGATTTCGGGAGCGGCTTTGTTTAGCAAATTTCTTCTTCAATTTTCTTTATTACTCTTTCATTTGTCATCCAGTCCAAAAAATATCATTCAAATGTTATTCATTGTAAGCATTGTGTGTGTAAAGTTTCATGCAAATCGGTTGATAAATACGGCCTCAAACATGATCTGACAAAACCCGTAGATGGGTACAGATAAAAGAAATTCTCCCCAGTCTGCAAGTTGAAACGGAGCCTTCGGTCGCTTCGCTACCTCAGTCAATAATTATAGCAGCTATATTTATTTAGAAATACTAACATAACGTAACCTTACCTAGTCGGATTACCATAACACTTTAGTAGGTTTTGCTGTGCAATCAATACGTTTTGATATGCAAATCATATTTTTTGTACGTTAAACATCTTTTTTTTACGCATTTGAATATAATAGGTACACTATTGATGTATATTTTTGAATTATTTGTAATACTAGTGTTAAACAAATGGTTTATTTGCAGGGAAAAAAAATATATGTAGTAAAAATCTGATGCTTATAAATTGAGGAGCGATAAGTTGTTTACTGTGAATTTAAATGTATCCCAATTTAAAATACTACTAATGCCATCTATCGTTCGTTTACCATCCCTTCCGAATCTATATCCGTAAACCTAAATACTAAAACCTAGGTATTTTAAAATTAAAATGATTGCACGTTACTTTCTTTCCGTTTCCACTAAAGACGCTGCGCTGATATGAAATAAAGCAAGTAAAAGTTTCATTGATTTCTTAAACCTGTCATTTAATTGATTTAATAAACTATTCGGTACATCGTGATCAGTTGTCTCGGGTATATACGCCCTCTTATGGAAACCCCCAGAGTACTAAACTAAGCCCCCCTGGCTTAGTTCTGACCGGTGACTTCTTAGCACCTCATAAGTCATTATTTCTCATTGATAAGATCTATCTATGGTATTTCATGCACATAATAATATTATTCTCCTTCGAGAGTTACCACTTACTGATAAGAAAATATAAAAAATATATCACAAAATGGCCGAAAAAAACTCGTAATAGCGGGAAAGTGTCCCAAGAGTGCAGTCTCCTTATCTGTGTATAGTGTTGACATGAAATATACAACCATAGAGATAATCCTTAGTTTTTTTTCGTGTTGATGATATTTTAGCGCGAACGTTCTTAAAAAAATATCTCCTACCTATGAAGGTTTTATTACGTCTAAGTAATTTGCGAATTACCTTTTAGATGTTGAGAAGGAAAATGGTGAAAAGTCATTTTAAAAAAGTCTAATTCTGTATCTTCTCCTGATCAAGTTCCGGTCAAAATTGTTTAGTGGTTAGAGTGTGGCGGAGTAATAAACATACGTTACTAATATACTTTCACATTTATTAAGTAGGTATATTTACTAAGATTTTTCTACATATCTTGTAACAAACAACTAAAAAAACACCAACTCCAAATTACCGAAATGGGACCACTTGGGAAGATGTAGCTTTCAATAAATAAAAAGAGAATCAAAATTTGTTCAACCGGTCCAAAGATATGAGGTAACAAACATAAAAGAAACATGCAGTCGAATTGAGAACCTACTCCTTTTTGGAAGTCGGTTGAAAATGGCAATACAATACATGAAGCTAGTAAGTATTCTTTAAAAAAGTAAATAATGGCGTCCAATTGGCTAACCAAATAATGGTTCAACCACGCAGTTTCAGTAACAACTGAAGCTGAAAATTGTGAACTTTATACACGGCTATATACTTAGAAATACGCACCAATGGAAACGCGTCATTCCGTGACCCCGCCAACGATAGGTCACGCCCTAAGTAATTACTTATACGAAGGGATGAAACCCGTGAAAAAGTTCACCTGAACGACAATTGGGAGATCTTTTTTAATGTTCCTTTTCAAAAAGGCTCAGTTTAAATTAAAATGGAAAGCATGTACATATATTATGAAGGACAAGCATTACCATACAACGTGGCAATGCTGCACTCATTCATGCCTCATGCATGAATGAGTGCAGCTTTGAGAACATAATATCCAGTAGGCGACGAGGATCAGAAAAAAATGGATAATATAAGTACCTGAGTTTCTTGCTCGTTGGTAAATTCTCAGGAGAACCAACTTACCGAACCAGCGAAAGAATCATTTTTAAATGGTTATTTATGAACTTAATTTAGTATTTATATAATATTGCTGGACATAAAATTGTAAAATTTTGATATTCATATGTGCCTAAACTGAATAAACGAAATTGATTCTTTGATTCTTTGAGCCGGAGGAGTTCTTCAATTTGGTCTACTTATAAATTTAAGTAGAATATAGAAATGTCATCGTAGGATTGTAAACACCGTAAGATTGTAATCACAGTCGCATGATTGATGGAATTATTGTAATTACTCGCTATTGGAAAAGGGTGGTCGTGAGTTTTTATTGTCAGGTTCTTCTCTCTCATAGTTAGTAAAGTTCGCGAGGCCTAAGCTGAGCTTTGCATTTGTGTAAGTCCACGTACGTGAACGTACAATGTGACTTGTTTTACACACAACTTTTTTACTCTACTTTTCGTGATCATTCACACAAATGCAAAGCTCAGCTTAAGCCTCGCGAACTGTTTAACTTTGAACCTATTTGACTTGTAAAACTAAAACGAAACAAGGGCGGTTCACTAGTCTAATGTAAGAGTGGTTTGTATTATGTAGCACTGAAAGGTTTAAACATCAAAGCATGGAAGTAGTAATGAGAGCGAGGGTCCTTTGATCTTTGCGGTACTCATCAACTAAATAGTACGGTATTCATATCTGGATGTATGATTAAGATATAGGTATTTATTATTAGGTACCTATGAGTTGACAATTTCGTGGGAGCGAAGATTGAATAGGAATATTCATAGTTGTTACCACCGTGACTTCGTCTGCTTTGTATAGTTTTTTCGTACCTAATTCCCACACACATATCACGCCTACATCTTCGAAGGGGTAAGAAAAGGTGCATTACACACCCACAATTTGCCAGTATTTTTAGTCCTACGTAATAGGGGGCAAGCCTATTGCCGTCACCGAGCACATTTATAATGGGTTATGTCTAAAATGGCCGAATGAATTTAATAAAAAGTAGCAGCTATGGGTATTGTAATTTTGAAAAACTTTAAAACCCGTTACCTTGCGATGAAATGTTGAAGAAAGACAACAAAATCTTACGTGGCAGGCGCTAAGGCACAGCCAATAAAGTCCTGGGTCTCGCACTTAGGTAATTCCCGAAAGAATTTTCAAAATTGGTTTGGTAGTTTTGGAAGATTTGATTGTTTGTTTATTTACCTAGAATATGTATTCTAAGTAAATGATAAAATAATCTTTCATCTTTAATAAGTACCAAATTTTTTATTTTTTATTTTTGGACATTTTCACACGCGCCATCTTAAGCTAATATAAGCTTGTACTAAGGGATCTAGACGACTGATAAACACACTTATAGATATATTTCTAAATACATTCATATTACACAGTCGTAATTAATAAAGAGGAAAGATAATTGAACAGAAAGTTAACAATGAGTACCTACCTACTTACTTATTATCACAGATTTAGCTTAGGTATTTAACTAGCCTGTAATTATTATATTACCTACCTTACCTTGGCTTAAAGGTCTTATAAACTAAGCCATAAAATCCCGACAAAAATCTACCACACTTACCTGACAATTTTTTTTTAAATTCCGCGAGACCCCGGCCGCTCCCATGTCCATAGCTGCGGGCGACTCTGGTGACACCCGAAGGTATTTCCCTGCCTAATAGTAACACAAATAGGTATACTTACTTATTTCGCAGACATTACTGTTTTCATTTTTTATGTTTCCGATGGACTCTTAGTGGTTAGGGAAACGATCTCTTTCAGATAGTAAGTTAGCAAGAAACTGTGTCTTCTGAAAATCAATAGCACGAGGGCTCGTAAGAGGGACCGAGAGGGCAAGAGCCTTCGTCCCCTTTGCCTCCGGGCGGCCCTGCGCGGTCAGTTCTACGTACACCTCAAGGCCTTGACTTTGCACAGGTCTAATAGGTATTAGATACAAGATAAATTACTTTGTTTTAAGAAACCACGTGGCAAAATGGCGGGTTTTTTTTTTAATTTTAGCGTAATATTTTTTTTTTTGTTTTTTTATAACACCTCTAAATTATAAGTATATGGCGAAATGTTACAGATGCAATATAAACCATGGGGTTGTCCATCGAAGGATGTACAGGGCGGCAATTTAAAAAAGTTGTAATCATTATAAAAATTATTTTATTTTCCTCCAATTTCTCCCCAATCAAAAGAAAGTCAAGATAAAAAATGCGTTAATTCAAGGAACACTTGTGCTAAATTTGGTAGAGATCCGATTAAAAATAACTAGTTATCCCGACGAACTTTGTACCGCCTCAAATAAAAAAAAAAATATTTTATTATTTCATGCAAATGTATGTAAATTGAAAAACGCAAATTTTTATATAATTGCACAAATTTCGATAAATAGAAGACATTATTAATACTACCTCGGTGGCACAATGGTACTATGTACGGACTGCCATGCTCGAGGTCTCGGGTTCGATTCCCGGGTCTGGTGGATAATGTATAATTCTCTTTAGAATTTTACCCAGATAATTATCCCAGTCTGGAACTTGTGCCCGGTAAATGGCAATAGGCTCGCCCCCTATTACATGGGACCTAACATAGCTGGCGAGATGTGGGTGTGTTTGCACACCTCTGCCTACCCCTTTCGGGGAAAAAGGCGTGATGCTATGTTATGTTATAAATAGACAGACTTGAGAATGCCTCGTGAGTAGGTGAAACATATTATGTCGACGTTATAATGTCTTCTATTTAACGAAATTAGTGCAATTATAATATAAAAATCCAACATCATATACTCCATTGTTTTATAAACGTGTAACCCTCCACCATTTAACTACCTAAATTAAGGAATTTAAATATTGTAACACTATCTAATTATTGAGTCAGATAATTATCGGGATTGAACCCTGATACCTCCGCTAAACAACTAACCCCATCTATCGATAGTATGCAAACATTAACGTAGGTATATTGTACAAATAAATACCGCGAGGGTGAATTTGGGATATATTTTATAAGCAGTTTCATTTTAATAGTTCGAGACGCCCAGGACTTTAATTGGCTGTGCCATAGCGGCTGGCACGTAAAATTTTGTTGCCTTTCATCAACATTTCATCGCAAGGCAATTTTATTGTGTGCCCGGTGACGGCAATAGGCTTGCCCCCTATTACGTGGGACTACAAATACTGGCAAATTGTGGGTGTGTAATGCATCTCTGCCTACCCCTTCGGGGATATAGGCGTGATATGTGTCTGTGTGTGTTAATTTTTTTTTCACACATCGTCATCTAGTCCAAACTAAGCCATAAGCTTGTGCTATGGGATCTAGACAACTGATAAAAATTCTTATATATTTCTAAATACATAGGTACATGAAATACATAGAAAACATCCAAACTCCGAAACAAACATTCGTGGTCACACAAATAATGGATTCGGAGTCGAAATCCGATGCACTACCGACCACACCACCTAAGCAGTTGTCCCATATTAATCTAACTTGGCGTTTTTTTAACATTTTTCATGTCTGCGCCGCTCTGTAATTATCAAGATAACAAAAACTTACAAAAATTTCTTATAAGTTCTCTTCACCAACTTCAAACTAACTCCGACTTAAATCATTGCTTTTAGCTGACATTTTACGAACTTTTTTTCCAAACAAACTATAAAGCTTCTTATCGGCATTTGGTTTCATTTCTCCTTTCGTGAAACAAAGTTGGAATAAATTTATCTCGCGAACCGTTTATCGAAGGGTTAAGATAAGAAGGGCTTAAGAACCCTCCACATTTGTTGAACATCCACTAATCGTCAGATTACTGAAGGATTTGACGCATCAGACACGCTTTTAGCATAGTAGGGTAAGTAATACTTGAAAGATATACTTTTAATATTACCATAAGCTCATCTGTACTTACAAATAAATAACATTGAAATCCAGTTTTATTTTTCTTGGTTTCGGCTTATCTCGGAAACGGCTGACCCGATATTAACGAGATTTTCACTGGCACATAGCTTATGTTATAAGGAATAACTTAGGGTACTTTTACAACAACTACTCTACGCTGAAATATACCGCCGGGTGCCACTGGAAATACCTTCTGCGTGTGAAGAGACTGCAATGGACGTAAGAGCGGCGGGAATAAAAAAAAAACGCTGTCATAATATATATAGAGACATAGACAAGAGCCAGCGCGACGCCCTCAACTCAAATGAATGAATCAAACAAACTTTTTCCGTCAATCGCTATCTCCAATATTTGAATTTAGAATACATTACGGCGTTAATCACACATCACTCGTTCGAAATTCAAACATTTTAACACAAATAAAGATCGGATAACAAATTGGATCGGGGTGTCGATAAGTGCTGTAAAACCCGTATTATAAGATCGCCGTTTTAATTTGATCTCCTACAACGTAAATTGTTACTTGTAAACGTTCACGAAAATAAATACAGAGAAGAGAGGGACAGGTCAAGTTATGTTGGTGTTCGTTACGATTCGGATTTCGAATTGTCAAGTCCTCAAGTGGTAGAAAATCGCATCAGTGATCGAATAGGGATGGGACTGATGCGAGCGATTTTTTCAGTGCTCATTCGTTTGCATTACGATAGTGAAGGGATTATTGTGATGCGATCATACTGTATCATACATCCTTTAGGTACTTACTTATTTTGTGGTAAGTATTCTCAAAATTTATTTATTTATTTAATAGGTCTACCAACGATTGTTACCATCAATACTTACAGAAGGACTTTCACACTAAATAGATCCATAATGCCACAGTCACACAAACTCAGAAATCACAAGTAAGCTTAAACTATATTAATAACTAGTGGTCGCCCGCGACTTCGTCCGCATGGTAATTTGGATTTTTTCCCGTTCCCGTCGCGCCGCGTCATATTTTGAACAATTCACACAATATCTTTATAAATTGTAGCCTATGTGTTATTCTGATGTATAAGCTATATTATTGTAAAGTTTCATTCAAATCCATTCAGTAGTTTTTACGTGAAAGAGTAACAAACATCCATCCATCCATACATACATACATACTTACATGTTTACATACTCACAAACTTTCGCGTTTATAATATTAGTAGGACTAGTAGTTCTGCGAACAGTAGACCTCGCGTTATTTTCGCATTTTCCCCCCGTTTCTCTCCCATTTTCCCCCTAATCGAAAACAAATACAGTCTAATTTTGGCGGGAGGCCCCCAAAATCAGGCTCATACCATAGGATAAAATAGCCATTTTATCTATTGTACGTCGGTACAGCGTCATTAATGGATAAAATTGCATGCCTACAATTCAGTCTATTTTTAACTTAGTACAATACCTCTGCTTGTCTAACTTCAATCTATAGGTACTACTATTATAAAGAGGAAAGATTTGTATTTTTGTTTGTAATGAATAAACCCAGAACCTACTGTGCCGATTTAAAAAAATATTTTACCATTGGAAAGCTACATTCACCCTGAGTAACATCGGCTACTTTTTATCCCGGTATTGTGTTCCCACGGGAACCGGGAAATCACGCGGGCGGAGCTGCGGCGATCAGCTAGTATACGATAAATCAGAACGAACAAGAAGCCACTACGCTAAACGCTGCTTTAGATAGGATGAAAACCTTCAAAAAAACCAGGCAAGTGCGAGTCGGACACAAACGGTTCCGTATCAAAACGGCAAAAAAATTACGTTTGTTGTATGGGAGCCCCCTTAAATATTTATTATATTCTGTTTTTTAGTTTTAAATTCTGTTTTTTAGTTGTTTGTTGTTAAAGCAGCAACAGAAATACATCATCTGTGAAAATTTCAACTCTCTAACTATCGCCGTTCATGAGATACAAGACTGGTAACAAGTGGACGGAATGACGAACGGACGGACAGCGGACTCTTAGTGATAGGGTTCCTATTTTACCCTTTGGGTACGGATCCGTAAAAAAGAAATCAACGCCGAATCTCGAATAACGGTAAACGCCAAACATGCCAAAAACCGTTAATACTGATGACAAAAATGCAAAAATTAATTTCAAGCAGATATTATATGTAGAAGACAAGACTGGCAACCAACTCCTACTCGTGTAGTCCTCTTTCTGATCTCCTCATTACCATAAACTGTAATTAACACTCATCTCCCTCGTACTAGACGCAAATGTTCAAATTAAAGAAAGTTATTTTCGATTCGGATATCCTTACACGGTAGCACTTTGCGGAATTTGTACAAAAAGTACGGAATTCCGAGGGGCGGAACCACCTGTGTGTAATCCGCATACTTTACAACAATACAGGCTGGTTGCAATATGAAATTTTTAAAATTCGAATTTTAGCGACATTTTCTTTAAATCATCGGCATAAAGTTTGAACTTTGTACATATAGTCAAATAGTTATTTTTTTTTGTGAAAACACTGAAATATTTTTACTAGTGCTTCTGTGAACCGTAGACTTCGGGAGCGGCTTTGTTTAGAAAATTTGTTCTTCAATTTTCTTTATTACTCTTTCATTTGTCATCCAATCCAAAAAATATCATTCAAATGTAAACAAGGAGTGTGTGTGTAAAGTTTCATGCAAATCGGTTGATAAATACGGCCTCAAACATGATCTGACAGAACTCGTAGATGTAGAGATGTAGAGGTACAGACGAAAGAAATTCTCCCCAGTCTGCAAGTTGAAACGGAGCCTTCGGTCACTTCGCTCCCTCAGTCAATAACTAATTTTAGGTACTAATAACGCTTAATTCCCGGAAGCTAGAAGAAATACACCCAAAATCCGTCAGTTATTTTACAGGTCCCATTTAGTAACGGGATTATAATGACACTAACTTGGAACTTTCATTTAATTAAAATGTAGGTACTACACACAGTTCGCGAGGCCTAAGCTGAGCTTTGCATTTGTGTGAGTGATCACGAAAAGCTCTGTGTACAACATATGTGTGTGTAAAACAAGTCACATTATACGTTCACGTACGTGGACTCACACAAATGCAAAGCTCAGCTTACGCCGTACTATTATTAATTTAAAATGTACTCGGTATTTAGTTGAGCGAGCGAGTGTAACGAGCGAAGCGTTTACATTTCGAGATTGGACAGTTTTGCTTTCGTCTGTCGGTATATGTGTTCCGGCCTAGCAGCCACAGTTTTTATCCGATCGTCACGAAACTTGTCACATTTTTTTCGTCGTGAGTTTTTTGGATTGGGGGGAAAAAGCTCAAATAATGTTTTTAATGTTCGCGAGGTGTACTGTTCGACCCTATGGTCGAACAGTACAAGAAAGTAAACTAGTAAAATACTAGTGGTCGCTCTATAGCGACCACTAGTATTTACATTACTTCGTCTTGTGTTTCATGTAGAATGTATGTAAAAAATGTAACATCCAACTTTTCTTAAACATCCTGTATATCTGTTACTCGACCCCGTGGGAGAACGTAAAGGATCATTTCTACCAATATTCTCTTCAACCATGAAATAACTGTTTTTGTACCCGCATTTCTGGAGTGTAGTTGATCGTGGAAACATACAAAACCAAATTTGTGATTTTGTTATTGGTGTAGTTAGACGAATAATAGACCAAAATATGAGCTCTGAGTCTATGGACTTACTCGAATAGGAACATTTTGTTTTAAATTGCTTTCTATAATCAGTAGGTATTTGAATCATTCCTATTTGTTCCAAAAAGTTTAAAGTTTGCGTTTGCCTAATAATTCAAGAAGATTTTAATGGTTATTTTCAATGCAATAATTAGCTGTACTGGCATTCTGACTGGATTCAGATTTTATTGAGCGAAGCGAAGCGAAGCTCTATCATAGACGACAAGTTTAAATCGTTTGTGTGCCAACTCCTCCGAAACGGCTCGACCGATTTTGACCAAAAGCATGCTGGTCAACACCCGGGAGTGCATATCTCTGAAATCATGAAATAGAGCATAAAAAAGTTAAGAAAATTTGCTCCGCTCAATATTTGCAATTAGTAGCATGCATTGCATACCTAGTAATTAAGTAGGTACGTTATTGAGCGGAGCGAAGAGGAGATCAATCTTAGGCGACAAGTGTAAATCGTTTGTGTGCCTACTCCTCCGAAACGGCTCTACCGATTTTGACCAAATTTGGCATGCTGGTCGACACATCGACATACCCGGGAGTACATATATCTGAAATCATGAAAAGAGAGCTGACCACGGAGGAATAATCACCGAAAATGTCCTGGACATCACCGAAAAACCAGATGATTAAATGGTTGCCATGGAAACACGTGGGTCAACAATGAAAATAGGTTTTTTTTTCATTCGATTAATTAATTTAAGTATTCTATTCTGATTCTGATATGTAATAAAAACATTAGCTCCGCTCAACATTTGCAATTTAGCAGCATGCATTGCATAGGTAGGTACCTAGTTTTTATTAATGCAATTGGAAAAAAAATATAATCTGGTGTCCTTATTGTAAATTTCAATACCTACTATTGATTGTTTTTAAATATTTAAATACAAAAGTGATGAATTCCAAATCCAAAACAAATGAAAGTTTCGCATGATTGATGTAATTTTATAATTCGGATTTTCAAATTGGAACACGTGCAATTCAAACTTTCCGTTTCTCTCCGACCCAAATCGTGGGAACAAGAGAACAGGTGTCCGTTCGAAAACCAAATGTTTTCGCTGACAACATACAAATCACTCGTCAGGAAATGAAAAAAAAAAACGTCATTCCCATAGATTGGCGCGGGGTGTTTTGGCTAATAAGGGGTGAACTGATTTGGAATTTGGGGTGGATATTTGTGGTTGGATTCCGATAAGAATTCAAATTCTCATTTGCATCTAGTTATTTGAATTTTTAGTACCTAAATCTTGCTAATGTACCTTTACTCCAACTTACCGTTAAATCTAATTATTTTGGGCATAAGCTCTTTGGTGATAAACCCTAAATACTACACGTTAGATGGTCATAATTACGCTAAGAAGCCCAGATACAGAAGAAGAAGATACAGAAGATAATGGCATTCACTTCTTCGCAGTATATAGGCAGTGGTAGTACAAGTTTCTCCCAAATAGGATTTTCAAGCAATATTAGTAAATTTGACTAAATAAAGACCCACCGATAATATCTTAATAAACTGGAACATCCACCCACATGTCCACTTTTTTCCACGACAATTACATCTAAATACCCATAAAATTAATTGTTACAAATGTAACTACTTTCACACGGAACTCCTTTGAACCGACCGTGACACTGGACGCACGTCATAATGACCATTGCGTCTTTTATGAAAAATGAGAACAACTAAAATCTACCGCCAAAATGATAGTCTACTCCATAATAGACTTTATGACATGTAAAATAGAGCTTAAAGATAAAATGTTTTTGATGTTAAATAAAGTTGTCAGTAATTTGACGTATCAATACTCATTGACAGCTGCGGTCAGCCATTTTCTTTTTTTGTCTGGTAGATTTACGATGTCCACCCACATTGGCATGCGCCTATTACTTTATGAACATTATTACATGGTTATTATTGTAATGTATTGTACTGAAATAGTATTGTAATTAATACGTTGTGAGTTGAAACCGGTTTTACTATAAGCGTCAATACCGTGAAATGAGATACCTATAGCGGTTTCCTTTGAGATTTTTTTATGATTATTAGTGTAATAGGTCTAGAAGGTTGTATTTGTAAGTAATAACTTAAAAAAATAATATCAAATCGTGAACCAAATGGTTTAGCACGAAGCGATGGAAAGAGACCGGACGGTACGTCGTTGCTACCGTGGAAGATGGGAAGGCCTTTGGTGTGGGACGCTACATGCGTTGACTTGACACCTTAGCACCTTCACACCTTCCAAGCACATCCGGATATGCCGGCGCTGCTGCTGCATCGGCTGAAGGCCTTAAACGGCGTAAATATGCTAACCTAGCAGGTGATTACATATTTGAGCCGTTTGGGGTTGAGACACTGGGGTCATGGGGTCCGAGTGCTCGCCGCCTTTATAGAGACATTGCTAAACGCCTAATCGATACTTCTCAGGACCAGAAGGCTGGCTATTTTCTGGCCCAGAGAATAAGTATCGCCATCCAACGTGGCAACACAGCCAGCATTCTGGGAACCTTCCCAGTCGGCAATGACGCGGAGGATTTTTTGGGTGCAAAGGGGCCCTTCTTACATCTATCGGGCCCTAGCGACCTCACCTGCTAGTGGCCCTGCTAGTGGCGCACCTGCTGATTAACGAACGAGGTTCGTTTATTACGGTACCCATGTGGTGGCTTCGGCCCCTACGTGGATACCAGGTGGTACAACAGTGTTGGTCCGGGGGGGTACCACCGTGCAGCTGTGCTAAAGCCCCCCAAGTAACCCAGCCCAGGCTGGGTTGCGTTAGGGGTTCAGCAGCTGCACTGCCGGGCCCAGGGCGATGTATGGTGCGGCAGGCAGGGGTCCAGTGGGGGCGAAGCGGAGTCTAGTGTGGGTGGTGTGGGTCGATTCGCCGGCCAGGGAGACCCTTAGCAACGGCGTTGCCGCGGCCGCCCGCAACATAGTCATGGGGCCCGCCTGGGACCAACCACCCCAGGAGGCTGCCCCACATGTTGCGCATAATCCTGATGTGGGGTCGCCGCTCCGGGTGGTAACCGGTGTGGGGTAGCGGTGGCCTTGCTTCAGGGGGGTTTGGGAGCCCTTCCGTCCGGCGGGTCGGCTCCGACATAGCCACACGGTTCTAGACGAAGCTAGCCTCTGCACTTTGTCACTTACTGCCGCACCAAATGACGCCCTGTCTTCACGCTTCCCTATATCTCATCATGACAGTGCAACAAAGTTATAAACGGTACACAGCGGCCTCTAGAAACCCCACAAAGTCGATTCCTTTTGAGGTGGAGTTCGTGAATATCCGCGGATTCCATGCGAACCTCGATACCGTCCACCATCACCTAGAGACGGCACGGCCTTCTGTGATGTTCCTTACGGAGACACAGATACGCCACCCTGACGACACGTCTTACCTCAGTTACCCGGGTTATGTCATTGAGGAACAATTCCGTGACAAAGCCGGAGTGTGCGTGTTCGTTAGGGCGGATGTCTGCTGCCGCCGGTTGCGCTGTCTAGAGAACCCCTCCTACTCCGTCCTTTGGCTGCACGTGGATCATGGCTCTATGAGCCAGATCTACGTGTGCGTCTACCGCTCCCACACAGGGGGCACTGGGACAACAAGGCTTTTCGAATACCTCAGCGAAATGGCTGACGATGCGCAGGTGCGGTTCCCGAACGCTGACCTGGTTTTCCTGGGGGACTTTAACGGTCATCACGTTGAGTGGCTCATGCGGGACGATCCGCCCATGCATTCGCTCTCTCCCACGGGCTGACCCAGATGGTACAGGGGATCACCCGGATACCTGACAGGTCAGACCACACGCCCGCCTTGCTGGATCTACTGCTGACGAGTCGCCCAGCCGAGTACAGTGTGTCGGTACGCGCCCCACTGGGCACTTCCGACCACTGTGTGGTGCACGCCAGCTTCCAAGTGCCACCGCCTGCTCGTGCTGAGCAAATGACTCGACGACTATGGCACTACTCGTCGGCAGACTGGGACGGTCTCCGCGATTACTTTGCGTCCGTCCCGTGGAGCCAACGCTACTTTGTAGGGAAGGCGCCTTCGGATAGCGCTGCTGCCGTTGCTGGCGAGATCAGTCTAGGGATAGAATATTATATCCCTTTCACTGATGTCGCCAGCATCCGCAAAGCTCGCCCCTGGTTCGGGCGTGAATGTGCCGAGGCTGTCCAGAAAAAACAGTCGGCGTATCGCGCCTGGGTCAGGGCTCGGGCGGCACGTGACCCGAATGTGAACCGCCTCAAAGCAGCGTACAATAGGGCCACTAGGTTCAGCAAGAGGGCCTTCAAGAGAGCGGATGCCCAGCGCGTCGCGCGGCTTGGTCAGGAGCTCACATCCCACCCCACGGGCAGCCGTGGATACTGGCAACTGGCCAAAGCCGTACAGTCAAATTTTTGCCAACCCTCGCTGCCACCACTGCGTTTTCCTGATGGATCACTGGCTCAAAAAGCCCAAGAGAAGGTGGACATGCTCGCAGACCTCTTTTTTGCAATGGGGGCCTCATATCGGGAAAATTTCGGCCAGGCTTAGTTCAGCAGCCTATGCTGTCAAAAAGATCAGACAACTTACAGACATTAAAACGGCGCGTCTTGTCTACTTCAGCTATTTCCACAGTATCATGACATATGGCATACTACTGTGGGGTAACGCTGCCGATATTGAATGCATCTTTGTGTTGCAGAAGAGGGCTGTCCGAACTATCTATGGAATGGGGTCTCGGGAGTCATTAAGAGATAAGTTTAAGCATATTAACATCCTTACAGTGTATTCCCAGTATATTTATGAAATTTTATTGTATTCCCACAAGAACAAAAGTAAATTTGTGAAAAATTGTGATAATCATAATCTAAACTTAAGAAATAAGGATAAACTGGCTGTACCTAAATTTAGGCTTCATAAAGTATAGCTTCTTTTGCGGTGAACTTTATTCGAATGTACAATACATTGCCAACCGAAATAGCAAATTTATCTGTCAATAAATTTAAAAAACTAATAAAAAGTAAATTGTGCCATAAAGCTTATTATAGTGTTAATGATTTCTTAGATGACAAGGCTGCCTGGTTGTAACACGAATTGCTTCTTTCTAAATAACTCTGTATTAGATTTAAGATGAAATATTTTGAAAAAAGCCGAACTGAGTTTCTTGAGAGCTCTTCTCCGTCTTGTTGCATTTTGGAACCCTCGGTACAGTCACACCAACTTTTGACGAATCTAAATAATTTTCTAAAAATTTCAAAGATAATAAACGTTATTTTATTTTTTTTATTTTAAAATGGCGGCGTTATCACCTAGAGTGATCTCTTACAGGCAAGCTTTGGATGGACATAATAATATAGAAAGTATGAGAGATTTATTAGGAGATTTAATTTAAAGTAGATACTTACCTATTTATTTTCGAACTCAGTTAATCAAACTTCGAACAGTTTACCTATGTATAATTTTACAATATGAATCACAAAACTATAGTCTTGGACTAGAATCAAACCAGTGACTGGTCCCTTTCCAGAAGGAACGTTCTAAAAACTAACCAAAACACCACTAGCCCAAGACATTTAATGTTGTGATCATATTGCGACTTACGGCGTCGTTTACCTATAATCTCTAATGATAACGTAAAATAAAGCAAACCCGGTCAGATTTTAACCCCCATTTGCCAATGAGGAACTTTAACTTGTGTGTGTATTTGTTTGTCTGTGACATCATAGCAGCTGAATGGATGGAACAGTTTAGATGAGGCTTTTCTTTTTGTTGGAGATAGAAGGGACCAGTGATACCACTCATAATACACACACAAGAATCAGCGCAATTTTTTTTAGGTTTTATTTTGAATTTTGGTTAGAATTGTAGAGTGTAATTTATGCTTTCGATTGTCAGAACTTGGTGGAACATAATAGTAATACCACAATTTTTTATTGATAATGACTTGACCGGCATAATCAAGTATGCAGGCCAGTGACACGATTAATCTATTGATAAATTGTATTAAGTACCTACCTATAGAATATGTGAAGTGAATTAGTGTAAAACACCTTTGAAGATGACATAGAGCGAAACTGGTCAGGTCCTATTACCAATAAAAAAATGTGGAATATCTGTACAAGTGAGTCATTTATTTATTTAATCTTTATGCTCAAGAATATGTAAAAAGGCGGACTTAATGCCAAAGGCATTCTCTACCAGCCAACCTTAGGGTGATGCAGAGAATCGACTGAGTAGGTGCATATACGGTACACTTGACTATAGAAACTAAAAGACTTACTTACATAAATATATACCCAAATAAACTACACATATTTTGTTTTTTTTTTTTTTTACTAATAAAGTACCGTAGTACTTTATTTAGATTACAATCTAGCCAAATAGACTAATAAGTAAATACATTTCATCTAATTTACTACGTCAACATAACACTAAGCATGCGTCCATTAACAATTACTCAGTTTTTTAATAAGGCGAAGACACTTTGTTCGTGTGTTCTTTGTACGCAGCACTTATCACTACATTTATTTATATGTCACTAAAAACACTACACTAACTCGAACGGTTTCGTTCGTTTCAGTCTTCTCTTACTATATTAGTGATGTCAAGAAGCTGGATTGCCTCAACATTCACATGGTTATCAAGTCTGTTTTCGTGAGCTTCTGCATATTTTTGTATGACTCGATCAACGTCGTCCATGTCTAGGTCTCGGTGTAGATCGCAGTTGCGAATGTACCAAGGTGCAATAACTATGTCCCTGAGCACTATATTTTGGAATCGTTGGATGATTTGACGATTGCTCTTACTGGTACAGCCCCAAAGCTGGATACCATAAGTCCATACTGGCATTAATACCTGTTTGTATAATAGGACTTTGTTGTGTACTGATAGGGGAGAGTGTCTTCCAAGCAGCCAGTACATTTTCTGGTAGCGTATTTTCAATTCTGTTCTTTTTTTCTTGACGTGGGCTTTCCAGCGCAGCTTAGCGTCAAGTGTCATACCCAGATATTTAGCTGTATTTGCGTATGGATGCTACACATATAACATTAATAATAATATAAAATAGATATACATAACTATAAGAATACCCACATACAAACATATGCATATTACGCATACATAACATTATATATCTACTGAACAGTAAACATACACACACACAGATAATAACGACCACTTACTTGGAAGTTACTGAGACGACTCTGTCAGTAGGTTAAGATAGTGCTGACGAACTTTTCTTTTAAAAATATAACGGTTAGTGGACATTCTGATATCGAGAGGAAGGGCGTTCCAAAGAAGGACAGATTGAACGAAGAGTGGACCAGACTAGATGTGTGACTAGGGCACAAAAGAAGCTGATTTCATAATGTATTAATTGACCGAGCGAGCGAAGCTTTTCAGTTTTAACTCGAGGACTGGCCGATTTGGCGTTGTTGGTATGTGTGTCAGTTCCGGTCTACAGGCCGCATTTTTCAGTCGATTTTCATGAAATTTGGCACAAGTGTTCTTTGTTGCAAGGCGCAACTTTTGTCGAAGGGATTTGTCGATTGGGGGGGAAATGGGGGAGAAATGGGGGGAAAATGCATTTTTCAGCCGATTTTCATGAAATTTGGCACAAGTGTTCTTTGTTGCAAGGCGCAACTTTTACCGAAGGGATTTTTCGATTGGGGGGGGAAAATGGGAGAGAAATGGGGGGAAAATGCGAAAATAACGCGAGGTCTACTGTTCACAGAACCACTAGTTGTAGAATAGTTATGGATTCTCTATAGTTCCTTTTTTTATTTTATTTTTTTTAGTTGCACTACCCAAGGCCGCGGCCGCTCTAACGTCCGTTGCCGGGCCTCTCTGGTTACAAACAGAACGTATTTCCAGTGGCGCCCGGTGGACTTTGACCACCTCTGACTGACTACGGAACTCGGCGGGGAGGGTACGCTCCCTCTCCCTCTCGGCCGCCTCCTTCGCGAGCACGACTTGCTCGCAGAAGGACACGGTCGCGTTCCACCTACTCCCACTGGAGACCATGGCTTGAAGCATGGTCTCCAGCGAGAGGGTATCCACGCCCAGACCCACTACGAGGTCCCGGCGCTGACTCGCCCACGCTGAGCATTCCACCAACGTGTGGAGTGCGGTGTCGTCGTCGGAAACCTCGCAGTGTTGACACCGGGGTGTGACCTCACGACGGATGCGAAACAGATAGCTACCGAAGCATCCATGCCCGGTAACGATCTGCGTCGCACGGTCGTGAGGTCACCATGCTGCCTCTGCAGCCAATCGTCCATGATCGGTCTCACCGCCACGATGATGGTGGTACCCCACTTGGGTTGCTCAAGTCGCACACTCCATGACTCCATGAGATCCTGGCGGAGTTGGGACCGCTGGTCACCGATTTCTCGAGACGCAGGCCTGTGGTCCCGCTCCAGCGCCAGGGGCTCTCGCTTCCAGGTCCCATGGAGGGGTCCCGGCTAGGAGACATGCAGCCTCTCCGGAGATCGTGCGGTAGCCCCTTATTGTTTTGACGGCCAAGGTCCTCAACGGTCTATTAAGGAGTGTTGAGTTGTTGGCCGTCTCTCCATAGTTCCTGGTATAAGCACCTGGTATAACCCCTATTACGTGGAACCAACAAATATAAATGTATGTATGTTTTGCGATACGTAAAATATATCCTATAAATGTTTAAATAGGAAGAATTGTAGATAGGCCTAATTAAGCTGAAGCCCGACTAATGCATAGGTACCTACAGAGACGCATTATCCACTTTTGTTACTTCACAGACAAAAGTTACTAGAGACGTTACTATTTCATTTTCCGTCTTTTGTGACTTGACTTCCGTTTGCTCGCTGGCTTCTTAGTACGGTAACCATAAAAGTTTTAAAAATTTAGGACATTCTCACACAACGTAATAGTCCAAATTAAGTTAAATAAAAGCTTGTTCTATGTGATTAAGCTAGACAACTGATGACAAATGCACACATAATATTATATAGGTATATAACCCAAAACTCCGAAACAAACATTTGTAAATTACACAAATATGTGGTTCCACTCGGGAATCGTATCAGATACTCCAGCGTCGTAAGCACTGCACTGCAGATCAGTCCACTGATCAAAAACTGGTAAATAAATATCGGTAAATGTTTAAAAAAGTTGTAAACCTGAATTATTAACGTAGGTCACTAAAAGATAAATAGGTTTTATGTTTTTTTCTTACTATCTATAGATACGTTAGGGATATTCTGTGCTATAGGTAAGTACATTCTTTACGTTATAAGGTGGGATTATTTTTGTTTGCAGGGCAGGCATCTTTGAAATAAAACAAAAAATTTTGAAAGCTTTTACATTAATATATAACTGAATGAGACAAAAAGTAGATTATCGCACTCAAGGATAATAAGCCTTGAGTGCGATAGTCTACTTTTTAACCCAGTGATTGGCCCCCGTTAGAATTGAGAGCGAAAAAACTAGACCACATGGGGTAATAGGGCGATAGTACGAGCTATCAGCGAGAGTGAGGTCTTTAAGACTCGTACCAACTAAACGACGTCTTCTTGTCTAATTGATTCCTTTGCTATTCCTCTGAAATAACGTACGATCATCTAATAACAGGTGTTAAGGGTAGCTTGAGCCTTCAATAAAAACCAACTGGTATAACCACAGAACTTCAATATCGCCAATGAGTTGTGAAGGTCAGATGGCAGAAAAAATAATCAAAGTTCAACCATGTAGCAGTTAGAAAGTCGACTCAAACTTGGTTTGGATTAAGTCTCAGTGTATAATGATGTCTGTGGTCACCCTACAAGCAGTACAGTCGGCACCGCAATAGTATTACGTGTCAAACACAATCCTCTTACCCACCCCACTGCTCATCAGTCTTTAACAGCACTTTTTGTGGCTTCATGCAAAACTTAAGATTGATGTATAGGTACCACTACCAACCCAATTTTTTAAATAGTACATAGATTACATTCATAATGAGTATAATCACGAATGTTTATCTGAAGAGGTTAATAGCATCAATACACCCACTTTTCGCCAGTAACTTGAAAGAAAGAAAGAAAACACATTTATTTGCACACAAGAGGACGTAATACAGATAAATATACGGTACACAACCGCACCATTACCGAAAACTTTATATCTACCTAGTCCCTAAATCTTTCCTCTAAATAAGCATAAGTCTGTGGTCTATCTACGGGCCAACTTTCATCCAAACATTATTTAAATGATTAGCAAACGTTCTCGAATATTATTCAGAATCACACTGTAACCTGTAACATTCCATTAACATTCAAACATATCCATTACTAGATTATCTTTTAAAAGGTGCTAACAGACAGAAAAGACAGTTATTATAGAAAATATTAATAGTTTAATCCCCATTCATGTTTTCATAATCTTATCAGTCAGTCGTATTTTAAAAACAGATGGAGCTTTTACCCGCTCTTATTTTTACCCCCGCGCTGTAATAAATAACTTTATGGACATAAAGTAAAGATCATTTTACTTTGAATCTAAAACCACAAGCGCTGTCGGATTTCACGGCTTATGAAAAAAGTTATAGAGTTCCATTTTTGAATCTCATAGTCCTTAAAATGTTGCCAGTGAAATAAAAACATTTCTAAATGGTAGTAAGTTTTATTTTCCTTTAAAGTATTTTTTCGAGTGATTTATTCCGAAAATGAACTAAAAGTGAGTTGTATTAATAAACCACAAGTATGCGAGGGTGGAAGTGAGGTCGGGGGTGAGTTCCGCCATTAGTGTGTTTGAACATGTCTAATGGTTCCTGAAAAATTTGTCGCAGGCTAAAGGTGACTTCACATTATGCCGACATGATGCACATGCTAATGTTACTTTTTTAAGTAAAAATTCAAATTTGGATCATTATGGTAATACCTACTCAAAGTGACAGCAAATAGGAATAGCCTCGCCAACGTTTCTTTCTATCGTTTCAAGGAATAAGACGTGTTTTTGTGTGTTTCTGACATAGAAATGTTTCAGACATCTAAATGTTTCAGTAGTTATGCTTCATTATAACAGAAAAGCACCCAAAACATATCACATTATAAAAAAGAAAAAAATTACCTTTGAGGACCCACATAGTGCAATTAACTATATAAATATTCTTATATCTTGTGTGTAAAAAGGAAATGGTCTCATATATCACAAGTGTCGTGGTAGGAAGTCGCACGTGCTCAACTACAACCCTCCTTGGACGTGGGTCAAGTTACCATAAAGTTCCGGATGGTTTGGTGTCTATGAGTGCGGTGTCTTGTCTTTGGCAGCATTACGTGACAGGTATAGGACTGTCATTTTGACGTTTAGGTATTAAGTAGATTTCGTGGCCAGTTGTTAATCTTTATCAATCTCATTTTAACAGTTAGACTTCAATAAATTTTACTATAAGGCTCCTGTTTTGCAACTGAGTTTGGTGTTGGTGCTGTGTATACCTACTTAAATTGGTTTGTCATTGATCATAAGTTTACTTAAGTAATAAAAAAAGTTTGTTTTCCAGAAAGCGTAAATAGAGTCATATATTTTTCGCCCATTCTTTCCCAGTAACCAGTACTGATCTACCAAAGCCTCGGTCATAGTCGGTGCACCACTTGTGGGTTAACTTAATTGGGCATCTTAGATCTTGATGCGACCTCTCTACCTATAATTTACACCAGTCTTTTAGAAATCTATAGATTGATATTGAATTTAGAATTAATTAGAGAAGAGGGCAACAACTAGTTGACGTTCGAAAAGAATGTAACTTTACCTTAGGTTTAAGGATTTTTGGAATCGGTCCAGCAGTTTTGGAGTTTATTCGGATATACATACAAAAATACAAATCTGTCCTCTTTATAATATTATTGTAGATATTATGCTTCATAGGCGCATTGCAGACGAAGACAACCACATTTGACAAACCACATAAACAGCCACAAATCGTCCATAAAACTGTTGTGAAATAAAAAAGGCTTCAACAAAAAATAGCATATAATGCACTCGTAATAAATGTTGTCTTAAAGGCAGTCGGTAAAATTCATTGGCCCTAAACATATTTTCCTCTTACAGTATTGCCAGTACTTAATTTTTAAAACTACCACTTGGTAATATGGTTTCTTTTTACATAAACACCAGAATAAGTTTTTGTACTTGCGTTGGCTGGATATCATGAGTATCTACCAACTAAAATGCTGTTTTCTTTTTAAATGATACCTACAGATAAGACTCAAATGTTGAGCGGAGCTAATGTTTTTATTACATATCAGAATCAGAATCGAACACTTAAATTAATTAATAAAAAAAATAATTATATTTTCATTATTGACGCACTTCCATGGCAACCATTTAATCATCTGGTTTTTCGGTGATGTCCTGGACATTTTCGGTGATTATTCCTCCGTAGTCAGCTCTATTTTCATGATTTCAGATATATGCGATCCCGGGTATGATGTCGACCAGCATGCCAAATTTGGTCAAAATCGGTCGAGCCGTTTCAGAGGAGTTGACACACAAACGATTTACACTTGTCGCCTAAGATTGAGCTCCGCTTCGCTCCGCTCAATAAACGCATACTATAGGGTTCCGTAGTTAGCCATTATATGCTCTATAACTCCTAAACTAACAAAATTATCTGGACCGTTATAGTTTTCCTTCAAAGTTCATTATATGGACTACCATCATGATTTTTTTCAGATAAAGTTGAATATCTTGCAAACGGACACTTAAATAAAAAAAATGTCTTAGCGACTTCCCAATTGTTTAAAAAGACCTATCTTATGATACCTCACAAGATGGGGCTGACGCGAGAAACAAAAAAACATCCCCACTTTACTTGTAGAGGAGCTACCCCACAATTTCTTTTTAATAATTTTAATTTAGCACTTTGTTGAAATATACCTACACGTATCCGTGCAAAATTTCATCTTTCTAGCACTAACTGTTTGTACGTACGGACATGACGTAACTATAAGGGTTCCAAGACTTTTACTACGGAACCCAAAAGCATAAAGTAAAAGTATATTTTTCACGGTCCCAATACCCACGGGATCACTTTACTGGAATAAAAACTATGCAATGTGTAAATTCAGAAAATTATCTAAGTATTATATGTGGCAATTTTTATATAATTATATCTGTTTGTGAACATACTTTCCTGAATTCTATTGTGAAACCGCAGTGCGTTCACTTCTAACGATTTTAAAGTTAAGAAACCTAAGAGAAAGTGTTTCTTAGCCTACAACTAGATAAAAAAAAATCTCTTCTATGCAAAACCTTGGTAGCTGGCAACATACATTTTGAAACGAGACAATTCGTAGTCTTTGCGCTGTATTATTTCCATACTTAAAGAAATAACGTCTGTTTCATGAATAAACAGACAGTGTGAATAGCTCTTATTTGTATTATAAATAAAGTCTAGTGTTCTGTGTCGAATGAATGTTTTAAATTTGGAATACCGAAGCGATATCAAACAGCGAAGACGGGGGTGTAGACAAAATGTGTCACTTTTATAACCATAGAGGAAGACAAACTTGGAATATGTACATAGATATGGGAATAATATTATTATTTTTATAATCTGTGATTTGGTTAAAATTCAAAAGCAGCTCAGATTTAAAAAAAAAATTGTATCTACCTTTAATTTAAGTATTTAACCTACCCTTAAATTACATTAAAAAGATCATTCGTAGTTCCTTAGGGGACACTATAATACCTGACTTATAAGGTCACAAATCTAAATGTATCAGAGCGCATGTAAAAAAATATACCATAGAAATCAACGATATGTCATTTATAAAAAAAACTATCTAGGTACACTATGCAGGCCTATTTTTTTAAATAATATCTAGCAACCGTTTGCATTAAATTGTACTTATGTATTACATCGGTTTTTTTTTATTTATTTTTTTTATTTTTATATTTGTGTCGACAAATTGACGCCACCCGCCTGATGGTAAGCTGTGGTGACGTCTGGCGATTGTGGGCGACTCTCACAGTACACAGGAATACTATGGAGAGTGGCCCTCAACTTGACGACCCAGTGATGTGCCTCTTCACGCTTCGCTTAAGGAACCCAGGGTTATATGTTGGAGGAAACACGTGCGCAGGCAGGGCGTTCCAAGCCACTATCGTTCGGCAGAGAAACGACCGTTTAAAACGTTCGGTTCTTGCGAAGACGGTTTCCACGGTATGAGAGTGAAATCTATGCCCGGCACGCGTTGTTCGGGATCGGAAGGGAGAGGGTGGGATCAGGTTGAAGAGCTCTTCAGAACACTCACCGTGGTAAATACGGTAGAACGCGGCCAAGGAAGCGATTGTTCGACGCTGAACTAGCGGCTCAAGGCTTCCCGTTACCTCCGGACAGTGTATAATGCGACAAGCGCGTCGCTGCATAGCGTCGAGAGCGCCCAGCAAATACTTCGCGGAGCGGTCCCAGAGGTGAGAGCAGTATTCGACGCAGGGTCTAATCTGCGTTTTGTACAGCAGACACCTCTGGTGCGGTGTAAAGAATCGCTTTACCTTGTTCAGTATTCCTAATTTCCGCGAAGCTAACCCAATAGATCTCTCAATGTAGTTTGTGTTATTGAGCTCTCGACGAACGTCTATACCAAGAATGTCTAGATTGTCCTTCATTGGTAATATTGCATTCTGAAGAGTGGGAGGGGAAGGAAAGGGGATTTTTTCGCAGTAAATGCACACGCCTGTGTTTTGTGGGCATTGAACTCGACCAAGTTCTCGTCACCCCATTGGGAGATACTGTCGAGATTACGGTCGAGATCAACCACGAGTCGTCGTCTCTCCTCCTCAATCTCAGATCGCCCCGCCGTCGGACGAACCGAGTAACTCCCGTGCAGTGTGCTGTCATCTGCATAGCAATGAATGTTCCCGAGGTATAGCATATCGTTGATATGCAGAAGAAAGAGAGTTGGTGATAGTACGGACCCCTGCGGTACCCCGGCATTCACTTGCAAGAAGCGAGAAGCCTGGCCATCGCAGAGGACCCGCACTCGGCGCTCGTTTAAAAAGCTGGCAATCCAACTGCACAGTTGAGGAGGTAGACCATATGCCGGAAGCTTGGAAAGGAGCGAAGCATGCCAGACCCTATCGAAAGCTTTGGCGATGTCCAGGCTAATAGCCAAGGACTCGCCGTACCTTTCCATAGCCTCACCCCATAAATGCGTGACGAATGCCAGGAGGTCACCCGTTGATCGTTTTCACCTGAAGCCATATTGCCGATCATTGATTAGCTAGTGATCCTCTAGGTATCGCATGAGCTGCTTCTTGATAATAAGCTCAAGCACCTTGCAAAGGACTGAGGTGACAGCTATGGGTCGATAGTTGCCTGGATCGGTTCGATCCCCTGTCTTGGGGATCGGTTGTACGTTCGCCTCTTTCCAGACCTCCGGCACGAGCCCTGTAGAGTATGACAGGCGGTATATACTGTAATACTGGAGACAACTCAGCAGCACATTTTCGAAGCACCACCGCCGGAATGCCGTCAGGGCCGCTGGCTTTCCGCGTGTCGAGTGACCGCAGCACTGCCCGTACATCACATTGCCTGATAGCAATATCAGGCATAGTGTGGCCGCAGTTGGCGATGGCGGGGGGCTGTAGGCCACGGTCGTCGACTCGGGAATTAGCCGCAAAGAGGTCTGCGAGCATGTCCGCCTTCTCTTGGGCTTTGTGAGCCAGCCAGATCCATCAGGAAGACGCAGTGGTGGCAGCGAGGGTTGGCAAAAATTGGACTGCATGGCTTTGGCCAGTTGCCAGTATCCACGGCTGCCCGTGGAATGGGATGTGAGCTCAGGAGCTCACATCCGCGCAGTTTGGTCAGGACCAAACCGCGCGACGCGCTGGGCATCCGCTCTCTTGAAGGCCCACTTGCTGAACCTAGTGGCCCTATTGTACGCTGCTTTGAGGAGGCCCACGGTCACGTGCCGCCCGAGCCCTGACCCAAGCGCGATATGCTGACTGTTTTTTCTGGACCGCTTCGGCACATTCACGACCGAACCAGGGGCGGGATTTACGGATGCTGGCGAAATCAGTGTATGGGATATAATATTCTATCCCTAGATTGATCTCGCCAGCAACGGCAGCAGCGCTATCCGAAGGCACCTTCCCTACAAAGCAGCGATGGCTCCACGGGACGGACGCAAAGTAATCGCGGAGACCGTCCCAGTCTGCCGACGAGTAGTGCCATAATCGTCGAGTCATTTGCTCAGCACGAGCAGGAGGTGGCACTTTCAAGCTGGCATGCACCACACAGTGGTCGGAAGTACCCAGTGGGGCGCGTACCGACACACTGTAATGGGCTGGGCGACTCTTCAGCAGTAGATCAAGCAAGGCGGGGATCCCCTGTACCATCTGGCTCAGCGCGTGGGAGAGAGCGAATGCATGGGCGGTTCGTCCAGCATGATCTGTCCTAAGGGACCCCAGCCACTCAACGTGATGACCGTTAAAGTCTCCCAGGAAAACCAGGTCAGCATTAGGGAACCGCACCTGCGCGTCGTCAGCCATCTCGCTGAGGTATTCGAAAAGCCTTGTTGTCCCAGTGTCCCCTGTGTGGGAGCGGTAGACGCACACGTAGATCTGGCTCATGGAGCCATGATCCACGTGCAGCCAAAGGACGGAGTAGGAGGGGTTATCCAGACAGTGCAACCGGCGGCAGCAAACATCCGCCCTAACGAACACGCACACCCCGGCTTTATCGCGGAATTGTTCCTCAATGATATAGCCCGGGTAACACAGGTAAGACGTGTCGTCAGGGCGGCGTATCTGTGTCTCCGTTAGGAACATCACAGAAGGCCGTGCCGTCTCCAGGTGATAGTGGACGGTATCGAGGTTCGCATGGAGGCCGCGGATATTCGCGAACTCCACCTCAAACGAAGTCAGATTTGCGGGGTTTCTAGGGGCGCTGTGTACCGTCTATTAAATTGTTACACTGTCATGATTAGATATGGGGAAGCGTGAAGACAGGGTGATATTTGGTGCGGCAATAAGTGACAAAGTGCAGAGGCTAGCTTCGTCTAGAACCGTGTGGTTAGGTCGGAGCCGACCCGACGGACGGAAGGGCTCCCAAACCCCCCTGATGCAAGGCCGCCGCTACCCCACACCGGTTACCACCCGGAGCGGCGACCCCACAACAGGATTATGCGCAACATGTGGGGCAGCCTACAGTCCCAGGCGGGCCCCATGACTATGTTGCGGGCGGCCGCGGCAACGCCGTTGCTAAGGGTCTCCCTGGCCGGCGAATCGACCCACACCGCCCATACTAGACTCCGCTTCGCCCCCGCTGGACCCCTGCCTGCCGCACGATACACCGCCCCGGGCCCGGCAGTGCAGCTGCTGAACCCCTAACGCAACCCAGCCTGGGCTGGGTTAATTGGGGGGCTTTAGCACAGCTGCACGGTGGTACCCGCCCCCCCCGGACCAATACTGTTGTACCACCTGGTATCCACGTAGGGGCCGAAGCCACCACATGGGTATCGTAATATACGATCCTCGTCCGTTAATCAGCAGGTGCGCCACTAGCAGGTGAGGTCGCTGGGGCCCGATAGATGTAAGAAGGGCCCCTTTGCACCCGTGCTCAATATTGCTCAACATATCCCTAACTCCGTGCTCAATGTAGCGAAACGTGTCAAATTTATAATATAAAATCATATTTATGTACTTTCATGCTTTGCCAATGTGATTTAGTAGTTCGTCATGTCTTTAACACGATTGCGTTTTCATAATTGCAGACATGGTTGGTACTCGTATATCAATACAACAACACGGTATGTTCGCGTTCCATTTTTGAATATTTTTCACAATTTATGACTCTATATTTTTGCGGAGCGACCCAGTCTACACCCCAATAACCCCACCGTAACGAATAGGCTTTACCCAGTTTTATACGAAAAAAAAAAAATAAACTACCTACCTAGAATTTTTGCTTTGTCCTATTTCAATTTATTAATTCTCGGTTAGTTTTAACTGTTATACTTTCATAGATTCAAAAAAAAACGAGCGAGCGAGTCGAACTCGCACGAAGGGGTCCCGTACCAGTACTATCTAATATATAAAATTCTCGTGTCACAGTTTTCGTTGCCATACTCCTCCGAAACGGCTTGACCGATTCTCATGAAATTTTGTTTGCATATTGGGTAGGTCTAAGAATCGGACAACATCTATTTTTCATCCCCCTAAATGTTAAGGGTAGTCCACCCCTAAAGCAAAACAACGTTTGCCGGGTCAGCTAGTCTAATATATAAAATTCTTGTGTCACAGTTTTCGTTGCCATACTCCACCGAAACGGCTTGACCGATTCTCATGAAATTTTGTTTGCATATTGGGTAGGTCTGAGAATCGGACAACATCTATTTTTCATCCCCCTATATGTTAAGGGTAGTCCACCCCTAAAGCAAAACAACGTTTGCCGGGTCAGCTAGTTATCTATAAAAAACATTGAGGGTCCTCCAAGGAGAGGTTTTGGGACCCAAAAATCGGCAAAAAATCATGTTTTTTGTACAGGAATCTCTTGAAGAATACCTCTTGAATAGTTACTTTATTCTGTTTTATCAACTAACTAATAGCAACTACATTTTGACTTAGAAATATGTTTTTAAAATATTAAGATCGTTTATGAATAATCGTAGGTTAATTGCTTTTTAACATTAAAACATTTTTAGTTACGTACGATTTCTTAAATTTATCAAAGCCAGTCGTCATAAATCATCTGTGCATGCATTTATCTTGGAATATTTTGGTACAGCAGGCGGTAGTTGAACGCTTTGTACTGATAAGATAGTGAATACTCAAAGGTACAGTATCTGGCGGGATGGATACTGGTAATGGTGACTAAGTACCATTCTGACTACCCATCTGGAGACTTATTTCATTATTATAACTTAAGATTCAAGTAATTATTATTAATGTGTTGCATAGCGAAGCGCTTGAGCTGTACAACACTAATAATTGAGCGGAGCGAAGCGGAGCTCAATCTTAGGCGACAAGTGTAAATCGTTTGTGTGTCTACTCCTCCGAATAGAGCTGACCACGGAGGAATAATCACCGAAAATGTCCTGGACATCACAGAAAAACTAGATGATTAAATGGTTGCCATGGAAACACGTGCGTCAACAATGAAAATAGTTCTTTTTTAATCTGAAATGTAATAAAAACATTTGCTCCGCTCATCAATTGCAATTAGGAGCATGCATTGCATACCTAGTTAAATTGATGGTGTTGTGCTGCTCAAATGCTAATGTATAAATCTAGTTTATTTTACTCATCCCTGTAACTCCATCTGACAATCCGTGGACAGTGATGTGGTTTTTATGCTTTCTAGTTTTTTTTAATATTGTGAAAATATATAGCATGTAACTGTAGTAAAATAAAATAAAATATGAATTAAAAACGAAGTGCGAGTCGGAATCGCGCACCAAACCTACCAAAACGGCGTAAAATCCCGTTTGTTATAGATATAGGCGCCGTCTTAAATATTTATTTTATTCTGATTTTAGTATATTTGTTGTGATAGAGGCACTAGAAATACATTATCTTTGAAAATTTCAACTAACACGGTTCATGAGACACAGCCTGGAGAGAAACGGACGGACGACAACGAAGTCTCAGTAATAGGATTCCCTTTTTACCCTTTGGGTACGGAACCCTGAAAAAAGTAGTGACGTTCTGTTACGAACTGACTGAGGACATTATATCGGTTATTGGATGGAAACAGGCGTTACCTGGCGAAAATCCATGACAAAGTAATGGTAAGTAAGATGTTAAAACTTTTCAAAATATAATAGCATTATTTTCGCAAAAACAAGACTGCAGAAGACTGGCTGTTCTCTCTGAGACAGTCTTGATAATGCCTCGTTTAGAGGTGAAACAATTGTCGACGTTTTATTGTCTTCTGTTTTTTATTTATTTATTTAATAGGTCTACCAACGATTGTTAACATTAATACTTACAGAAGTTACTTACATACTAAATACATTTATAATGCCACAATCACTTTGAGGTAAACACCGCATTCACAAACTCAGATATCTTAAATAAGCTTAAACTAATAATATATTAATATCTAACAAAATTTAAACAACATTTAGTGCGTAAGTACACTTAGACAACACAGCAATAACGTCTAATTTTGGCGGGTTTTTGCGAAAAAAATGCTATTATATTTTGAAAAGTTTTAACATCTTACTTACCATTACATTATATCGGTTGTTATACGAATATCAAAGTCAGTCATTACGGGTATTTGGAGGCCTAAAACAAAATCTGACCAGTCTAACTACAGAACTTAGATATCGTCCTTGGGTTGTGAGGTCAGTTGGCAGTCGCTTCACGTAAAATATTGAAGTTCAGCCAAATTGCAGTTAGACTGGAAAGCCGACCCCAACTGTGTTGGGAAAAAGGGTCAGTGGATGATGAAGAACTTCCCCTGAGTCGAAAAAAGTGATTTCTGAAAAATGTGATAGGATTTACCTACGTACGTTATGTACGGAGAGCTACAGCACGCACTATTCGACGGATATCCAACATGTTCTCATTAAGTCATGTGATTTTAATAATTTGGGGAATCGTCTTCTAAAAAAATAAATAAATATTATTTTTTTATATAATTTATGCTTTTGATTGTCGGCACTTGGTGGAACATATAGTAATCCATTATGGAATGACTCACTTGTACAGATATTCCACAATTTTTGTAATTAGTTATAGGATCTGACCGGTTTCGCTCTATGGCATCTTCAAAGGTGTTTTACACTAATTCACTTCACATATTTTAAAAACACTTCATATACTTTCTGTTATTAGTATGCCAGTATAGGAAGTATAGGACTATAACTAATTAAAAAATTGAGGAATATCTGTACAAGTGAGTCATTTCATAATGTATTATAAATAAATATTGGTGGACATTCTCACACAACGTCATCTAGCTCAAACTAAGGTACAAGCTTGTGCTATGGGATCTAGACAACTGATAAACACACTTATATATTTCTAAATACATACATAGTATACATAGATAACGCTCAAACTCCGAAACAAACATTAGTGGATCACACATATATTGTATTCGGTTCACTATCCATTTGCATAAAAATAATAACCATAAAATATTTTGGCATATGGTAATTTAGACTAATGATATTTATGCATATTTTTTTTTATCCACAACAAATTTAGCATATTTGTCTTAATCATAAATAAAATTAGCATAATCATATTTAAGCATAAAATTTATAAGCATAGCTTTATAAAGGCATAAACGTATCAAACTATAATGAATATAGTCATAATCATCTTACGCAGAATAAGTAACCATGTAAAATAATTAGCGGCTTAGGGGTGGCCCAAGGGCCACCCCCGCCGCACCTAAACCTACTTTGACACTTATAATATAAGAAATACTGGTTAAAGTAACTTTTTTATTTTTCATTCATTTCATTAATTTATACCTATTAAATTTTAGTAATATATACTATTAGGCGTATAATTTGTACACTATGCCTAAAAACATTATGCAAATTATAACTATGCATAAATATATTAGACCTAAATATAATTATTCCACAGTACAATATGCTGCTAAAAATCAATTATGACCAAGTATAATTATGCCAAAAAAAGTATGCCAAATTCATTGTGCCAAAACATTTTAGGATTACATATATTATGTTAACGAAAGGTATACCATTGTATTCAACCCGGAAATCGAATTCGTAAGCCGATACACAACCGATCACGCCACCGAAGCAGTCACAATCAACGTATTCTTGTCTCTAAGATATTCTTTTCCATATACATAAATGTTTTTAAATGAAACGTTTTTTTTCAACAAATCACTCGTTCTAAAACAGCAATATCCAAGACGGTCACGCTTCAAACATTATCTTCCGTAAACACAAATTATTTTCCTTCCGTAAAACAACATTAGCGATTTTAAAGCACCAATGGCTCAGCTGAATATCACTTTCAGTTTAATGGGGGGATATTTTTTGTATGGGTGGGGTTAAAGGTCCAATGGCGGCTTGTGACGTCATAGCAGCAGATTTAGAAAGAGACGGTAAATGCTATTCTTGGAGTGTCTGGAACGTACGTACAGTTGGAAAGAAAATTGATTGACTTTTAAATGAAATATTGATCTGTGAACTTCTACAGAACAATATTTTAAGGAAGGTACATACTACTGGACTTTTTGAGGTTAAAACCAAGGACAAAACCTTGTGTTATGATGAGTTGATGATTGATCATATCTATGGAAGTACAAGTATGTTTAATTACTATCCCATGTCCTGAAATGTCATGGATCTTGATGGGATTTAGATATCACTACATTATTATAAAACAAAATCCTCCGTAGCGTTCGTCTGTTCGCGATAAACTCAATAACTACTGCACTGATTTTGATGCTGCTTTTACTAATAGATAGAGTGGTTTTCGAGGAAGGTTTTAGTTTATAATTTGTCACGGACGAAGCCGCGGGAGTCCACTAATATAAGGTACATAAAATCACGCTCACGCCTGTTTCCCCGAAGGTTTAGACATCAGAGGCATATTATATTATACTAGCGGACGCCCGCGGCTTAGCTCACTTGACAAATTATGTACACAAAAACCTTCATCGAGAACCAAACTATCGATTGGTGAAAACCACATCAAAATCCGTCGCGTAGTTTTAAAGATCTAAGCATACATAGGGAACGGATCTACTTTGTTTTATCTATGTTATGATTATGATGTACCCTTTTAGCAAAATATGATTATTTTATTGATATTTGATTGATAAAGTCATCACTTATTAAGAACTTTTTGCTGGCCAGGTCGGCGTGTACTTAATATTTGTATTTTTCTTGATATCAATATTGTAAGCGACAGTACAAGTTAATTTTATTTCGTGGACGCACATAAACCGCTGGATCACTTGCAGTTTGCGCACCACTTCACTTTTACCACCGTGTGTAGCACTGCGAAGAACTTCGCATTAAACAGTAACAAGTTTATTGCACATAGTTAACATACCCTTAATGGTCAGAGAGTTAAATAGAATGGCATAAAATACAATGACAAAAAAATGGGCGTCCGTTCTACGGTAACTCATACAAAATTATAACTTTTCAGAATTGTTTCCATTTTTAAATCTGTTAAATAATATTCAACGTGTTCGATTTTTGAACAACGATTCGAAGTTTGTAAAAAAAAAACATTCTACATAAATATTATATGGCATCTCAACAGAATCATTTTAATTTTTTTTAATTAGTAAGTCATTCTCACGTGTGGGCAAATGGATTTGGGTAATTTGTCAGAAACTTCTCTGTAAAATTACCCAAAGTGCCCTTTTTTTTGAGAATATTTGGCATGGCTTCAAAGGCCTTTGTGCCAAACCCAAAGTGCCCGGTTACGGTAGTAGGCTCGCCCCCTATTACGTAAGAGTGTGCCTTGGTGGCCTGTTATCTTCTTCTAGGCATGGTCCATGCCTGGTCACGTAGTGCCCTTGCCCTCATGTTATCCTTTTTTGGGTTGATGTTTTGGATCTTCATCAGTAACTAGAAATTGTTACACAGACCTTAACACAGTAAAAGTTAATATTTACAAAGATTCGTAGAAGTCGAAATTAACGCATAACGCGTGGTGTACTAGTTGCAGCTTCTTACTGGATACGTTTTGTGTATTATACTATGAATGTAGTTACGGTGATTGAAAAAGAGTGGCCTGGAGACTTTATTGCCAGGTTCTTCTGTTTGGCTACACCCGTTTCTTTGCGAAACTGGCTTTAAATGTAAATTCTTATGTGCCGACAAGAGTTATTTTATAACCTACTAGCTGATCGCCGCAGCTCCGCCCGCGTGATTTCCCAGTTCCCGTGGGAGCACAATCATCAGTCACCGAGCCTTTTCCCAACTAAAGTTGGGGTCAGCTTTCCAGTCTAACTGCGATTCGGCTGAACATCGATATTTTCCGTGAAGCGACTGCCATCTGACCTCCACAACCCATGGGCGATATCGATTAGACCGGTCGGATTTTTGATTTAGGGCTCCAACTACCCCTAACGACTGCCATAGATATTTGTATGACAACCGGGACCGACGGCTTAACGTGCTCTCCGAGACACGGAGGGGTCTCAGTGTCCTTAAAAATGGTCACCCATCCTAAGACCGGCCTGAGTCGATGTTGCTTAACCTTTGCAATGTGTTAACATTGTCGGTTACCACTAGACCACGAGCCCCGTGGGAACACAATACCGGAATAAAAACTAGCTTATGTTACTCAGGGTGAATGTAGCTTTCCAATGGTGAAAGAATTACAAACAAAAATACAAATCTTTCCTCTTTATAATAGTAGTATAGATTAATAAATATTATAGTTTTTTTTATGCTCTATTTTCATGATTTCAGAGATATGCACTCCTAGGTATGAAGTCGACCATCATGCTAAATTTGGTCAGTTTGAGTTTGTCTGGCGAAACGTGGCCGCATTAAACACTTCGTCAGGGATAAAGTAGGTAGTAATTTTGTGTGTGGGTAAAAAAAAAGTCTGATACTCAAAGGACAGTTCAGTTCATAATAATTAAAGTTAAAACAGTGGGTACAATCGTGAACAAAGCGCTTATTTGTCGGAAACGGCGCGCACGCACGATTTATGTCGACACATTCTGAGGTGAGGATTTCCAAGTGAAATAAATACAATAAGCTTGTAGAAGTTATGGTG
This sequence comes from Nudaria mundana, assembly GCA_963556515.1. Lineage (NCBI taxonomy): Eukaryota > Metazoa > Arthropoda > Insecta > Lepidoptera > Erebidae > Nudaria > Nudaria mundana. The sequence goes on from OY748300.1 coordinate 4,918,152, forward strand.
AGACAGATGAATTTTTTGTTAGTGACTGTACCTATCTTATTTCTTTTTCTCGATAACGAAAAATATTTCAAACAATCGATAACTAGTATGTTTTTTAAAAACACGTCAAACATTGACACAAAAACCGACTTAAAATTACTGGAATGGGACCAAATAGAAATGGGACAACTCAAGAAGAAACATTTTTAAAGTCGGTTCGCCTAGTCGAAAGATAAGGTAACAAAATATTTAAAAAAAGTTAGTCGAATTGCTATGTATGTATTGCGATCTCTAGTATAATATTGTATACTTGTATATGTTATAGAGTGTGCTACCTGTCCATTACTTACTTATGTCTTTCCAAATTTCTTTGTTTACTGATATTATTCTTATGATGTTAGTATTGTCTCCATAAGATTGTTTTTATGTTTCCTCACTAACTTTCCTCAAACACCAATGACTACCCACATTCATATCTTATGTCTTACCATTTATGTCCATCCAAAGGTTGCCTGTAAGAGATTTTCATACGATGTTTCTCGTATTTATTTGTATTCAAAGTTTTATACTATTCTATTCTAATTGAGAACCTCCTCCTTTTTAGGAAGTTAGTTAAAAACAAGGTATATTTAGTGGTTGTTGATCTAAAAACTTGTTTTTTTTTAACTTATAATAATTGGTATCCACAATACCATACAATACCATACAAGATTATTTTAATTATTTTCAAGAAAATAATGGATAAAGTAGTCCCTTAATAAAATATCAGGATATATATACACAAGACCAAATTATAATTTGGTTAGATTTAAAATTTGAACTCTATTAAATTTTCAAAAGCATATTTACGTACTTCCACTACCACAGAAATGGAATTATTAATTTAGGTGACATGAAACCTAATCGAAATCCTTAGTTTATTTTTCTCGTGTATATGTATAATATGTTACTTACGTAACATAGTAATAATATGTTACTTCATAACTATTATTACAATCTAGCCTTAAGACTAATAAGTAATTTGTATCTAACTTAAATTGCTAAATAATTAAGATATAAGAATGCGAAACCTAAGTGTGTAATTAACATGTAAAACCTTAGTTGAACGATAATCTTAAATGAAATATTCAAATAACATTCGATAAACTTTCAAAAAATATCGATACCGTTTCGACACTACCAACTTTCACAAAAAAAAAACGTTCAGGAAGATATATGTCAAAAAGTGTAGTGGAGCGCAGAGTATTTATGGAAATCTAAATAACGCTAGCTTTTTTAATTGTACGGAATGAGTTTTTTCATTAAAGGTTTTATTTATTTTCGTGAGCTTCAGTGATTTGTTCGACGGTAAATATTATGGGGAATGGCAGCAGACTGTATGGTGTTAATGAAGTGTCGCATAAAAAAGTTTGAATGACTAAATATGGCTCACTGGGGACAGATTTTTTGGGTAAAATACGAAGTTTGAATTGCTCTCGATATAGAATGAAAACAATTATTGTAAATTGACTTGTCTTTTCTAGCACGGCCGCGGAACAAATGTTTTTATTAAATTTCAGAATCAGCTTCGAACACTTAAATTAATTAATCGAATGAAAAAAAAAACTATTTTCATTGTTGACGCACGTGTTTCCATGGCAACCATTTAATCATCTGGTTTTTCGGTGATGTCCAGGACATTTTCGGTGATTATTCCTCCGTGATCAGCTCAATTTTCATGATTGCAGATATATGGACTCCCGGGTAATATTATGTCGACCAGCATGCCAAATTTGATAAAAAACGGTAGAGCCGCTTCGGAAGAGTAGACGTACAAACGATTTACACTTGTCGCCTAAGATTGAGCTCCGTTTCGCTCCGCTATATTAAGAATAGTTACATATCTACCTTCACATACAGACAGGCATGGACATACGTCATCTATCATTACACACCCACACTTCGCCAGCAATTTTGATGGTCCCACGTAATACGGGCAAGCATATTGCCGTCACCGAGCACTACAGGCAATCCATACCTAACCACTCTGTAATTCAAACCAAAATTCAACAGCCTATTAAATAGTTAAGTAAGACTATTTATACTGTCGATTAACGGGACTTGGTGGAATCTGCTACACATATTGCACAAAAACACATATACTTTTCCACTGTTATAATTTTACTTTCACCGGTTTCACCTCACATGACACATTCTTTTTAAAATAAAAAGTATAATAAATATAGGGTACCTCTATTGCAGATTAGTAACACATCTAAAATTAGGTTTTTTTTTTTGAGAAACAATGTTGCCATTATAATTATTATTCATTGTTAAAAACGATTAGAAACATCCATTCAAATCTATAACGGACTTATAGGTCATTTATCACTCGAAATAATGGCACCAAACCGGAAGGTCAACCCTACAAGTGGTCAGTTCTCAAGGGCTGATCAATATTCAAGAAATTCTACTTTTCTATACGCTTGCATATAAATTCTAACAACCATTATCCGCGGATTCGGACAATACGCAAACATTAATTATAAATTCCGTGCAAACTTTTCAGAGGTCACGGCTTGACCCGTGAGAACTGCATTTTTTTTAAGGGACGTTCAGACCCTATTTGAATATGCCCTTGGTTGAAAGAAAACATCGCTTTATGTTCAATCGGTCAGCCTTTGTGTGCACATGCAGTGTCATCGTATTATTATTCAAATTTTCGCAGGTGATGTGTATAAACAGAACTGACCTTAGCTATTTTTTTTCGCTGGCAATAAATTTCTATTTGACAATACGCAATTATTGGGACGGCTGAATTTTATTTAAATTTCGAACGTGTTATTTTTTTGCGTCAACGATCCTTATTTTATATTTAGGCTTTTATGCCTATCTGAATATACTTAGAAAATGGTGATCATGAAGAGAGACAACCTAAAATATTAGATTACAAATTCTGCACCATTATTTTGTCTAAACCGGGAACTTTAAGGTTTGTCTCGTCAGCACAGCAGGCAGGTGCATCACTTGCAGGTGAGCGCGATATCATCTCAATTTTAATGAAATATATCAAACAAATTATTAAATAAATATTTTATTATTTTTTTTTTAATTATAAAGCGCAAAAAGGATAGTCTTGGGCCGGGATGGAATGTCTTCTATTCCAAGTTTAAATTTATTCATTCTATAAAATATACGAAGAGCAAAAGCCAACATAATTCATCAAAATGGGTGACCACTTTATTCGCCCGCCTCCCTAGTTTTGACGCAGATTTTTGGGGGAAAAAATGGGAATATAGCGTTTTATCGGACGCGGGATGGCCATCAATCAATAAGGATTACCGGACCCGGACGATCTTTATTTTAATCATTTTACCCTTGAGAATAGACTGTGGTTATCGAGTTATGGAGATAAAACGAATAATTTTGACATCGGGTAGTTTAATATCCAACTGCCTACTTATACGTGAATGTGCCAAAATGAAAACAAACTATTTTATTTTAATTTGGTGGATATATAGTTCACTCACTGGCTATCCTACATACAAAACGCTATTGTTTTAAAAAAAAAAATACATACTTATAAACGTTCTGTTTTTGAATTTGAATTGTTCAATGAGAGAACATGGATTTCACACTGGCAGGATATTTAGGGCTGGCGCACACGATAGACGATAGACAACAAACTGTCTTTAGACAAAACTGACTCTCACAGATACGGCGTATCGTAGACTAAACTGTTTTTAGACAGTTTTAAGACTGTAGTTAATCAGTTTTCTCTCACACAGACAATACTGATTAACTACAGCTTTGTCTATCGTCTACGCTACTAAAGTGCGTTTTATTACCAATTTCGGATAACCCTTAAATCTCAACGCATTTTTTTATTAGTGTCGTCACCAAAATATTACCATGCAGAAGAGTGTTTAGCGATTGAGCGACACGAGTGATAAAATTTTACGAGCAACAGGGAAGGAATCAGTCAACCGTTGTATTGTTTCCATTACATTATGTCGATATTGGATGCATGGACGTCATTTTAACATAAGTTACGACGTTTTAGTACCACTGAGATTTAAATCTTAAGATACTTACAATATTTTTTACATTTAAGTACGTTATCTTATTACTAGTGAATAACATATTGGACAAAAACACTTCCTTTCCACTTGATTTTGTTTTATTTATCTAACCGATTTCGCCTCACGGCACCATCAGAGATCTTAATTAAAACATTTCACTAAGGAATGCTTAATTTAACATCAAAACAACCCACAAAAAAAGTGAGTCGTATTTACACTTCTTATATAAAAAAAAAGCGGCCCATATTTTGGCTTCTGCGGACCACACCGGTTGGAAACCACTGATAAGCGTAACGCTTATATATATCTAATTACAGTAAACTACGTAAGTGTTTAAATCTAATTCTACGTTTTGTAGACAATGACAAGCTTAAAAAATACAGCTTTAGGTACATACCTACCAACAAAATTTGGGTAAATAACAACGTTCAAACATCACACTTCTAAAATGTTCGTACACTATCAAACAATGCATACACGTACCCTCGAAGGCATCAAGAAAGGCGAAAGGGTTGTCCGTTGATCCTTTGAGCTGGCCTCCTATCGAGGTGGCGTGAAGCTAAACATACCATATTATTATACTGACTATATTTATGCAACTTACTCAGTATGGTGGATTACAGCCGATATTTCGGTAAAGTCGTATTTTTTTATCTACTAGATAAGTTTGGTGGTTTGATTTAATCTGTCATAATATTTTTATCCTTTCGCAGCTGTAGGGTTAAACTCTAGAATGCGGAATGTTTGAAAGTTTGAATTTGGAATTCACTAGGTACGTAATGAATTCCAAAATCAAATTCAAACTTTTTTTTAGTATTATTGTATTTTGTTTACCGCGTAATTTTTATAAGTTATCATTATAACGTGTGCACACCAATATGTAAAGGTAGAGACATTGCAACGGTCAAGTCAACCTCATATCTGTAGTGCACCTTTTTCAACCGACTTTCAAAAAGGAGTAGGTTCTCAATTCGACTATGTTTTTGGAGTTTACTCCTTAAGAATCGATTTTCATATATAAGGCGCCCGGTATGAGAAAAATCCGAGGGGTAAAACCTACTAACAAGTAACGAAAACGTGTCACGTTTTTGGTGCGCACCTTTAGTGCGCAACTTTCTAATTTGGATGTGAGTGTATTAAGATTATTATTATTGTTATTTCGTTTATTCCTTTACATTCTTATTTTATACATTTTTAAATACATTTATAAAAAAAAAAACAAATACATTTAAAAATATAAAAAATAGTGACCCACCAGTAGCGGAGTAGGACCCAAACTACCGGCGGTGGAGGCTACAGACTAAGAAACCTCCTAACAATACGGCACGTGTCGAGGATAACAACCTTCTGAATCTGACTCTTGATCCAACAATCTAACGAGAGTCTCTTGAGATGTTGATCGAGACTCTTCGCTATTAATCCGTTTGCCGAAACAACCACCGGGACAATGATCGTCGAGTCTACGTCCCACATGGCGGTTATCTCGAAGGACAGATCAAGGTATTTACTAAGTTTGTCCTTCTCTGCCTTCACGAGATTTTCGTCATGCGGGACGGCGATATCGACGAGCACTGCCCGACGCTGGGTCCGATCAACCAACACGATATCGGGCCTATTTGCAACAATAGTCCTGTCCGTGATGATTGATCGGTCCCAGTAGAGCAATGCACGACCATTCTCAAGAACTGGCACTGGTGTATACTTATAGTACGGTACTTCAAACTCAATAAGGCCATATTGAAGAGCAAGTTGCTGGTGGATGATCCTGGCTACTTGATTGTGCCTATGCAAGTACTCGGTGTTAGCAAGATACGAACAACCGGAAATAATATGGCGAAGTGATTCACCAGGACGGTGGCATGCTCGACAAATGTCGACCGTACCGTCCTTCATGATGTATTTCCGATAGTTGTTCGTCTTGATAACCTCATCTGCAATTGCACAGGCAAAACCTTCAGTTTCCCCAAAGAGGTCCCCAAAACGCAGCCAGTTCACCGAAGCGAGCAGGTCTACGTCGGGTCCTGTTAAGACCCGGTAGAACCGCCCGTGTAGCTCCTTACTCTTCCATACGTCCCTACGGTCTTCAGTACCTAGCACCTTTGGTTTACGCCAGTTCTCGTTAGCCAAGGAAAGAGGTGTCAGGCCCTTGTCAACCATCACGACATCGCAATGAATGTCAGACCCGTTCTGTAGAAAGTAATTAATATAATTAATAATTTATTGTTATTATTATTATTCCCTTTATTACATTTTATTACATATTTACTATATTTTTAAATAAACTTATAAAAAACACAAATATATTTAAAAATATAAAAAATAGTGACCCACCGGTATCGAGTACAGTGACCAAGTTACCGGTGATTAGGGCTCCAGAGATAGGAACTTCCGCACAATACGGGCCGTATCCAACAGAACCGCCTTCTGCATCAAGCCCTTGACCCAGCTGCCTAACGCGAGCCTCTGTAGGTGGTGGTCGAGGCTCTTGGCTATTAAACCATGGGCAGATACGACTATCGGAACAATAATCGCCGAATCCACATCCCACATGTCGACAATCTCGTGAGCTAAGTCCAAATATTTAATTTGTTTATCTTTTTCTGCTTTCACGAGATTCTCGTCATGCGGCACAGTGATATCGACAATTATTGCAAGGCGTTTTAATCGATCTATTATCACTATATCTGGTTTGTTGGCTATAATAGTCCTATCAGTGATAATAGACCGATCCCAATACAATGTAGCATGGCCATTTTCAAGAACTGGGTCGGGCACATACCTGTAATAAGGTATCTCTAAGTCAACAAGGTTATATTTTAGAGCAAGTTGTTGGTGGATAATCCTGGCTACTTGGTTGTGTCTGTGCAAATACTCACCGTTCGCAAGACGGGAACAACCAGAGATAATATGTCTTAAAGATTCTCCGGGACGATGACATGCCCGACAGATGTCTAGCGTCCCATCTTTGACAATAAATCTCCGATAGTTATTCGTCATCATAACTTCGTCAGTGATTGCACAGATGAAACCTTCAGTTTCTCCAAAGAGATCACCGAAACGTAACCAGGATATGGAAGCTGTAAAATCAACATCGGGCCCGTGTAGAGCCCGATAAAAACGACCGTGAAGCTCTTTGCTCTTCCATATTTCCTTGCGATCAGATACACCTAGTATTACCGGTTTGCGCCAGTTCTCTTTAGCTAGGGAGAGTGGGGTCAGTCCGTTATCAATTGCCACGACATCTCGATGCAGACCCACATCCACCTGTAAGAAGTACTCTCTAAGGTTGCATATCTCACGGTTATGGAGACTCTTAGCGTTTAAAAATCCTCGACCTCCACATTTCCGTGGGATATACAACCTCATTACTGACGAACGTGGGTGGTGCATTCGGTATGAAGTCAATAGACAACGTACCTTTCTATCCAGAGCTTCTAATTCGGTCTGAGTCCATCTAAGTATGCCAAAAGAGTATACTAAGACTGGCATGGCCCAGCCGTTAACAGCCCGTACCTTGTTACCGCCTGACAAGAGACTTTTCAATACTTTCTTCAGGCGGCCAAAGAAACGGTCCTGTAACGTCCGTTTCATATCAATCTCAGCAATACACAGAGTTTGGGACATACCTAGATATTTGTAGGTTTCGGTTGCGGAGAGCGACTCAAATTGTGTGAAATCCGAAAGACTGACTCCTTCCGATTCCACAATCCCGCCCTTTTTCACATGCATGACCGCACACTTATCTACCCCGAACTCCATACTGATAGCCTTACTAAAAGTTTCAGTAACTTTTAGTAAAGCCATCAATTCGGGGCCATTAGGGGCAAATAACTTTAGGTCATCCATGTAAAAAAGGTGGGATAAAATTTGACCCCCTCTCCGCATCCGATAGCCTAACCCTGAACCCTCTAGTAGCGTACTGAGAGGATTCAGTGCTAGGCAAAACCATAACGGACTCAGACTATCGCCCTGGAATATTCCTCTCTCGATCCCTATTGGTACACCACCTCCTAGAATCTGACGACATCCTGGATAAACCAAAACCGTATTCCATTGTCTCATACATGACCTCAAAAAGGTGCACAGAGTTGCATCTATTTTATACAACTCCAGCACCTTTAGAAGCCATGTATGAGGTACAGAATCATACGCTTTTTTGTAGTCAATCCAGCATGTCGCAAGGTTCTTTCGGTTGCGACGTACCTGCTGACAAACAGCCATGTCAAGAATAAGGAGCTCTTTAGTACCACGTGCCCCACTTTTACATCCATTCTGAGAGATGGACAATATATTGTTGTTTTCTATATGTGAATACATTTTGACTCTCAGAATAGATGTAAAAAGTTTGTATATAGTTGGTAAACAAGTAATGGGTCTGTAATTTTTGGGGTCTGTGGTACCACCAGATTTATAAAGAAGGTGAGTAACTCCGGTAGTCATAAAAGATGGAAGCGACGCTAACTCAAGGGATGACTGGAAGCAAGATGCCAAGCAGGCGTGCGAGCTACGGAACCATTTTAGCCAAAAGTTGTGCAGTCCGTCCGGTCCAGCTGATTTCCAATTTGGTAACGAACGAACTGCACAACCAATATCATCTTCAGATATGGTTATAGGTTCCATAGCTTGTATTGGTTCACACGCCCGCTCTACATCCCCAATCCACCCACCCTGCGTATGACTGACGGGTGTCGACCAAATGTTTTTCCAAAAGGCAACTGTAGCATCAGCATCAGGTAGACTCCCATCAGTCACATCTGAATCAGGTCGCTCCCACCTTCTGTATACCCACCTCTCGTCTTTTTGGAACAAGCGATTTTGTGTATATCTGTCTACTCTCTTTTTATATCGCCTTATACGGTTTGCCCACGCATAGATTTTCTGCTTCAGGAAATCAATGCGCTCCGTGACCCGTACAGAGTATTCACGGGGACTCACGTTAGTTCCCGCGAATGCCCGGGTCACGAAGCGCATGACTCTCGGGCGTGTATTGCCCGTCCTGAAGCAGTGTAGCTTGCCTATGAGCACCCTAGCCTCGGTAATGCGACGTTCAATCCTGCATTGCCAAGCTGGTACTGTAGGTCTTGGTCGAGCAGCTGATTCTTGCTTATTAAATTTAACACCAGCTACTCGACATACTGTAACAGCCGCACAATACAGGATTGAATGCGCATCAGTGAGATCATCACAATTGAGAAAATAAGATTTTAAAATCGAGTCTAGGGCACACACTAGCGCTATATTTTTTCTATGCGTAGGCAAACGTGGAAGCCGCGGTCTACACTGAATAGGGACAGATCTAAACTCACCAATCGCTTGTTCCAAAACGCTCCTTAATTCATCATTGCACTGGATACTTACAGATGTAGCAGCATCATTTACTTCTTCATTAACTGTTAAGACGGGAGGTATTTCATTTTCTACTGTAGTGGAGTTACGGTTACTATGTAATGAAGAAGGGATGATACTGTTACATGCTTCTAAGCGTAGCCTCTCAAGTGCGGCGTCATCCAACAGATGACAGCGTTGTATGGCGCGCACCTGATCCGATAGGCGTTGTGCTGTTACGTTGACATCTGGTTCAAGTACCTGAAACAGGGGCAGCATGCGGACACGGTACGCAGTGAGATTAATTCCTCCCTCTGTAGCCACAAAATATGCCCGCATCACGTTTTCGTTCATAGAGAGACTCCATCGAATGCGGTGCACATTACCACCGGTAGCGGGGTCCCTAATCGAAGCCGGAGGGCCTCGGGGTCCTAAGCCAGTCGGTGGCCGGCCTCTCCCCTGCCGACGTACAGGTGGAGGCGACGTCGGTGGGGAGAAAAACTCATCGCTGCTTGAGCTCGACGCCTCACCAGTAGCCACAATTGTCGGCGACTGTGAGGCGGAGCTGTGCGACGAGTCCGGGGATGGTGTAAGTGCTGTTTGCTTGGCACGTGCTCTGGTCAACATTCCTTTTACTTCTTCTCTTTGTTTTTTCTTGATTTAATTTATTTTCACTCATTATGCATATAGCACAGTGACAGTATATATTATGTCAAACTGTCAATGGTTTTAGATTTTCTGGATATTTCATGTTCTTGATTTTTTTCATGTTTTTCTTTTCTATTTCGAAATATGTGTATATTGATTTAAAATGGTATTGGTCGAAATTATATTAGTATTTATACGTAAAATATTTGAATAAAATTGAGAGTAAGAAAAAAGTGTGACTTGTTCTTAGCAGTGTTTATTTATTTATTATTATTTATTATTATTATTATTGGAGTTTACTCCTTAAGAATCGATTTTCATATATAAGGCGCCCGGTATGAGAAAAATCCGAGGGGTAAAACCTACTAACAAGTAACGAAAATCGTGTCACGTTTTTGCACCAAAAACGTGACACCTCTAGTGCGCAACTTTCTAATTTGTTATGGTTAGATACTCGTACTTAAGGAGTAAACTCCAGTCGTGCGTCGGAGCTGACACACACACTTTTTTTTTTGTTTGCTTTTTTTATGTTTGTTACCTCAAATATCATCGGACTGGGTGTAAATGAAATGTTTTAATTGTTACAATTAAGTATGTAATTTAATTGTTGTAATTCCTTGGCCCCAGGCCGCGGTCTCTCCTACGTCCATTACCGAGCGCCACTGCTCGCAGGGAATTTCCAGTGGCGCCCGGCGGAAGTATTGCACCTAGTCTTATTGACCGGACCATTTCAAGGAGGATTATAACAGAAATGTAATGACACTATGCGTTCCAAAAAAAAAATTTAAAACATAAAATCAAGTTTAACGAGTATTTATTGATGCGGAAATAAATCGGTTGGTAACATAAAATGGGCATAGGTACAGCATTAGCGGTATATCTTGTACGATTTATATTTCGATACCGTGTGCCTGCAGAGGGCCGCAGCTACCGCAAGATTGCTATCCATCTGAAACTAGGCACTTGATGTGTGGAACTGGCTTTTTTAACGACTATTTTAAATTTGGAATATCGATAGAACACCAAATTTGAAAGCAAAAGAAACGTTAGGGAATGACCGTTCGACTCCAGCCGGACGAAATATTTGGGGTAACAAAAATATTTGACCGAATACCTAGGGTACCTATCATTTTACTTTTTAACTAATTATCGTTTCGTTTTTTGTTACTTTACCGTGTCTGCCGTGTTGACCTATTTTATTAATTCGAAGTTTTTCGTTTCTACGACTTTTATTTTCGGACAATTTTTTTACGAAAGTTATATTTAGCCGAAATAACATTTAATCGAATTATAGGTTTTTTTTTTTTTTTTTTTTTTTTTTTATATTTGGTTCGCCAAATTGACGCCGCCCGCCTGGTGGTAAGTCGTGACGACGTCTAGCGATTGTGGGCCACTCTCACAGCACACATTACTATTGAGAGTGGCCCTCAACTTGACGACCTACTGATGTGCCTCTTCACGCTCCGCTTAAAGAACCCAGGATTATATGTGGGAGGAAACACGTGCACAGGCAGGGCGTTCCAGGCCACTATCGTTCGGCAGAGAAACGAACGTTTAAAACGTTCGGTTCTCGCGAACATGCTATCCACTGTGTGGGGGTGGCATCTCTGCCCGGCACGAGTCGTTCGGGATCGGAAGGAAGAGGGTGGGATCAGATTGAAGAGCTCTTCAGAACAGAACGGAAGGTTATAATATATAATATTATATGATGCTATTTTGCCGAAACTCATGTATGCAAATCTGATGGCCCTTAATACTTATTTATTAGGTGCATAAAAAATTAACCACAATATTGTGAAATCCAAACGAACTTATACGAAAATATCGAATAGAATCCGCTGCCATAATATTCTAAGCCACATTCCAGTCTAAGAAATTTTACAGTGCAATTTTATTTATAGCGAAATTATACGGTGGTCTGTATGTCCGTGAGAAAGCCGGGACAAGGGCCGCGGCCGGACGGATCTTTTTGAGATTTTAGGACATTTGAATAATGCACCAATACTTTTTGATTATATTTATAGTAAGGGGCGATTCGGTTGAGTTCATTTGTGATTTGGCGCGCAAAATATTGATTCGATTTCGTTTCGTTTGTATTGTTTAAGTAGGTACATTTTAAAAATGAGAAAAGGAACGTATTCTTTACAATTTTTTTATTTTATATGACATTTAGATTATTACTCGTTTGCATAACATTGCACATAATTATTAATTCCCGCGGGAACACATTCCCGGGCGATAAATAGTAGCCTATGTTACACCTTATTACATCAGCTATCTGCCAGTGAAATACCCGTTAAAATCGGGCCAGCTGACAATAAAATTTTTAAAAATTGCATTTGTTATGTCGGTATCGTGTATAGTGTATACTATCGTATGCATTGAGTAAAAAGCTGGTAATTTTAAATTACACACAGTCACTTCAATTTATATTTATCTGTATGGATTTAATTAAAGTTGCCTAAGGTAGGACCTACGTATTGCCGATGGAACTTCGGACCACATTTCCGAAGTTTGGTCCCCAAGGTGACACAGGCATCGGTCGCGCTTTCGCGACTGATGCCCAACCTAAAGGGACCCAACGCTTCTTGCAGGAGACTGTACCTGGGGATCGTGCGGAGTATGGCCCTATACGGGGCTCCCATATGGGCGGCGCGGTTGACGGCCAACAACTCAACGCTCCTTAACAGACCGTTAAGGACCTTGGCTGTCAAAACAATAAGGGGCTACCGCAGGTTCCGACCCCTCCATGGGACCTGGAAGCGCCATTATAACAATGACGAGGCAAAGAGGCGCTGGAGCGGGACCACAGGCCTGCGTCTCGAGAAATCGATGACCAGCGGTCCCAACTTCGCCAGGATCTCATGGAGTCATGGAGGGTGCGACTTGAGCAACCCAAGTGGGGTACCACCATCATCGCGGCGGTGAGACCGATCATGGACGATTGGCTGCAGAGGCAGCATGGTGACCTCACGAAGGAGGCGGCTGAGAGGGAGAGGGAGCGTACCCTCCCCACCGAGTTCCGTAGTCAGCGGCGAGGGCGCCGCAGACACTACTACGCCCAAGACCATCGACCTCCATGATCGGGGCCTGAGGACGGCGGGATCGCCACCCGTCGTCCTTACAGAAGCAGGCTAGAAGGGTTGCGTGCTGCGGGGCCTTTGCCCCATAGCACGCAACCAGATTCACTCACTGACGCGGGATAAAACCCAACCCCAACGACGCGTGATTCTCATCCCGACCACACCCCCGCAGAGACCACAGAGGTGGTCAAAGTCCGCCGGGCGCCACTGGTAATAGTTTTGCTTGTAACCAGAGACGCCCGGCAATGGACGTTAGAGCGGCCGCGGCCTTAGGCCGCGGAACTAAAAAAATAAAATAAAAAAAAGGACCTACGTAATGGCGAAAGTGGTTGTATATATGGCTCTACCTGCATATTTAGGGACATAGGCAAGGCGTTTATAGAGGTAGTGCTACTGATAGACTATCAGTGCTTAGAATAAAAAATTCATATAAATATTTTCAAAATTGTGAACTTACTTTCAATTTTTTTTATTTTTTTATTAAAATTTTACAAAAATTTATTTAACAGTTTTTAAAAGAGTGGTAGGTACTTCTACATAACATTATCTCTATTATACTAAAAGGGTCGTCTTGTAAATATTAATCTCGTAAATTTTATGTCAATAGTCTCCCTCAACCCCTGTTTGATGGATAGGGGTACGATATTGATGTAATATATAATAATATTTGCGCTAAAATACCTCATTTTGGGGTTAAAATTGTAATATATTTTTACTATCGTTCAAAAATTACCAATTTGTTGCATACTTTGAACGATATAAACACAAATTGGTGTTGTCATGACAAACGAGGGTAAGGTTCAGTTCAACATTTTACTGTACCTAAGTATAACGTTATAGTAACGGCTGTTTTTTTTTAATCTAAAAAAAAAAAAACAACTACGGCTATAGTTAGTCAAGTAACAACACAAAAATTACTAGAAGAATTACACGAAGTTATTAGAATTACAATCATAATCATAACATAATATAAAACAAAGTCTGTCCGTCCGTATGTATGCTTAGATCTTTAAAACTACGCAACGGATTTTGATGCGGTTTTCAACAATAGATAGAGTGGCTCTCTACGAAGGTTTTTGTTTATAATTTGTCAAGCGGGCTAAGCCGCGGGCTTCCGCTAAAGATTAATGTGAATGCAATTAAAAATTATTATAAACACGGGTCATTCCATTATTTCAGTTGAGGTAATTACCTATAGTAATACCTACCGGCTAGTTTCCAGGCTAGGCAGTGTCAACTTAAGTCGATCGACTTATTCAACCAATGATATCGCAGTAAATGTCAGTCAAGTTACCAAATACATACATAAATTGGTTGTCGACTAAAGTCTGAAGACACAGGTTGTGCTAGTGCAGAAGAGAGAACGATGTCAGGCTGTTGCAGATATATCTCGCGTCAGTGAGTGAAGGCGTGCGTGAGCTGAGAACCCACAGCACACAACCCTTCTGGCCTGCTACTGTAAGAACGGTGGATGTTATCCCGCCGTCCTCATGGCCCGATCATGAAGGTAGGAAATCCTACGCGTAGATAAATCTTCGGAGCTCAGCGGGGAAGGTACGCTCCGTCTCCCTCTCTACCGCCCTCTTCTACACAAGTACACGGCCACGTACCACTTCCTCTCGCTGGAGACCATGGCTCGTATCACACTCTCCAGTGAGAGAGTATCCCAGGATAAGGTCCGTGCATTGACTCGTCTTCGCTGAGCTCCACCAACGTATGAAGTGCCGTGTCCTTGCCCGAAGCCTCAGTTTCTGAATTAATACATAGATACGATAACTTTTATCCCGCTTATATATATTTATAACTTTAATATTTAGGGTTTCTCGTTCGGATACAGGAATGTTATCTTAAGTTTCCTCCGGACTAGCTCTCTCGTGGGAACGAGGAACCCTTTCCACGAGAGACCTAACTTCCGAAGGAAACTTAAGATAAAATTCCTACATACAGCTGCTATCTATTATTTTCTTTTCTAAACCATTCAGGCAAAATAATACATTTGGGGCGTGAGGTATTCCAATTTTAAATAGATCTTGTTAGTGGTCAACAATTATATTAAAAAAGAATACAAAAGAAATGCAGTACACTCTCCGCTCTAGTGGCTGTAAAAACATTTTTTTTTACTTTCCAAAAACTTGTGTTCACAGATTAAATATTTATGAGTGTTTGAAGAAAAAATATTATCGCTTGCAACGTGCTATTTAAGATAGGGTCTTGTGAGTTTATGGTAAGGTATTTTTTTTATCTTATTGTGCACGATACGAAAGAAAGAAAGAAAGAAAATGCTTTTAATTTCTACACAGATACAGACACACAGAAATACAGAGAAATACAGGGTAAGTACCTACACAAAACAAAACATTAAAAAAAAAATATATAAAAACAAGCATAAAACAAATAAAATATAGTCAGTGAGAAGTGCCTTTGTGAAGGTAGGTGACCCGTGAACCGCGCCAGTGCAACCACCTTGTGCCTTATCTGTGTAAAAAACTAGGCCCACTCTCAGCTTGATGCTGTTAGACAGCGCTGCTTTTCAGAGAGGGCCTGATGACGAGATGGCGCCCCCCTCCCACAAATTAAAACTAAAATAAACAATAAAAAAAATGATAGTATGATAATAAATAGAGAATATACATTAAATAAATAAATAAATAGATCATATTGCAAATAAACTGAACACATAAAAATAAAAATGTGCACAACATGTATCAAATATAATAATATTAAATATAATAATATTAATAAAGAAATAACAGTATACAACTGACCCCGTGCAACCATAGACAATACAATACAACACAACAATTGACGAACCGGCTAAATAAATAAGATGCTGTCTATGTTAAGGAATTTTGTTGTTGTTCCATTAAGTACAAGCGTTTCAAATGCAAAACGAACGTCTTTTTTGTTTTTAAGCTCCGAATTGGTGGAGAAAGAGTATTCCAACAGTGTGTGGCAGCATGCTTGAAACACTACGAAACTTGAAACACTAACATACGATATGATCTTATGTATACCACACGTTACATACCTACTTACCTAACTGGAACTAGTGCTTATAAATAATATATATAAGCTGCCTAAATATATTCTTAGACGTTATCTCAAAACTGTCCATCCATAGACGGATTTTAGATATTTTAAACAGAAAAATATTAAACCGAATACTTTTTGCATTTTTTATGTGATTTTGACTTGAAACTCTATGACCCCTTAAAGCTCCTGGAATTCCAATTTTAAAAGATAACGATCGAATTCTATTTTCGAAAGCAAAACAAGTCGGCACAATAAAGACTGTCCACACGACCGCATTAAAGGTGCAGCTTGCATTGTCCATGCTTCTTGCATAAACTTGGCACAAAATATAATTGCGTTGGCCCCCTTCGTCCATTCTTGCATTATGGGATTTGAGAAAAAAATCGTAAGATGACATTTCGCGTTCAAAACATATGTCATTTTCTGTATCGATGTATCCATTGTGTTTCTGGACGAACCTTATTAGTAGCCCCGAATGTCCGTGAAGTCGATGACATTTCCCATGACGAGTGAATTCCATTTTTGAATTATTTTTACGATTTACGAGATGACATCTCTTATTATCTTTATTGCTGTGATTTCGGAAGTAATACGGATTAGTTCCGTGAACGCATCGATGGATGTTTATTATTCAGAAGAAAAAAATATTTTGCATTTAAAACTTTTATGCTGTTGTATTCATATCCTTGCTTGTGTTTGTAATATAAAATGTTTTAAAAGGGAGAAGCAGATAGCAGATTCTTACTTAAGTAAAACTGATTTTGACAGCTTAAAATATTAGCGCAATCCTGTTTTGAATAAAATGTTAACTTACCTATGTAGAATAAAACCAACATTACCACTTGACTTGAAACCATGTTATTACTTCATTCACCGAGCCTTTTCCCAACGCGGTTGAGGTCGGCTTTCCAGTCTAACTGCGATTCGGCTGAACTTCGATAATTTCCGTGAAGCGACTGCCATCTGACCTCCACAACCCATGGGCGATATCGAAGTTCTGTAGTTAGACCGTGAGGATTTTTGATTTAGGGTTCCAAATACACCTAACGATTGCCATAGATGTTTGTATGACAACCGGGATCGACGCGTGCTCTCCGAGGCACGGAGGGGTCTCAATGTCTTAAGAAATGTTCACCCATCCTAAGACCAGCCTGAATCGATGTTGCTTAACCTTTGCAATGTGTTAACATTGTCTGTTACCATTAGATAAAACATTTTAGTAAGTACCTATCCTATTTAAAAAATGGAAATTACTTAAAATCATAAAACATTTTTGATAATGTTGTATTAAAACAAAATTTCCCACACTATTCTAAACTAAAAATAGTATAGGCATTAATTTTTTTCCAACATGTTTTTGGTCAAAAATACAGTAAGAGCAATAAATATAAGGCAGTAAATATGGCTCTAAACAAATAATCGTCAGCGATATGGCTCTGATTACTTCGACAAGAGACTAGATCTTACAGATAACCCCATACGCAGATATATTACTCCCGCTGGCAAATCATAGGGTTGGCACACGAAACGTTATCTATATACTCTAAAATAAATATTTTTAGAAATTCTCACAAAATGTCATCTAGCCCAAACTAAGCTATAAGCTTGTGCTATGGGATCTAGACAACTGATAAACTTACTTATATATTTCTAAATACATACATAATATACATAGAAAAACTATGAAACAAACATTTGTGGATCAAACAAATATTTGATTCGACCCGGGAATAAAACCCGAAATTCCGGAGTCGAAAGCCGATGCACTACCGGGGTGCCTGCCGTTTTGCCGCAAAGATTTTGATATGATTTTGATTTTGTATAACATTGCAATATTTCGAATGATTTTAGTACGCATATTTTTATTTGATCAAATTTTTACTTGGCAAAATATTACCAAGTATAATGTCATTATGGCATTTGGTCTTTAATCAAATGATTTATTACGGCAAACAATCTTCAGACAATAAACGTTTGGTGAAATGATGTTGGTTGTTTGGTGAATGGTTAGGTTTTTTTTTTTTAATTCCGCGGCCCAAGGCCGCGGCCACTCTAACGTCCGTTGCCGGGCGTCTCTGGTTACTAGCAGAGGGTATGTCCAGTGGCGCCTGGCAGACTTTGACCACCTTTGTGGTCTCTGCGGGTGTTTGGTCGAGACGAGAATCCCGCGTCGTTGTTGTAGGGTTTTATCCCGCGTCAGTGAGTGAATCTGGTTGCGTGCTGTGGGGCAAAGGCCCCGCACTCTGAGCACTCCACCAACGTGTGGAGTGCGGTGTCGTCGTTGGAAACCTCGCAGTGTTGACACCGGGGTGAATGGTTAGGTTAGGTTAAAACTGTGACCTCCTACGCACGAAGCGAGCGGTGTCGCGGCAGCGGCCGGCGAGTGCCAGACACAACTTGCATTAATAGAAAAAAAGATATTGTTTTTAGTAGGTTACCCGGAACTCAACTATTTAGATTAGGTTAGTTTCTTCTTTAAACAAAATGGATAGGCTAGGTTAGGTTAAAACTATGACCTCCTACGCACGAGCCGAACGAGCGAAGCGAGCGGTGCCGCGGCAGCGGCCGGCGAGTGCCAGACACGACTTGCATTAATAGAAAAAAAGATATTGTTTTTAGTAGGTTACCCGGAACTCAACTATTTAGATTAGGTTAATTTCTTCTTTAAACAAAATGGGTTAGGTTAGGTTAGGTTAACACTGTGACCTTCTACACACGAGCCGAGCGAGCGAAGCGAGCGGTGCCGCGGCAGCGGCCGGCGAGTGCCAGAAACGACTTGCTTACTAAATATTTGGCTTATTTGATTTTGCGTAAAAACTGTTATTCCAACTGAAATATTTGACTAAATCAAAAATGTTAAAGTACTAGTTGGTAAACAAGTTATAGTTTAAACGTTCATTTCCCAAACATTAGGTTTGCGTTACAATGTTTTTGTGAATAGATTTTTTGCTAAGTAATAATTTGGCAAATAAAATTATGCGAAAATTTTTTTGGGAAGTGAACATTTGTCAAAATCCTTTCGGTCAAACAAGGGAGACCCGCACTACCGACCACGCCACCGAAGCAATCAGATGCTAGGGCACCAACTATGCAAAATTTTTATGCGGTTTTCACCAATGAATAAAGCAGTTATCGAGGAAGGTTATGTAGACAGTTTGTCAAGGACACAAGCCGCAGGCGTCCGTTAGCTATTTTTACGTCATTATTACTGTGTTTTCGTTCGACTTTCTGGTGTAGCTCTACCCAAAATCTGCTTAGGGTCATGAATAATCTACGTAGTGCATAATTTCATCAAACTTTTATAATATAAAAGTAAAAGAAATATTTACACTTTTTACTCCTAACTTTTTCACAAATTGGAATAAGTGACAACCCTATTTTGACAAAAGGTGAAGCCTACGCAATGAGTGACACAATTACCCAACTAAAGATCACAGATAAGCTATTAATTTGGCTCTCATATCAAAAATACGCCCTCAACTACTACAATATTACCCTTACTTCATATTTACCACAACCTTATTGCATTTCATATAAAAATTATCATCCTTTGAACTTTACTTTCCCAAGTTTAATGTATTGCAGTTTATTAATAAGCAAGAAATTGATACGTAGCTCTTTTATATGGCAACACAATGGTCATATTGTTTTCCCAACGTTTGAACCACGAATATGTTACCCTTGATTGGAGCGAGATTATTTTATATGGTAACTCGAGGGTGATTGATTAAGGGGGGGTTTTGAACGACTGATGAAGTAATGTTTGATTTTGATAATATTTTGAGTGGTACTTGAACCATAGACTTGACAACTTTTGTGGTTCAATAGAAACAGGGCCTTAAATAAAGGATTCGAAAGTAGATAGGTATCTATGTAGGTACTTACCTACATTATTTTCAATACAAATATTATTTTTCTATGATATTTTAATCATCAATGAAATATCTAATAGTTACTGAGTTGACAGTACATAATAGTGACGTCATAGCATAGTATTTTGCACAAATTTATATGAGGCTTATCATACTGACGTTTAAAAAAAAGAAGCTGATTTGATTTAACAGTCATCTACCTTATTAAGCTCCATTTACTTTTGACTTTCGCGTTTTGTACATATTATAAACTTAAGACACACGGGTCTTTTACGCGATTATTGTAATAAAGAGGTATGTATATATCTCAATAATCGCTTAAAAGACCCGTTTGTCTTGAGTTTATAATTTATACTAGGAGAGCAGAGATTCCATAAACTGGCATAGGTTCAGATCACAGAAAGGCCCTGTGGCCAAGGCAGGCGCGCCGCTCATATGTCAACCATTATAATGTTTCTTTTCACCGTTGAGAACTAAAACCTTAAAATACCATGATATTTGTAATTATTACAATATTGTATTATGAAGTTTGTAGACAAAAACGACGACGATATCGCCAGCAGATGTAAAATTATACATTTCTTGCTTGTAGTGGAGTTTATGAGTGGGAGAAAATCAGCGACGCGCGTTGTAGTACAACTCAGGAACTATTCCCTTTCTAGCCTCCTCTAGCATTTTGGTTTGACTTACAGAGTGGTTTAGAATATTCTATATCTATAGTGTCCGGTGTACGGCAATAGGCTTGCCCCTATTACATGGGCCTGTCAAAATTCTGAATGGCAGTAATTTTGACAGGCCCACGTTCATGTTTCCAGATCACAATCGAACTTACATAGGTACATTAGTACCTACTTGAATAACATGAGCAGAGACAGACTCATACTCATCTTCATATTATCTGTGCTTGAAATTTGCATCTTGAGTTATTCGGGTTATTTCTTTTCAATACATACACAATTAGAATATTTCATAGAATCTTTGCGAGCAGAGATAGGATAGCGTACATCAAAGGAATGTTCGAAATTTTAAATTTTACGTAGAACGGATAGAATGAGTATTCGCTCGTTCCTTATACATAGACCTTTAAAAAAAGATTTTTGCCATAAATGTGCATTTGTTCGAAATTCAAATTCAAAACAAAAACAAACTCTAAGCTAGGGCGGGGCCATACTTGACAAATTTACGAGAGTTTTTGCAAAACTTTTTCATTCTATTTTACGGTTCCTGTAAGTGGCGAACGGTTCTTCGCCTTTTTTTTAAACATAAACCTGTCTGTAGGTGTGAAGTCAATCTTATCTCAAGTGACTTGCGCTTGACAGAGTCAAAGATTAACCTTTCTTTTTTGGACCAAATACTGATGTTTCATTTATTTTTGAGCTTTCATTTTGATTATGTTCTAGTTATGATCTTAGCTACATTCGATTTACCATTAATTTATTTTGTATTAGGCTCATAAGATTTGAACTGGCTTGCAAAGTAATTTATTTTAAAAATAATAATTAGAAAGAAAGAAAGAAACATTTATTAAGTACATAGTGCCCCACAATACAACATAACAATACACATAAATGACATTGGGATTGGAAGCATGTTCACTCATTATGAGTAAACATGCTTCAAAACCTCAACCACAATTGAACTATTGTAGGGACTTAATTTTTGTTTTTGTATAGGCATAAATCCTATTTGATTCTTCCTCAGTAGGACGTCTTAGTACTGAAAGAACAATGGCAGTTGCCCATACTAGCAATTGTCTGACACAAAAGATGAGCGCACATAAACGAAAAATATGTCGAACGATTCAGCGCCACTTGTAATCTCCATAAGTGACGTCATTTTCCATCGAGAAAGCCGGAAAATAAAGATACCTACTTATTGTGTTTTGATATTGTAGGTTATGTTGTCGTAATTAGTCTCGCCATAAACTATATGGTCAACCATCATGGTAGTCACACGAGGAAATAAATCGGAGTCCAGAGTACGAATTATGGCAAAAAAAACAGAAAAAGCACACAGAACAACACCATCGACAAAAAAGCGAAGAGTATTCTGTGATCTGTCAAAGTTACAAGGTAGTATCGCACGACATCATTGGCTGTGATTGGCTGGCGTACGGGCCTCACAGTTATAAATAATCGTTGATAATCTTTTAAAATCTAGATTTAACGCCGGCTTTTATTGGAACATTTAGATACTTGTAAAATCGCAAAATAAACAATAAATTACTGTAGCATAATAATATTTATGGGTGTTTTTAAATAATGAAACAATTTTTGCCATTGTTCTTTTGTTGACGTGCTTTGTTAATAGCGTCATAGGAAAAAAAATAGAAATTGTTTTCTAATTTTGAAATTATCAAGATTTGGCAAAGTTGACAGCTTGACAGCAAGGCGTCATCGAAAGTTGACATTTGTAGTAATTTGTGACTCCACAAACATCGCCGAGGTAGATTAATTAAGAACTTGAAATGGGTCACGTGTGTGACATTATGGTCACATGGAAAAGATCAATTTGAGACTGCGGGGAGTAAAAAAGTTGTTATAACTGAGAATATGGAAGGACTTATGTCTGTAGTCTGTGGCTAAGGTGCACAATTTATAGCAAAAAAATACGGACAAAACTTTCGGATTACACAAGACATCGACTACGGACAAAACTTCAGTCTGATCGAAATGTCACCCTTTTTCAACCAACTTCCAAAAATAGAGGAGGTTTCCAATTCGACTGTTTTTTTTTTTTATGTTTGTTACCTCATATCTCTAGACTGGTTGAACAGATTTTGAAATATTTTTTTTTAATTGAAAGTAACTACTTTCGAAGTGGTCCCATTTCTGGTCCCATTCCGACAATTATTTGGTCCCATTTCAGTAATAATTTACATACTGTCAATGATTTTACATTTTACAAAAAAACGGTCATAGCATACTTACTGTACGAGTATTTATTTTGATTAAAACTTTTTAATATTTTCAAGTTAACCCTTTCACGCATGCAGAAGTTAAAAAAATACGAAATCCAATAAAAATAATAAAAATCACATATAACCTACTCGTAATATTTTACATAATACAAAGCGAAAAAATTGTATTGTATACCTACTTATATAACAAGGTAAAAAATCGAATACCACCACGTATTATACAATAGCATACATATTTTATATAAAAGTATAAATACAACAAAATGAACGTTTTATTACCCCAAAACGGGTAAGGCACGTGCTCTTGCGCAGCATCCAACCCTACCGTTGCCGAAGTTGTTAACCCGATAACGCGTGCCGGGATCAACACAAACTACCTTGAAGATACCTCCCTTACAACCGTTTATCTCGAGCCCTTTTTATCCCTTTTAGGATTAAAGGGTACATGAATCGTGCGCAAGGATTCTGTGCTCGCGTGCCCTATTGTTAAGATGGTAAAGAGATGTAACCATTACTTTTTCAGATATGGGCCCTTTATGCTGTGCATTGTATCTCTTGATAGATAAAGAACTCTTTTTATTTTTAGTACATAGGTTCTGTTATTCTGTTACTGGCTGGAATACGTTTTTACATAATAGTAGAGGTGAATAATTATAACGCACATGTGTTCTAAATTCCAAATATTCCTATCTCACCTGATATTAAAAAAAATAAAATAATTGGTGTTCGAAATTCAAATAGGGATTGACGGCTTATAAAGTTCCAGTTCTCTAAGAAGTTTGACGAGAAGCTCCAACTATCCGCGATTCCCAGAACGTATTTGAACACGTGGAGTCACCCCGTGGGACCACACATGTATCCACTGAATAAAACTCTTCTAACACACGATTACCAAAACCAGATTTCTTTCTTCATCAATATTCACAATATTAGAAGAAGCCCCTTTTTTACTTATCTTTTTTTTCTTTGAACACGTAACGACTTTTTTCTTTGGACGAAAAATACGATGATGAACTATAACCCCAGAGCCCTTTGAACGGTTGAAATCTAGTTTGTATGAAAAAAGCATGTCTGAGTGTTTTGTTGAGCGTATACAATAGGTGAATACGTGTCCAAGAATTATTGTATGTGGTTGGGTGAGTTTTGTCTCTACTATGTATTGTAACAGCAAACTACTGCTAACTAACTGTCACTACGAAAATTCTGTAACGGTGTCATCCTTAAAAAAAAACAATAATAATTTAAATTTGGAATGTTATTTTTTTATGCAAGTAAAAGATTCATTAGATTTAGAGTGAAACCTTTTTGGACAATAACAGCGAATATGATTTTTTTGTAAAGAATATGAATTTAAATCATTAACTTAAGGTATAAATTATATCTTTGTACAGCATGGAGGTATGCAATAATGAAAAAAAAATTATCCAATAATGATCAATTTAGATTATTGCCGATAACTAGGCTTTTTTAATACGTATTTGTCTCTTGGTGGTATTTTTTTCAAGACATAACTCATAACATAATTATAGGGAAAGCGACGCGGGTAAATGTGGAAACCAAAGAAAAGACAAAAAAAAGCAATATTAAACTGTTATTAATTCCTTCAAAGGTATCCTTCAATAGTTACAATGCAATAAATATGGTTTTTCTCTCCAAAATCATAAATAGTTACTTATGACTTCAAATTAATGCTCATCATGATATTTTCATTAATAATTCCTAAAGATCTCCTTAAGATCTATATTAATAGTAAAAAAAATAATACTCGTGCCCACAAATGCCTTGCAAATTAAAAAAAAATAACATTTTTGTCAAAACCTTTTTTGCAACTAAACTCCCCTATGGACACAATGTACAAAGAATCTGCTCCCGTTAAGTAACCCAATTTTTACACCATAAATAAAAAGAAAAAAAAACACAGTTGAAAAAAGTAACGGTCTTCCGTGTTCTTTTTTTGAAAAAATCGTAATATGAATTAATATATGGAACGCCTCGATGCTTACACACAAAGTGGGCATTGAGAGCGAAAATTAGCCCACATTCATGTTTTTTAAACATTTTTTTAAAGTTTCTTAATGTTTTGTGACAATATTGACAGATCAGCCCAGTTGGCGCATTGATGTTGAGTTAGAGGATTTGTAAATAATCTCATTGAAAATTAATACCGTTGTTGAGATGTTTTCTAAGAAGCTGATTGGGTTCATTGTTAAAAGTTTTTTACCAGCCCCAGTTTTCAGTGGCTATGAATTTTGATAAGATCACTTTTTGACAGTGAATTTCGGATACATATTTTTTACGAATTATTGAAATGAACGTTACATAAGTATGATTTTGTGAATTTTTATTGTTGTATTAATAGTTGGGTGGGTACAATCACGTTTGATTCCCAGAATGCGTTGGCATTTCCAGTTCTACATTTCTCCAATATTTTTTTCGACTAAAAATATTGGAAATAGAGCTTGCGATGTGAGCTTACTGAGTTTTTATTAATGTTATGTATGTATGATATTGTTGCTGTCGTGAACTTCTTAATTAAATAGTTAAAAAATTGAGTAGGTATGTATCTGTAGGACTGCAGGTTCTATGGAATTTACTTTTTGGTAATTTTTTCACAAAAAGGAATTTACAGGAAGAATCTGTTAAAACTCACGTCATATTAAAGTTTTATTCTGACAATATTTATTTAGGAAGCAATCGCAATTAGACTAGAAAGGGTATTCCTAATATCACTGACATAATACAGTATCAATGATATTAGTTGGTGACCATCGAGGAATAGAAAACGTCACCTCAGGTGACCAAAGTGGAATACTTTCGGTGACGGTCAAATCGGTGACTGCGTTGGGAAATGGCTCGTTGGATTATGATTTATTTAGGAAGCAAAAAACTTTGAACATTTAAATCTTTTACAAAACAATTATAATAAACATTTCAAAATCGTAAACGGTATTTAACCGACCCCCTAAAAAACAAATTTTTACCATAAAAAGACATCGCAGCATCCGCAACCGTTTTAAGGGTTAATAATGGTAATGACAGTTGTAACCCTAGCCCACGTGCCGCAATGAGGAGTTGAGGGTTAAGTTTAAAAATATCAAGAAAGATGAAATGGGGTTCACGTAATTGGTACTTGGCTAATCTTTATGAGAACTGGTTGAGATGTAATTGAATTTATTTGTGTTTCTCTCCTTTAACTTGACGTGGATTTAAACATTTTGTGGGTACTGGAAATTGTCCACCGGGAATTTCTAACTTAGTAGCTGTTAAGAGTTTTGTTTACTACCAGCATAGATATAAGAATATCTACTTTAACAGCCGACTACAAATTACCGAAATGAGACCAAAAAATTGTCGGAATGGGACCAAATTGAGATGGGACCACTTCGGAAGTAGTAGCTTTCATATAAAAAAATAATCAAAATCGGTTCACACAGTCCAGAGAAATGAGGTAAAAAACATAAAAAAAAAAACATACAATTGGAGTAATGTTGGAAAAAATGCCGGACCTCTTTGGAACTCTCAATAATAGAGATTGCTCGATTTTATTTATTTTTCAACCGATTTCCAAAAAAGGAGGAGGTTCTCAATTCGACTGTATATTTTTTTTTCACGTTTGTTACCTCATATCTTTGGACTGGGTATTTCGGTAATTTGAAGTCGGCTGTGTCAATTTTTGACGTGTATTTTTAAAACAATTTTTTCATCATGAATTTTTTGGATTGCAGGGAAATTAGCGTTCAACACCCAAGTAACGATTTTAATGTTCGCGAATTCTACTGTTATACCATATGACGACCGCATCTACCATGATGTTACCATTTATATTGCTAATGATATTGTTGCTGCCATGCGCGGATCCACCGTGGTGGGCTGTTTGGGTATGCCCACCATCTTCATTGAGAAAATGGACGTCCCATTTTCACGGTATTGAGATAAATTCTGGATTTGGAAATTATCTAGTTTAAAAAAAGTATAAGCTAGTGTTTCGTGTTGTTCGTGTTCGTGGTGAGTTGTATTTAGTACACGTAATGTACATTGTGAAGTTCAAACACAATATAGATATATTGAATGATAACACCATAATACCAGGATTTTTACTACGTTGAATTGTACACTAAACAAAATCTTGGTCAAAGCGTCATTTGTTTTGTAAACAATTTATTTGTGGTAGGTAAGTAATGCATTATACCGATCACAAGCGAGTTCATATTCCGACTCACAATTGGCTGGTCTGGATATGCGCCTGGCTGCTGCTGCTGTACAAACTTCGTTACAACTGCAATTGGTCAAAAAATTGGTAGACTGTTAAATTCACAAGCAACCCGCCACCACCAAACCGAATGACTGCAGAGTACAATTAAATCTGTCATTATATTAGGAGACTACGCACTCGAACAGCTACTATCGCGTCACAAGCTAGCAGGCAGACGCTCGTTCGCTACTGGACTACGTTTGTGTTAGTAGAGTACGAACCCCGCAGAGACCACAGAGGTGGTCAAAGTCCGCCGGGCGCCACTGGAAATACGTTCTGCTTGTAACCAGAGACGCCCGGCAACGGATGTTAGAGCGGCCGCGGCCTTGGTCGCGGAACTAAAAAAAAAAAAAAAGAATACGAAAACTGTAAAAATTTACCTTCGAAGTGCAAATACGATGCTACTTTACTACAATTCACGCGAGGTGGCCCTCTTTTTTTTAAAATTCCGCTGGATCGGCCGCTCCCATGAGCATTGCTGCGGGTGTCACTATTGACCACAGAAGGTACTCGTATTTCCAGTGGCGACTTGGCCCCCTGTACTAAAATACAGAAATCCAACCAGAATCAATACGGTCAAGTTCAATCTCGGTAATATTAAGCCACGTCTCTAGGGAAATCTGGATGTTGTCAAGGATTACGTATTACTTAGATGTATTAAGTGACCGCGCTGAATTGTACATATCTACTACGTTAGTAAGAATAAAAATAGAATAACATTAATTACATTATATTTGTTTTTCTTTTATAGGTACTAGTACGGTGTCTTGCGCGGTGCTTCGCGTCGCACCACGTCATAGGTTTTGGCCTATAACTTTTGACCTCTTAGGGCTAGGTAAAATTTTTGATTTTTCGGCTTGCCTCCAGATCGAGGGCTATCCATAGAGGGGTCAACCATCATTGTAGCATAAGCAGTTCTCGAGAGCTAAGGGGGGACAAAAATTACATTCACCATTTCTATATAATAGATTCACATTTTTTTTTTTGTTGTCTACTTACAAATTTTACTTAATCCAATTAGTATAGTACTAGGTCGCCGCAGTCGCGAAACGTACCGCTACGCTGCAGCATATATTTGAGCGAAGCGAGTTTTGATTCAAAGCGATATAACTCTGTCAAAGTATTTTTTGTCATAACGCTATGGGAATTTTTAGCATCAATTAAATTATTTTTATTTGATCGAAATTCAAAATTCTGGCTTCGTAAGAACCTGGGTAATTCTGTAAGCTTTTGATGAGTGCAAGAAAATCCAAAATCGGCCGAGTATTTGCCGAGAAACAATTTAACATAAATCGTAATTTGAGTAACCCGTTGAGAGCTCTCGGCTCGCTTCGCTCAATAAGTATAGGAGAGTTCTGTGTTCTTGAACTGGAGTTGTCTAAACAAGTTGAGGCCCGCGGTTCTACCTAAATAGTTTTTTCGTCTGTGATACCTTTAAGTAACAAAACACGTTAAAAATTAGTACTAAAGCCGACTTCAAATTACCGGACTAGGACCAAATTTAAATGGGATCATATGGAAAGCAATAACTATATTAAATTTCAAAATCGGTTCGAGATATCACAAACATAAAGAAAAATATGGAGAATTGAGTACCTCCTTCTTATTTTTAAGTCGGTTAAAAGCTGTCTATTAACTATATGTATAGAATCGCCCTTTAAAGTTAATCTGACTCTACCAATACACAGAACTTAGAATTTGTAAGTCCATCTCGAAGACAAGATCACGAAGAAACCTAACCTTACATCTGGCTGCCAAAATCTTTTGGTTTGAAAATAATTCAACAAATTCCTGACAGAGAGACAGCCCTTAAGGCAAACTTGTCAGTTTTTTAGAAAATTTAATAATTGGCACTCCAATCTTTTTCATCAACTGTGTTCACTGCCGCCGACACGACCGATCCCTGCTTAATCGGTCAGATTAAGTGGCATTAAACGCTCCCACGCAATCCTATCACTTGCCAACAAATCTCATTTCCACTACACTTTAATCTCTACCCACAAAATTACAATATCCACAATTTAGGTAAACATTACGTGTAATAATCCTTTACAGTTAAAATATTTCTGAACAAAACCAGCAGTGTAAAGCGTGTGATAGGAAAGTATTGTTAATAGATTGAGTACTCTGAAAGCTCTCGCTCTGTAGTCAATTAAATGATCAGCCAGGGGTTCTGCACAATTGGTCGCCTCCGTACAATGCGTCAGTTTTGCCTCTACTATATTGTACACCTCGGTATAACGTTTTATTAGACGGATTTTGAGGGATGTTCGCTTTTTAAGGATTACTAGCTCAAGCATATTTGAGGTATTAATGTTGAGGGCGGTAATATTGTGCTCTTTGAATAGATGCAAATATGCGGATACACAATGAAATGCCTTTATGTTTGTAACTTTTAATAATGTTTTGTACTCGGTTTTATAATCGGATTTATTCGGTAAGTTTATTTCGGAGATAACTGAAAAGTAAGTAATAAATAATGATGATTCAACTAATACAAAAAATTAGGATTTTTTTTAACGATAAATATAGCAAAAAGAAAAGTATGATGCTAGATTTATGAAGGGGTAGGCAGAGGTGCATTACACACCCACAATTTGACAGTATTTTTATTCCCACGTAATAGGGGCAAGCCTATTGCCGTCACCGGGCACATTTATAATGGGGAATGTCCAAAATGACCGAATAAATTTAATAAAAAGTAGCAGCTATATTGTAAGTTTGAAAAAAATGGTAACCCGTTGCCTTGCGATGAAATGTTGGCAACAAAATCTTACGTGCCAGCCGCTATGGCGCAGTCAATTAAAGTCCTGGGCGTCTCGGACTCTAGACAACTGATAAATATACTTATATGAAATACATATAAACACATACATAATATAAATAGAAAACACCCATACTCCGAAACAAACATTAGTGGATCACACAAATATTTGATTCGACCCGGGGATCGAACCCGAGACTCCAGAGTCGAAAGCCGATGTACTACCAACTACGTAACTGAAGCAGTTATGCATAGATCTTTAAAACTACGCAACCGATTTTGTTGCGGTTTTCACCAATGAATAGAGTGGTTCTTTGGACGTTTTTTTTGTGTATTTAATTTGTCAAGCCTATATATACAAAAAACCGTCCAAAGAACCACTCTATTCATTGGTTGAATTGAATTATATAACGCTTTATTAAATTAGATTTAATAAAAAACTTAAGTATTTTTTAAAGATTTACTCTATGTGTTAAAACGCCTTTCTTAAATAAATAAAAAAAAAGTGTGTGTGTCAGCTCCGACGCACGACTGGAGTTTACTCCTTAAGTACGAGTATCGAACCATAACAAATTAGAAAGTTGCGCACTAGAGGTGCGCACCAAAAACGTGACACGATTTTCGTTACTTGTTAGTAGGTTTTACCCCTCGGATTTTTCTCATACCGGGCGCCTTATATATGAAAATCGATTCTTAAGGAGTAAACTCCAAAAATACTCTAAATCATACCAAAATATTTAAGCACAAAACTGAATCTATTTTTCCTCGGCGCGGACAACTAGCGATACACGCGTCCGTGCTTAAAATCGGATTACGAGCGAGTTGTTCGACCGCATCGAGTTGAACGACAGCCCACGGTGACGCGCCCCTGAACGCGCTGAGAACGCTTTGACTAGGCATACATTTTTGATGACATTATCCTTCAAAGGCAGTAGTTACCAACATTTTGTACTTATTTTGAAGTGACTTTGTTGTGGTCAAACAGAATTAGAGTTTCATCATACGACGGGTGTTGCTCAAGTCGTGGGTCGGATACGGCGGCTGGGACTGGAGGTGGCCTTGCACAAGTCCGAGGTTCTGTGTTCTCACAGACCTCGGAACGGTCCACCTGAAGGTTCCAGCATAAATGTGGGAGGCGTTAGCATCGGCATCAAGCCCTCGATGAAGTACCTAGGGATCGTACTTGATAGCCGATGGAAGTTCGGACCACATTTCCGAAGTTTGGTACCCAAGGTGACACAGGCATCGGTCGCGCTTTCGCGACTGATGCCCAACCTAAAGGCTTCCTGCAGGAGACTGTACCTGGGGATCGTGCGGAGTATGGCCCTATACGGGGCTCCCGTATAGGCGGCGCGGTTGACAGCCAACAACTCAACGCTCCTTAACAGACCGTTAAGGACCTTGGCCGTCAAAACAATAAGGGGCTACCGCACGATCCGACCTCTCCATGGGACCTGGAAGCGAGAGCCCTTGCGTCATTGTTCTAATGGCGCAAGGACGCGCTGGAGCGGGACCACAGGCCTGCGTCTCGAGAAATCGATGACCAGCGGTCCCAACTCCGCCAGGAACTCATGGAGTCATGGAGGGTGCGACTTGCGCAACCCAAGTGGGGTACCACCATCATCGCGGCGGTGAGACCGATCATGGACGATTGGCTGCAGAGGCAGCATGGTGACCTCACGTATCGTGCGACGCAGATCGTTACCGGGCATGGATGCTTCGGTAGCTACCTGTTTCGCATCCGTCGTGAGGTCACACCCCGGTGTCAACACTGCGAGGTTTCCGACGACGACACCGCACTCCACACGTTGGTGGAGTGCTCAGCGTGGGCGAGTCAGCGCCGGGACCTCGTAGTGGGTCTGGGGTGGATACCCTCTCTGGGTGGATACCCTCTCGCTGGAGACCATGCTTCAAGCCATGGTCTCCAGCGGGAGTAGGTGGAACGTGGCCGTTTCCTTCTGCGAGCAAGTTGTGCTCGCGAAGGAGGCGGCCGAGTGGGAGAGGGAGTGTACCCTCCCCGCCGAGTTCCGTAGTCAGCGGCGAGGGCGCCGCAGACACTACTACGCCCAAGACCATCGACCTCCACGATCGGGGCCTGAGGATGGCGGGATCGCCACCCGTCGTCCTTACAGAAGCAGGCTAGAAGGGTTGCGTGCTGCGGGGCCTTTGCCCCATAGCACGCAACCAGATTCACTCCCTGACGCGGGATAAAACCCTACCCCAACGACGCGGGATTCTCATCCCGACCCAACCCCCGCAGAGACCACGGAGGTGGTCAAAGTCCGCCCGGCGCCACTGGAAATACGTTCTGCTTGTAACCAGAGCCGTCCGGCAGTGGATGTTAGAGCGGCCGCGGCCTTGGGCCGAGGAACTAAAAAAAAAAAAAGAGTTTCATCATCTTCAGGTGTAAGAGCAATCGTAGGTAGATACTACCCATTCCCATTTTTAATCAAAGTTTTTTTTTTGTTAAGTAAGTAACTAACTAATGGTAAGTATGATGTTCAAACTTTTTTAAAATAACTTCATTATTTTTGCAAAAATAGAAGACATTAAAACGTCGACAAATCTTTCACCTCTAAACGAGGCATTCTCAAGACTGTCTGAACATTTGACAATTAAAGCGCTGGGCGTCTCGAAACTATTAAAAAATGTTAGGTACGCTAACGAAGGATTAAACAGAAATTGGCACAAAAAGGCAGTATCCCGATGATCAACAGACATAATATTGTATGTGTATGAATAAAAATTACATTAATAATGCAACTTATAAACTTACTTATTAATACTTAAAGGAAGCGCTGACATAATTTAAATATTAATTGACAGATAGTCGACATGATACTGCCACATGACAGCCACAGTACCACAGATAACCTAAGACCCTGTTATCTCAAAGATACAGTGAAACTCGTGTATGTGTTACATACATATAGATGGATATAGAATCATTATTAAATGAACCATAGCCACAGAATAGGGATAGTACTTACATACAGAACTTGCACTCCGACGTTAATTAAAGCACGTTCTTTTGTTTACAGAGAACATCATTCGAACGTTAGGGATGACAGGAAAGTACCAGCATAATTTGACCAATAATTATGACGTTAATGCCTCATAATGCCTCAATATCAACTCTATGGTCAATGCCGTATCACAAACAAGAGTCAACCCTTACTCACTCACAAAGTCAAGTTGTCGCTGACGTCACGTATTTTTTGCGATTGTTAGGTGTGACATAGCCCTGCCATACTTAGCCATCTTTTCATCTCCAATAAGTAACATAAACATACATAGTAGGTACTTATAAAACAAAATTGCTTGACGCTGCTGTCTGTCCCAATATATGATTAGATCTTTAAAACGTTTTCACCAATGAATAGAATGGTTCTCGAGGAAGGTTTTAGAATAAAACTAGTGTTTCTGTGAACAGTAGACCTCGCGTTATTTTGGCATTTCCCCCCCATTTCTCCCCCATTTTCCCCCCAATCGAAAAATCCCTTCGACAAAAGTTGCGCCTTGCAACAAAGAACAATTGTGCCAAATTTCATGAAAATCGGCTAAAAAATGCATTTCCCCCCATTTTCCCCCCAATCGAAAAATCCCTTCGACAAAAGTTGCGCCTTGCAACAAAGAACACTTGTGCCAAATTTCATGAAAATCGGCTGAAAAATGCGGCCTGTAGACCGGAACTGACACACATACCAACAACGCCAAATCGGCAAGTACTCAAGTTAGTAACCAGGGACGCCCGGCAACGGACGTTAGAGCGGCCGCGGCCTTGGGCCGCGGAATTAAAAAAAAAAAAAAAAAAAAAAAAAAAAAAAAAAAAAAAAAAAAAAAAAAAAAAAAAGTACTCAAGTTAAAACTGAGACGCTTCACTCGCTCGGTCAAAAATCACGTGTGTTGTATGGGAGCCCGCTTAAATATTTATTATATTCTGTTTTTTAGTATTTGTTGTTATAGAGGCAACAGAAATACATCATCTGTGAAAATTTCTACTTTCTAACCATCACGGTTCACGAGATACAGCCCAAGACAGACAGACGGACAGCGAAGTCTCAGTAATAGGGTTCCCGTTTTACCCTTTGGGTACGGAACCCTGAAAAGGAAAGATTTGTTTGTTTGTTAAAGTCAGAAACAACTATAGGTACTTAACTGCGCAAACGATTTTGAAAATTCTTTAATTATTTATTATGTAGCTATAAGTTCTATAAGCTACTATTTATCTCGGTTAATATACCTACTGCGTCTGATACCGTTATCGGATTTCGCATGCTTACTTTGACATTTTTCCAAACCTGGGTGTAACGCCATAAAAGGCTAAAATGCTAAAGGCTAAAACGGTTAAAACGCTAAAATGCCGTAATTGTAGCAATAAGAATTACAATATACATGAATTGACATAATTATAGACTAAAAATATTTACATTACAAAATATTATTAAGTAATTAATAAACACATTAATAATTAATTGTAGCATATTTTGTAATTAGGTGACAACAATTTTTTTTTGTTCGTAGGTCAAACTATAAGTTTTGCGTAACTTAAAAAAACAACATGTTAAAACCAAAATATTATGTTTATTGCTTTTCGAAATACTCTCCTTTACATTTTAAACATTTTTTCATGCGATCGACCCATTTCTTAAAACAGGAGGACCACAGGTCTGAAGGCATGTTTTCTACGTGCTGATTAAACGCTATCACTGCCTCTTCGGAGTTGGTAAAAATGAAACCTCTCATCAAATCTTTGATTTTGGGGAAAATACAGAAATCACAGGGTGCTAGGTCGGGGCTATGCGCAGGATGGGTGACGAGTTGTACTTTTTCGGAAGCTAAAATGACTTTGTTTTGTTGGCCGTGTGTGAAGAAGCGTTGTCATGATGTAGGAGAACGCGGCTTTGGGGTCGTCTTTCGCGAACTTTTTCTAACACCCTGGGTAAACAAATGGTAGAATACCACTCGGCATTAACACTCTTATGATCTTCAAGTGGAATTGTGCAGATGGGCCCCGTAGCTGAGAAAAAAACGCGATCATTTTTTTACCAACGTTTCTCGCCTGCCTCACTTTTGTTGGCTTGTTCTCATTTTCAATCCCCCATTCACAAGATTGCTGTTTTTTTTCGGGTTCAAAACAATAAATCCACGTTTCGTCTCCTGTGACAATGTCATAAACAGGATTAGAATGTCCGTGGTCGTACTTCAGTAGCATCTGTGAGCACCATTCCACGCGAGTCTGCGTCTGCTCCGCTGTCAGTTCATGAGGAATCCAACGACAACAAAGTTTCCGAACTTTCAATTCTTCGTGTAAAATTTTCTGGATTTGACTCATACCAATCCCCAATAGTTCTCGAATTGTCTCATAGGTAATCCGCGGGTTTTTTTCAATTAACCGCTTAACAGTAGCCACATTATTTTCGTTGACAGCAGTTGAAGGCCGCCCTTCACGAAATTCGTCATGTAAAGAAACTCGACCGCTCTCAAATTCAGCAAACCATCGCCTCACGGTGCTCAAACAAGGTGCTTCTCTCCCAAAAGCATTTTGAAGACGAGCGGCACAGTATTGCGGAGAGAGAGAACTTTTAAAATCATAAAAAATCATCGCTCTAAAATCTTTTCGACTTAATTCCATTTTCGATGCATACGTAGAACTTTGATGTGTGATAAAAAACAATTGACAAATGATTTCCCGCCAATTGTTTTTTTTTATTACTAAGAAGGTTGCAACGTTTACAAAAAAATTAAACTTTCGAAATTCAAATAGTTCCGATTAGCTAGAAGTGCAAAACTTTTAGTGTGCCTCATGTACGAGTACACACTGTTATTGACACGAGACCAATGTAAATTCATCCACATTTAGTCTTAAGAAAATGTGTAATTTACCTGTCAGTACGAGTAAAAAAGTGACCGTGAGTTTTATTGCCAGGTTCTTTCTCTCGGTTCTACTATTGATTTGCGAATCTAGCTGTATATGTAAATATAGAAGCAATAATAATTTTTATTTTAAGCTTACTGACGTTTATAAGAACAATTTAATGACCCATACAAATAAATCATTTCATTTCATTTCGCCATAGGTAAGGCACATTATGAGAAAGTATAAAATAAAATATGTAATATAAATAAATAAATAAATAATAAATATTTTTGGACATTCTCACACAACGTCAGCAAGCCCAAATTAAGCTAATATAAGCTTGTGCTATGGGATCTAGACGACTGATAAACATACTTATATATATATATATCTAAATACACACATTATTTTACATAGAAAACACCCATACTCTGAAACAAACATTTGTGGATCACACAAATAATTTGATTCGACCCGGAATCGAACCTGGGACCTCAGGAACGGCAGTCACATACTCATATCACTGCGCCACCGAGGCAGTGAAAATGTAATGATTTATTTATAAACATCAAGAGATAATAGCAACTAACAAAGATGCAAGTCACTTCGCTTATTTAAAAAATAAAACTACTTATACAATAAAACACAATCTTTATTTAGCTGCTGTAATTCAGAATATTCTACTTAAAGAAGTTTATAAATCAATCAGTCAGTTTAACACCGAGATCGATTTGACTAAACAACCAGCAAGAATGGCGCGTGTCAGCGTTAAATCACGTGTTTGTTCTCTTGTTTGTTGCTGCGTTTCTTTGTATGTCGGCTAATTTAGGAACGTCTGACAATTTATACTGTCGGGTTTGGTTTCGAAAAATGATGTATTTATAATGTATTTAAGAGGAATTAATGGTATTTATATATCTGAAGACTTTTTGTGCACTAAATCACAGTTAAAAAAATGACTAACCAAATTAAAATCTTACAGTCAAGTGACTTATTTCAAATACTCTTTATGTATTCAGAAGTTATTTACAATAAGAATTACAATAAACATAATTAAATACTAAAAATATTTACATTATAAAATATCGTTTAAAAAATCCTCCGCGTCATTGCCGACTGGGAAGGTTCCCAGAATGCTGGCTGTGTTGCCACGTTGGATGGCGATACTTATTCTTTGGGCCAGAAAATATCCAGCCTTCTGGTCCTGAGAAGCATCGATTAAGCGTTTAGTAATGTCTCTATAAAGGCGGCGAGCACTAGGAACCCATGACCCTATGTCTCAACCTCAAACGGCTCAAATATGTAATCGCCTGCTAGGTTAGGATATTTACGCCGTCTGAGGCCTTCAGTGATTAATTTATTACAAAAAAAATACTAAAGTTTAGGTTCGAGGAATATTGGTACCGTAACGTACGTAGGTCATTATTTTTAACTAACTTCAAAATAGGAAGAGTTTCTCAATTCGACTGTAGATATGTTTTTTATGTTTACCACCCCATAACTTTGCACTGGTTGAAAATTCTTTTATTTTTCAGTAAAAGCTGTTCTTTATGCGTGGTCTCATTTCAATTTAGTCCAGTTCCGACGATTAATTGGTCTAATTTCGACAGTATGACGTCGGTCTTAACTAGTTTTGGCCTTGGCCCGCGTGGGTAGATTTTTACATCCCAATTTTCACAGTAACACATTCCTGGTAAAAAAGTTTTAGATACCTATCAGGGAGCACCTACAGAAGTAGCAAAGAGTCCTCATAACATCATCTATCTGCCAGTGAAAGTCCCGTTAAACTCCGTCCAGCCGTTTCAGAAGTTAACTTGAACAAACAGACAGTTAAAAACCGAGTTTTTCCTACTTGTTCCTTTTAGGTATCTTATCACATTATAAAACAAAGTCCTCCGTAGCGTCCGTCTGTTCGCGATAAACTTGAAAACTATTGCACCGATTTTCATGCTGCTTTCACTAATGGATAGAGTGGTTCTTGAGGAAGGTCTTAGTATATAATTTGTAACGGACGAAGCCATGGGCGTCCGCTAGTGTGTAATGTAACTGGAACTGTACCTATAGTGAAAGTTTCCCAAGCAATGACGATTGATTGATGCGATGTATTACCTTATGCTTTTGTTGTACAATTTATGTGTTTACGGTGACATACTACACTTCTGCTTCTGGTCTGTTACTTTAGTACTTAGGTAGCTATGTAAGTGTAGGTATATTAGTACCGTTAGCATACCTAATAGGTACCTGAATGGGCCATCAGTGAATAGGTAGATAGATTATATCGTATGAATTTAAGCAATCGCATGTCGATGAATAAGTTTAGTCAACACACACACTCATATCACGCCTATATCCCCGAAGGAGTAGGCAGAGCTGCATTACACACCCACAATTTGCCTTTATTTTTAGTCCCAATAGGGGGCAAGCCTATTGCCGTCACCGGGCACATTTATAATGGGTTATGTCCAAAATAGTCGAATTTATTTATTTAAAAGTAGCAGCTTTATTGTAATTTTGAAAAAAAATAATTGATACCCGTTGCCTTGCGATGAAATGTTGATGAAAAGCAACAAAATCTTACGTGCCAGCCGCTATGGCACAGCCAATTAAAGTCCTGGAGTCTCAGGTCCTGGAGTCAACAGCACAACCTAATAGTATTTTTAAATATGACCTAGATTTTAACAATATTGTCATACATACAATCATAAGTATATCCCCGAAGGGGGTTGGCAGAGGTGAATAACACACACTTTTAAATCATTTTGTTATCTGAACCCACAGACAATACAATCTATGTCTGTGTCTGAACCTTAACGCCTATTTTACCCTTACTTTAAAGATTTTTTGTTTGAGCATGAAACCTTTCATACCGATTATAGGTAATAGGTACTAAGAAAACTATAGGTACAAACGGGCAGATCCACGGGCGGCAGCAAATATCAAGACAAAATTCCAACAAAACTCAACCAAAACCCAGAAATTTACCCGAAAACACACCTTTTTACCCCATAAACTTTTGTCTAAAAGACGTTGAACGTCCGCGTCCCGGCTTATCATTGATCGTGACAGCGACCACCCCCTCCCCTCGTCCCACCATTTGGGTCGCTGAGTAATTGGGAGCAGGTATTCGCACGGAGATGTGCCTTATTTTAACTTTTCATGTTGGTTTTATGTCAAAGGAGTTTGTGAAATTAGGCTCAGTTGGAGTGTTTGTTTTTAACTTTGAATATTAAAAAAAAGTTTATAACTAACGCAAAATGTTTAAATCTCCAAAGGGATAGACAGAGAGCATGGTGCAGGCGCCTACTAAAATGTAATTGTAGCATATTTTGTACTTAGGTGACTACAGTTTTATTTTTGTTGCATTATACATGCTTTTTGATTTTGACACGAGACCAATGTACATTCGTCCACATTTAGTCTTAAGAAAATGTGTGAATGTGTCAATTATTGAAAAAGAGTGACCGAGACTTTTATTGCCAGGTTCTTTCTCTCGGTTCTACTTATTGCTTTGCGAATCTGGCAGTAAGTATCTACATGTAAATATAGAAACAATGATATTTTTTATTTTAAGTACTTACTGACGTTTGTAAGAGCCATTTAGTGACCTACCTAATACAAATAAATAAATAAATCATTTCAAATAAGATATTTATTACACACTTCGTAATATTTCGACAAACAGGTCACGCGTAATTCCCGACCAACCTATTGCTGTTTCTGGCCACTTATAGGCCGCGGCCGCTCTAACGTCCGTTGCCAGGCGTCTCTGGTTACAAGCAGAACGTATTTCCAGTGGCGTCCGGCGGACTTTGACCACCTCTGTGGTCTCTGCGGGGGTTAGGTCGGGATGAGAATCCCGCGTCGTTGGGGTTGGGTTTTATCCCGCGTCAGTGATTGAATCTGGTTGCGTGCTATGGGGCAAAGGCCCCGCAGCTCGCAACCCTTCTAGCCTCAGGCCCCGATCATGGAGGTCGATGTTCTTGGGCGTAGATGAGTCTGCGGCGCCCTCGCTGCTGACTACGGAACTCAGCGGGGAGGGTACGCTCCCTCTCCCTCTCGGCCGCCTCCTTCGCGAGCATGACTTGATCGCAGAAGGACACGGCCGCGTTCCACCTACTCCTGCCGGAGACCATGGCTTGAAGCATGGTCTCCAGCGAGAGGGTATCCACGCCCAGACCCACTACGAGGTCCCGGCGCTGACTAGCCCACGCAGAGCACTCCACCAACGTGTGGAGTGCAGTGTCGTCGTCGGAAACCTCGCAGTGTTGACACCGGGGTGTGACCTCACGACGGATGCGAAACAGATAGCTACCGAAGCATCCATGCCCGGTAACGATCTGCGTCGCACGATACGTGAGGTCACCATGCGGCCTCTGCAGCCAATTGTCCATGATCGGTCTCACCGCCGCGATGATGGTGGTACCAAGTTGCTCAAGTCGCACCCTCCATGACTCTATGAGATCCTGGTGGAGTTGGGACCGCTGGTCCTCGATTTCTCGAGACGTAGGCCTGTGGTCCCGCTCCAGCGCCTCCTTGAGCCATTGGAACAATGACGCAAGTATAGAGGAGAGTAACTAAATGTGGGCTAGTGAAACCACTAGCCCACATTTTAAATATTAAAGAATATGGGCTCTATTTTTCTATTTGGCTCTAAGTTTCTATTTGTAGCCCATATTTGAGTACCTGTTCCATATTTAGCGTCTATTTTTATATTTTGTTCAATGCTCAATTTAATAATATATTATAATATTAAGAACATAAGATTGTTACATATATCTTTCAAAAATGTATGTATGATTATTTTGACGTCAATAAATGGTTAATATTTTTATAGTTTTTTTTATTTTTGAGGCAAAAACAAAATGGTTACCCATTTTGGTTACTCTCCTCTCCTAAAAATATTTACATTACAAAATATCGTTTAAAAATCCTCCGCGTCATTGCCGACTGGGAAGGTTCCCAGAATACTGGCTGTGTTGCCACGTTGGACAATGATACTTATTCTTTGGGCCAGAAAATAGCCAGCCTTCTGGTCCTGAGAAGCATCCAAAATACCCAAACTCCGAAACAAACATTTGTGGATCGCACAAATAATTTGATTCGACCCGGAATCGAACCTGGGACGTCAGGGTCGGCAGTCGTATACTCATACCACTGAGCCACCGAGGCAGTCATTTAGGTAGATCAGCTTCGGGATTTAGACATGAAGCCATATCACTTCACAGACAGAGTTACTTTCCAATTTATAAGTAAGTATAAGGAAGTATTTATAGGTAAGAATGAAAAGCCTTAAAATCAATGTAAAGTAACTCCCTATTTATAACTTCGTACCTAACCTTTTCATCCAAATCCATCTGCTATCCTTTCCTCACTTTCCAGTAAGTCTTACATCTAAGAAAACCCACACTAATACTATAGATATCTACCCACACTGTGACGCAGGTTAGGGCGGGGTCAGGGGTCGAACCCGCCCTAACACCCCTCACCTCATCCACAGTTCACCCCCGCACTTTCACCTCCAGCCCTCAGGGGTGAGCGGCCGTCTTCTTCGCATTTATTTTTAACTTGTCCTTCCTATTCCAGTAAAGAGATGGAACATTTCTGAATGTTTTACTTTAGTAGCATATAGGTAGAGGTTTTAAACGAATAGGATCAATGTCATAAATCATATCTACGAGTACAACCCACACTACAAATATATATCACTCATAATGCAAGTTCTTTTAGATTGTCTGGGGACTGATTCTGGTATTTTAAATAGGTACTCTGCCACTAGTAGGTATCTATATATATAATACGCCAGTGAAGCCGCTTCTCCTCCTAAACTAAGAGTCGCACAGTCAAGTGTGGCACACCGTTGGAAAGGTCGTGGTCTCAAGTGGTGCGATAAGATTAGAAATTTGACAAAAAGTAAAAAAAAAATTATTACTTACGCAGTTTGCGCTAAGGGTTGCTAGTTATTGCTATTGGTCAAATAATAGTCCACTAAATTTTTATTAACATGCCTGTATTTATAAAATCTCATTATTTATCTATCTTAGAAGGCTTATGTTCATTCATGACAACTTCTCAGCCTGCAATGACCCGAATATTTTTATACATGATCGAATAATATCAAATTGGAAGAAATTTGGAAGTTTTATACGCCTCTGTCTACCCCTACAACCAAGTTAAAGTCCTGTTATCTAATTAGAATAAATTCTGATAAGAAAACATCTCTGGACAACTGTGACGTTCGTCCGTGTAGTTTTGTTTTCCTGTTCCTGGTTCCATCAGGAACAATTTATCGGGATAAAAAGTAGCGTCCACTCTTGCCACCAGTCTTGTGTTTTTAAGCAACTACATATAAAATTTCATGAAAATCTGTTCAGCTGTTGTTAAGTTATGACTGAAGTATATCAGACGGGGAACCGTAAACCAGTAGGTATCATATACATTTAAATATTTTTTATATGATTGGACCACGGAACTATCAAAAGGTGCTGTGGTCCAACTATTTTTAAAGTTGGACAACTGCTCCTAATAAAGACCCATGGTCCAACTAGTTGGACAGAGCAGTTGGACCACTGCCCCGCGATGGAAAAAACAATCATGTATCATAAATGTGTATTAAATGTGTACTAAATATTCAAAGACTTTAAAGTATCATACGTAAGCGACATCCTATCCAGTTTATCAATAACCTGCGTAAATAGCAACAGTCAGATCCATCTCGCAGTTAAACAGTGATGGATAACAAATCAATAAACAAACACACACATTCGTATTTATGGGAAGACAACCTTTCGTACATAAAAGTGACGTACCTGTCATTAAAATCAAATAATTAATAGCAAAACAGGTTATAAGCCGTGACAAAAACAAGTATCACGCATTTCTAAATTCATACAAATTCGTCATCACCGCCCGATGCGTGGCGATACGTCAAGCTGTGTCGACGTCACGTTGACAAGTGCGCGGGAGTGGCTCCCCTCCCCCGCGTGAAGCCACGCCTTCTGCGCACGCGCCGCCTCTCCACCATCTAGATTGATCTAGATCTAAATAAACGTCACACTTTAACATACTGTAAAGTAGGTGTAAGAATTTAGAAGATTTGTTGATATATATACTGTCAAAGTTCAGTACATAATATTGTCAGAGATATTTTTGTTATTTAAAATTTATTATGAAGATTTATGTTTTTGACACTGACACATATTTGAAAACTGAATTAGCGTAAGTACTGATAATATGTATTGAATCGAAAGTACTTACCTATTTACCAAATTGAAATTTTTAAACTTTCTTCGACTCAAAGCTGACACAATAGAAAAGAGATGTCAATCATTTCATAATCATAATCATTTGTTGTCTAGGAGTTCGATTTTGGCTGTGGCTTTTTAGGTTACCACTGGGCGCTCCGCAAAAGTCAGGTTCCCAGATACTCACATACCGAACAACGTTTCTAGTTAAGGAACTAGTTAAGAATAACTAAGTTCTTTGACTATCAACTAAACAAGCATTACCTTGACATTGCCGAAATCATCGATGTGACATCGAACGAGCCACGTTTTAAAAAAAAAGAAGAAGATTTATTGTCTAAGCAGAAGTAAGAGTACTTTACAGAAAATGTTACTTAAATCTATGGTAAGTACATTATTTATTGTTTATTATGTACAGGTATGTACTTCTTATGAATTAAATTACGAGACTTTTTTTACAAAACTGAGAGTTGGTACAGTTCGCGAGGGATAAGCGGAGCTTTGAATTTGTGTGAGTGCGTGAGCGATATGTGACCTCTTTTATACACAATGTGTTGTACACACAGCTACACAAAGAGTTTTTACTCTACTTTTCGTGGTCACACACAAAATGCTAACCTCCGCTTATCCCTCGCGAAGTGTATTACCAACTCTCAGTTTTGTAAAAATAGTCTGGTAATTTAATGTCAGATGGATATAAATGCAAAGAAGTAACTACGTATAGGTACATCAATATAGAGATGTACTGGTGTATGTAATGATGAGGGGTCATAACGAAAGACTTGATTACCTGTGTGTGGATGGTTAAGTAGAGTGCCAGTCGGTCCGCTGAAATGTGGAGGCGACGTGAAACTTGATACAAAGTAGGATTCTCGCGTACAGTCCGAATATTAGGCGCTGAAAATTGTCTTGTTTTTTTTAAACATGAAATATAGATACGTAGTATAGCTACGCTAGAATTTATTGATACCTTTTAGAAGTATTGTACAAAAAATATTTTTATTTACCTAATCACAAAAAAAAATAGTAGGTAATTGCTAAAACTAATAAAGAAAATTCTAATAAATATTTTGTTACCGCCAAATGAAAACGTTATCTTACCTAAAGATAACATAAAGATACATTACTATAAGTTACAATAATAATCTATTTAAAGACGCTATTATTACATTAAAACGTTATCGACGTTATTATAATGCCGACACAAACATTGAAAGCAAAAATAAATCTGGATAGACAAACAAAAGCCGTCCAACGAATTTTCTTACCGACGGTACTTGGCCACTGAAAGATTTCCACGCCGCGGCAGGGGGGCGGAGGGGGGGCTCGGTGTCGAGGTGGCGGGGCCTTCGCTCCCTGCCCCTGCGGGCCACCGGGCCAATGGCGGAGCGGCGCGCCCTGGCCCGACCTGGCTCAGTCGCGGCTGAACCGCGACCCTTGACACACAAGCGCGTCGCGCGTTCTCTCGCCCCGTGACGGCAACCGGCATCATCACGCACGGATCGCTAGTTTACGGCGGGGTCGGAGGCCCGGGGCTTTGCCCTCCGAGAGCCTCTGACCTCCCGCCTCTCGAGCTCGGCTTTCGCGGTAGCTGGCGGGAAGATGAGCTTCTACCGTCTACGCCCGCGAGTCAGGCCGCGTCGACGCAGAGCGGCTCCTCCGCCACGGATAAGGGCCAGAATGTGGAGTGTGTGGTCTGCGGAGACAAGTCTTCGGGGAAGCACTACGGGCAGTTCACTTGTGAGGGTATGTAGTCTTGTG
The DNA here is from genome assembly GCA_963556515.1 of Nudaria mundana. NCBI lineage: Eukaryota > Metazoa > Arthropoda > Insecta > Lepidoptera > Erebidae > Nudaria > Nudaria mundana. The sequence continues at coordinate 4,962,951 of OY748300.1, forward strand.
CAGTGACAGTGATTAGAGAAGTGCTTTATACGTTTACCTGTATAGCGACGGAAAAGTATGGTTTGTCGTGAGTTCAGTGTTTTACCGATATCGTGTCAGTAGGTAAATCTTACTAGGGTTAAGTTAAGCAAGAATTAGGTCACTAGTAGGAATTAATAATATAGACCTAAGTAATTTAGACAAGTGGAACTTAAAAAAAAAGTCGAATTAATATTTTTTTGGTAATTTATGAAGAAATCGATGCTCAAATTTAATTGTAGATTTTACTAGAAATATTTAGTTACCTATTAAACATAATATGAATTTCAGTTAAAGAATAGAATAAGTAATGTAATTATAGAATTAGTTAGGTATTAACTTAACTTTCCAAATGTGTGATATAAATAAAACAACTTAAAAAGAAATACTTAACCTCAGTTTGAACATCAGCTACATACTAAGTTAATTTTATAATTATTATGAAAACAAAATAAAAAAAAACCAAACAAATTAATAATTTAAAGTTAAAACTGAAAATTAAACATTTTTAATAAAAAAATAATCTGGCTTTAAAAATTGATAATAGATATCTACTAGACCTATTTTAGTTTCACTTTTACAATGTATTTAATTAAACCCTTTTACGTCTTTGATTTAAACTTTTAAATAGATATTTAGGAAATAAAATAAGTTCCTGGCTAGAGATAATAGACTCACTCCATATTACATTGGACCAAATTAACTTTACATTTACACACATATATCACGCCTAAGTATATCCCCGAACGGGTAGGTAGAGGCGCAATAACACACCCACAATTTGCCAGTATTTTTAGTCCGTAACGTAACGTAATAGGGGGCAAGCCTATTGCCGTCACCGGGCACTCTAGAAAGTGGGTTATATCAAAAGTGGCCGAGTTAATTTAATAAAATTAGCACTTATATTCAAATTTTGAAAACTGAATTTGAAACCCGTTGTCTTGCGATGAAATGTTGATGAAAGGCAACAAAATCTTACGTGCCAGCCGCTATGGCACAGCCAATTAAAGTCCTGGGCGTCTCGGACTCACTTTACCCTTTGGAAAAGGTTATATAATCATGTACTTATGACTAAAGGTATCTAAGTACTTAAATAACGCAATAATAACCAATCACAACCAATTTATACTTACACTAACTTGTAATTCCACAAAATTATTAATTAACAAAGTTACAACGATACGGTTATGAACAGTTATTTTCGAAATAACTTATTGACTTAAACGGTTTTATGTCCGTGTTAAATCACGATACCTTCAATTAAACGAATAACTCATTGATAACCAAACAAACAGTTAACCATTTGTAGGTACTTCTGAACCGTCTTAATATTTTTTTGACATTCTCACACAACATCATCTAGCCCAAAATAAGCTAATATAAGCTTGTGTTATGGGATCTAGACGACTGATAAACATACTTATATATTTCTAAATACATACATATTATACATAGAAAATACCCAAACTCCGAAACAAACATTTGTGGATCACACAAATAATTTGATTCGACCCTTCATCTTAAACAATTTTATTATATGTATTGATTAAGGTTACTTAATCAATACATATAATAAAATTGTAAGTGGTCGATGTCTGTACATCGAAGATATAATAGAGAAACTGTTGTAGGGGGCTTTATGAACGCAATAAGAACCCAAAACAATGGTTTTTAGAATTTTTGTCTGTTGGTCTGAATGTTTGAACACGGTAATCTCAGAAGCGGCATAACCGATTTGAATGCGGTTTTCAGTAATGCGTTGTGGTTTATTCAACTTAACATTTAAGGTTTGTTTTATTTCAATCGGTTCATAAATAAAAAAGTTATGTCGACCTAAAGTAACACGCAGGCGGGCAACAGCTATACATAATAAATCAGTAACTGGTGATCAAGAGAACTATAACACGTAGGCGGAGCTGCAGGCAACAGCTAGTCTTAACTTTCTTATATATGGGTGTTAAGAAATCTCTTCAATATCTTTGGAGCCCAAATCATCCTCAACTGTACGCGGTTCACCTGCTGGCAATCCGACGAGAGCCTGGCAAATACACTTTAAGGACTCAGAAATGCCAATTCGCCCCTCATTAAAGTGCCCGGCGAAACGTATTAAATAACGAATTCAATAAAAAGTAACAGCAATGTGGTAATTTTGAAAAAAAAATTAAACCCGTTGCCTTCCTAGGAAATGTTAATGAAAGGCAACAAAATCTTACGTGCCAGCCGCTATGGCACTATAAGGCTACCTACATAAAAGTGCGAGTAAAATAGTCACACATTACCCCTCGTTGACGCAGTCGGCTAAACAGGAGGTTTCTAATAAAACTGCAATGTGACACAAAGTTTTGCCAAACTGTCTTTAAAGATAAGGGGTTGCTTTTATGCAAATTAAACAAAATTGCTTTTATTTGAATTATCATGTTTGAGATTGTGAATATTTGTAGTCTATGGCACTTCTGGTGTGTAATAATTTAATAAATTCAATAATTAAATTATGAAAAAATTAATAATTATTTTACCTAAGTAATTAAATTTTCATGAGATTTTGGTTCTAAGTATTTTATTAAATAAGTAGCGGACGCCGGCGGCTTCGCTTGACAAATTGTACATTAAAAACTTTCCTCAAGAACCACTTTATCCATTGGTGAAAACCGCATCAAAATCCGTTGCGTAGTTTTAAAGATCTAAGCATACATACGGACGGAAGCGACTTTGTCTTATAATAATGTAGTGATAGTGATATGTCAGTTAATGTAATTTAAGATAATATAATAATTCAAAAAATGACTTATATAGCATAGCATCATAGCATCACGCCTTTGTCCCCGAAGGGGTAGGCAGAGGTGTGCAAACACACCCACATCTCGCCAGCTATGTTAGGTCCCATGTAATAGGGGGCGAGCCTATTGCCAAAAATGACTTACATGTTAATAATTCTTAACATAAAGTACCCTGGGGTTGAACTTACGAGGGCATACCCGGGACATCTGGCAAGGCAATGGACGAGTGGCCGTACCAGCTTTGACACAAAAGTTATCAATAAAATAATTATCAACTTTGTGTTTGAAAATGCAATTATGGTATTATGCTCGTAAATCCTGTAGTTGACAGGACTCTGAATCAAATTTTATGTTAATGGATCAGAAATAAAACGTAACTATTACGGTTTGTAGGATATTTGTCTTGGAAACTAAATTATGTATAGTTATAGTACCCAATTGACAAAGCAGTTAATTCGATCTATGATTTTTATAATTAACCTCTCTACCCGTATAATTTACCGAGATATTTACTAGATCTTCTTCTTCTTTAAAAACGTGGCTCCATCGATGTTCATCGATGATTTCGCCAATGTCAAGGTAATGCTTGAAATTCCCGCACAAAAGAACTAATTACTCAACTAGTTCACGGTAGGGGGTTCACAAAGAAACATTGTTCGGTATTGCAATTGAGCGACTCGGAACCCGATTTTTGCGAAGCGCCAGAGATAACCTAAAAAGCCACGCGCTCAGCAAAAATCGAAATCATCTACCTACATAATTGCCCGCCAAAATTCACAAGTGTCAATAATGTCACAAAAATACCACAGACAATGTTAAAAAAGAAAACAATAAACGAGGTTACAAGCAACTCGTTATTCAGCCAGCTCGTCTGTGCAATTACCTACGGGTAGCATGTCTCCAAATAATTATGTTGAGGTGTAGATGACCGAGAACGATGGGTCTTGGGAACCCAGATGTATTTGAAACATACACATTGTTTAAGTAATGTGGATAATGTCTACTTTCGCTATAGAAACTTATTAAATATATTGTACTAGGTGATGCACGCGGTTTTGCCCGCGTGGTAAAACGCCCGCGTTTTCTCGTTTCTAATTCCTATGGCTACACAAATTATCGGAATAAAAAGTATTGGTTCAGTCTATATTCTATACTATGTTTATAGCCGAATCTGTTCAATGGTTCTCGCGTTATTAACTAACAAACATAAGGTATTATCGCGATGACACTATACATCAATATTTTAGACATATTACCGAGTTTTTTTGACTGCAATAGTAATCAATTAGGTACAACATGAAGTCTATGTATTTGTCTACATTTAAATAATACAAGACATTGCAATTTGATTTCCTATAATAAAAACGTACCTAACATTCTACGTGTATTGTAACACGAATTTAAAAATAATAATTCAAAAAACAGACGGTATGCGCGACAAGTCTTCGACATTGAACGTCTCTGAAAAAAAAAAGTTTGACAACTACGAATAAAAAGCTGCAAATCCCTTTAAAACTGAACTTTAACAAAATACACAGCAGACACGAACGTTGAACTGCTAGTAACCAGTTGATGACATAATAGTTGGCATCAAGCATCATGTGCACCACAGTCATTAAAGTGGTCTCAACCTTGACCCATGGGTTAGGCGCCAACCTGCATGAACTCCAATATCAACTTGTAAACAAAACACTTTTGAAAAAGGAATCACATTTTGAACGGAGAACTTTCATTGTTGTCAAGTTTTTTTTTAAATCTTTCTTGCTAGTATTGTCATCGTGTTTTTTAGGAATTTGTTGTCCGAAATGTGATATTTTATATTACGTTGGTACTTACCTACCAAAATGTTGCCATTTTATAACAACGATTTTTGCTTTTATTTATTACCTCGGAAGGGGAGACCGTCATTTCTTGCTGTATGTCCGTACGCACACCATATCTTGAAAACGGCACATGCGAGTTAGATAACTCTTTTTGCATATTGTTCTGCTTGATTAGAATAGGTTCAAGGTAAACTTTTTGTACCTTAAGTGGTATCGGAACTACACTTCGGAGACAGGAGTGTGCAAGCCAGAAGGCCGGTCTCCTACTTATTAACTAATTTTAAACTAAATAGTATGCATCCATGATTAATGCATTTTAATTTATTATATATTATTTATTACCACAGCGATAACGTGTGGCGTGAGGGTGGTTTAGTACAAAAAAAATGAAAATTGGACATAGCATCGAGGAATAATCACCGAAAAGCACTTTGCTCAGTTTTTTGCAACAGCAGCATGCATTGCATACCTGGCTTAACAGAGTTGGTCTATAGAGCAAATATAACTGCCTATATTAGCTTATTGCCTATATTAGGTAGGTATGGTTTATCGCTTACAGGGGGACTACCTCGGTGGCACAATGGTACTATGTACGGACTGCCACACACGAGGTCTCGGGTTCGATTCCCGGGTCTGGTGGATAATGTATAATTCTCTTTAGAATTTTACCCAGATAATTATCTCAGTCTGGAACTTGTGCCCGGTAAATGGCAATAGGCTCGCCCCCTATTACATGGGACCTAACATAGCTGGCGAGATATGGGTGTGTTTGCACACCTCTGCCTACTCCTTCGGGGAAAAAGGCGTGATGCTATGTTATGTTATGTTATGTTATGTTAGGGGGAATGCTCTGGAAATGTTCGGCAGAGTTCCGTTAGATGGAGCCAACGGTAACCGTAATAGCGCCATCTAGAAATTTTGATATGAAGCAAAAATTTAATGTCGTTGGTATTGGTCATCGTAGCTCAGTGGTCAGAGCATTCCCCTGTAAGGAAAAGGTCATGGGTTCGAGTCCTGCCGATGTCATCAGTTTTTGTTATCTGTTTTTAATTTCATTCTTTCTTAAAATATAATTTATCATTACCATTTTCAAAGTCTGAGACCATCTGGGGTCCACGAATTTGATACCTTTGATATTGTATATAATATATATAACGACATTCTGTCGCTGTCACTTTATCATTACATTACATTTACTCTTACATAATATTTTGTTCTCTTATTTCTTTTATAAAAGTAAAAATGTAAGCAATAATTGCTTCGGAATTTGTTAGAAAGTAAGGCATTTAAATAGTTAGGTACTTAGAACTTCTATAACATAGTCTCTTCCGGTCGCGTCACTTTCGGATTTTCGCACATCTTTTAAGGCGGTAACTTTTTTTTTTTGCTGATCCTCATGAAAAAAAAAATGTCTAAATATTGCCACAAGCTCTATCTGTGTGAAAATCGCAACTACATACAGGTCTGTTGAGTAGCTTCGACGATTAGCGTGTAAGCAAACGGATACAGACTATAATTTAGAAAAATCACCTTTTAGTTCTCTATAAACCATTTTATATCGCCCTCGCTCAATTATTGATAAGTTTATTAATGTACTGTCCCGGCGAACTTCGTACCGCATAATTTTTTCTAATGTTCCGCTAACCTAATTTTTTTCTCCATAAGAACCTTCTCCTGATAATAACGATCACAGCAAAAAAAAAATAGGCGAAATCGGTTCAGCTGCTCTCGAGATTTGCGCTTAGCAACACATTCAGTGATTCATTTGACGGCAATAGGCTTGCCCTCTACTATGTGGGACTAGAAATACTGGCAAGTTGTGGGTGTGTAATGCACCTCTGCCTACACCTTCGGGGATATAGGCGTGATATGTTTGTGTTTATTAAATGTACAGGTTTCTACTGTTTTTGAACGCCTTAATTAGAAAAAAAGATATTGTAGGTTCTGAACTTGTTGGAATTTTGGTTTTTAAGTGTGTTTACCGATTACCTACTAAAGATTGGAAGATGTTATCAAAGTAGGATGTTAGGTTTCTTGTAAATGTCTTAGGTAGGTATATAATCGTACTCAGGTGACCTCGATAAAAACTATTCCCTACTAAAATCTGACAGAATCATTTTCACAATAATTTTCTTTGTGTTTTCGCTTTGTTCAAGTACCGCACTATAACTACAGTGTGTTGGCTATGTATTGTCTTTGAAAGGTGTCAAATTTTAAATTGGTAATTCAAACAATAGTTCGAATTGACCAATAGTCGGTATTTGTGTTCGTTGCACAACCGTTTGATAGCATCAATACATACAATTGTCTGTCTGACTATTTTTCAAAGTTCTATTATGCAAAATAATATTTTAAAGATAGCGGTGTCAGGAAATTCTGACGTGGAAACTAGCAACACATGATACTTTCACATAATATCATTGGCATTTAAAAAAAGTGTGATTCTTAATTCAAATTTTTGTTCCATTTGTAATTGTTATCAGGACTTGTCCCAAATTTTATTTCTTTAAACACATTCGTTACGGCTACACTAAAACGTTTTCTTAAAGATTCAATTAAGTAACATAATCTGTCTAGCAATGAACTAGCAATTCTTTAACCTATATTTGAGAGCAATTTTACCCAACACGATTGGGTAAGTCTGGATCAAATTAGTGGAGTAATGTTGAATATTGCTGTTGCTACAAATTGAGCTGTGAGTTTAATTGCTCCATATTTATCCATTGGTATGTATTGCCGAGCAGTATTGCTCCACTAACAGCCCATGTAAGCGCAGCTTTATACCTTCTGCTTGCAAATGTGGTGTGAGAAGACTTCTGCCTTTTTATTGAGAGTCTCTCATTTGATTTAAACGTTGTATCAGCAATCCAATACCTTTAACTTTCGTGCAGACAATCTTTGTTCAGAAGTGTGACTTCGTCTGTTCGTAACACCACCGAACATAATTATAATAGTTGGTAACACTACGTAGGTGCTATCTATCAGTAACAACTATGTAGGTACTTTTAATGAGACATTGATAATTCCATTATAATGTGATAATAATTCTTTGGCCAAATTCCTATAACTTCTTCTTTCTTAGATTCTTTAAAAACCGAAAATATTTCATAGACTGAAACTTAAATACTTATATCACAATGAACAAACAATACTCAAAGACAAATAAAGAACGTCGTGTCAATATCCTTAAAATATATTCTATTTTCAAACATTAATTATTCTACCTCAACTTCAAGCAAATTTAAATAATGAACGATTCTGATATCCGGTATTTTTTTTTTTTACAAATATACTAATTGGGGGCTGAAGTACTTTCGTTCTGTTTTTTATCAATAGACGCGGCGTAGGCGCCAGTGAGGTCCTGACCCCTCTATCAAGTGGACTTCGATAATATAAATTTAACTAGAAATTGTAACTGTGTCTGTCACGATATGTCGTATTATGATTACGTAATTCGAATAAAAATTTATGCGTTTTGTTGTGTGAATGAAGTTAAGACAATATTTTTTCCTGTCACGTCCATTTTATTTATACCTATTTCTGGATAGGTTAAATATTACTTGCAGTTATAATAAAATAAAAAATGCTTCACATTTTTCAGTGATAAATAAATGTAGAGACTTTCTTGTACTTAATAAAGGACTCCTAAATGTAAGTAAATTGAAATTTTTAATGAAACCAATCGATATGAAGTAATCGATTATATCCATGGTACAATAGAGACATTGCCGTTCTTAACTGAAAACACGAATTTTAATCCAGGTAGATATTATAGCCGCGGTATAAAAAAAGGTAGGTATTTAAACTGTTCTTCAGTTTTGTTCTAATAGCTATTATGACTTTTAGACTGGCAATACCAATCTCTACAATGCGTTTAAGTATATTACTAATAAGTATAACCCTCTCTTAAAGTAATTATATAATATTATGTAATCACTTCTGAATGCGTGAATTTCCGATTAAAAGCCATCTTCAATAAACAAAAAATCTTGTACCATACTTGAGTATTACGTGATGATAAGTCCCTTAAAGTACATATTATCGATAAACCGCATTAGTGTTGTGCTCATAAAGTGTTATTTTGATGTCGACGAATCCACTTTATTAGAGGTGGGGACCCCCGTTGGAACCTTGTCGTTGTAATAGCACGCGGTGCTGGAGGTCAGGTTGTACTAAAACCGTTTATAAGTGTTATAACGACAAAGTCCCTGGTCGAAGCGCTTCTTTTGACTTAAATGCTCGCGTCCGTGAGCAACAATAGTAATCGCAGTTGACACCTGTATTTAGGGATGTAACTGCACGATGAAAGTGCATATCGGTAGTTTTTAATTTTTTATATCGATTTTAAAGGTTTACAATACAATTTCATTATGAAGAAGGTGTAATCAATAGGTACTGTTGTATCTCCGTAGAGATAGAGTTAACATGTCTCTTGGTGAACTTATTCTATTATCACATGATCGTTATTATAGAGATTAGAAACGGCTTCTTTATTCACAAAAAAATAATAAATTGTCAAAGCAATGGTAAGTAAAATATTTAAAAAAAATGTTTTAAACTTATTTTAAATTTTTTAATAGCACTATTTTCCGCAGGATTAAAAAGACAACAAAACTTCGACAATTGTTTCGCCTCTAAACGAAGTAACGCCTGGTTCCATCCAATAATAAATTGTATTCTACCGTACAACGCTGTCAGCTTTAGCATCAGCGTCATCACTCTAGAATCCAAAACTCTTTGATATTAAATGCATTGTTTTAGTCAAATAAGTAGTAATTACAAATACATGGCTGACAGCTGAATGAAAGATGTATTTTTGTGTTTTAATTTCTATAAATGATGTTATATTGGCTACGCTACTTATCGCTGAAAGCCTCTTTCAACTCAAACCAGTAGTTTCTGAGAATAACGCGATTAATGAAACATCTGTAGTGTTTTTGCTGAAAACATGAAGATGATGATTGCCTACCAATATTATTATTTTATAAAAAGTTGTGAATCACTCAGTACTTACATATTAGATTAAAAAAAAAAGAAAAGATATACTAATGCTGATATAGGTCAATAAGTTTTCTTATTGGTTTTTATATCGATACAAGAAGATCCGTTAGTAAGTTATCATCGGTTTCTTGATTGCCTGTTAACAAGTTGTCAATGAATTATCCGTGAGACTCACGTTATCGATAAGCGGTGGCATCCCTATCAACCACTATAACCGGTCAGTTTATGGTATGTTTTGTCCGGCGATACCGTGGCAGTTAACCCTATCTTTACGAGCGACTCTAAACATAAGTGTCTTTCCGAACTTATTTATTTTTATCTCATTCCACTTTTTAAATTGAATCCAAGTTCGGCATGTGTGTGGCTCTCCTCTCACCACTAAAACTGTCAATAAAACGCTCGAACGCGTTGAATCATGTGGGCTTTTAATGAAAATTTGACTCGTTTTAATATATTATTTATGTGAATTAAACAAGTACGTAGCTACGCCTTAATAAGGTAAACATTTAACCGTATGACATTAACGACCATTTCCAAAATTTAAGACCGGCCATCTTGTTAAAGAGTACCTACGCGTGTTTGTCACATCGTAAATCTAAAATTTTTATATTTTTCTTATAATTTGTTCACGGTAAATATATTTTATGCATTCAATGACAAAACGTTTAATCCACTAAGATTCAAGACAACGTAAAATACGTTTTTTAATCGATGTCGATATTGTTTCGTCGAATCATTGGTATGTAAATTGTCAAGCCTTTGCATTGCATTTAAATGGTTTATTGTTAAAGTTTATTAATATTCATTATTGGCTCCATTAAGCCTGAGGGCATGTAAATAAAATAAAGCAAAGTCACCGCTGTGAAGGAAACCATAACCTATAAAAGTTTAAATCAATGCAATTTAAAAAAAGATTATCCATTTCCGACCTAATCAATACTTCACAAATTAAACAAAATTCCTAATTTGAATACAATATTTGACGGTAAAAGGTTGACCACAGAGGTTCAAAATATTGTGATAATATCGAGTTCGGTAACCTAAATGAATAGGTATTTGTTTGTTTTCCAATAGCGTATTAAACAATGCAATGAAATTTACTCAGGTAGCCGATATCCTTGAAAAAAACATCGAATGCTTGTCATACCATACATAGGTCGCGGGTAAAGTTGCATGTATTAGCTTGTTATTATAAATGCATCTTTACGAGCTATTCTAGACCTACCTACATGCCAATGTCCGGACAGGCACAGGACCTAGATCATTAAGCCGATCGGCCAACTCATTAAAGCAAGTAATTTTTCATTATTATTCGTTCTTTTGTTGCGAGTGTCTTAATGAAATGATTAGGCCCAGTTGAGTATCGATAAACAACATCCTATGATATATTATACACGTCACTAATTTCTAAAATTAAATTCTATTCTATTCTAAATTTAAATTGCAATATGTAAATTCTTAATTTAAATTTAGAACATAATTTAATGATATTGTTTGTTTATTTATTTTAATATAGTTATACCGAAAATAGTTATAAAGAAAAATTAAAACAATCCAAAAAAAATGGAATCTTTAGTTACATTTTGAGCTTGTTTTTTACATTTTTCATACACCAACATAATAACTTTGTATTATCTTTGGAAAATCATTTAAGAGCCATTTCACAAAATGCGCCGTCTTAGTACTGTGCCCACTTGTGTATCGTATTTTATTGTAATTTCGATTGAAGTTATATCAATATTTTGACAAAGTATATGCAAGAATTTCCTATATTACTGCAGAAATCGGTTCTCTAATGAAACTTAGTTTATTTTGGAATAATTTTTTTTTGTAATTACTATGTATATAAACCAAAAATCACGATCAAATTGCGATGTTAAACTCAAAAATTGGCCCAATGGTTTATTTTTTCACTAAATAATTATAATACAATTCAATAATCTGTTACATTAAATGACGATTCAAATATATATCCAATGCTTTATGTATTTTTTTAAACTCAATTTATAAGTATTTTTGATAGAAATACGACTCTGAAATCAACTCTGCGCCGTTTTTCAATAAAATGCTTGTGGGAAATTGATTACTATAGATCAAATAAGTTATTTTTAGTAAATGTGTTACATTAAACGTCAACACGAAAGCTTGGCCCATTTTTTGCGCATATTCAATAACTTCTAGTTATAACAGACTATGGTAATTTAGGAGCTCAAAATATTAGAAAATCGTGCGAAAACGTGAAATGGCTCTTAAAGGATAGGTATTCTTTATCATGTAAATTATCTCACTAAATAATCACCTGTTTTGTAGTCTTTGAAATCATCAAGAACTTGACTTTAAAATCGAATGACCCTCTAATGTTATACATTCTTACTGAATGATGGATGGTCATCATTAAAATGATCGAAAATATAATTGATTTATTTCTAATTAAACTTTAAAGATACTCGTAGCTTTGATTGAATTAATTCGGTTTTGTTCCAATTACAGTTGTATACAGTAAAAATAACTCTTTTTGTGTGAGCAAGTCTCTAGCTTATTGCCAATATAATACACACAGTTGACCCAAAGGGGTACGCAGAGGTCTTTATTTAAGGTTTTCAGTACAGAACTTAGTATATATATTAAAGGTTACAAAACTTATGTTTTAGAGCTAAACTAAGGGTGAGATTTATAGAGTGTGCTTGTATGAGTTAGTAATCATGCTATATAGCTTTTACCAATCTATATTGTCGCTAACCAGGAACTTTTATGTTTGCAATACCGTCCGTTGATCGGCAGGTGCACCACTAGTGCACTCGTACTTACCCTTCCTTTTTCAACACTACTGCTATGCACCAACTACTAGATCTATCTGCATCACCCTAAGGTTGACTGGAAGATAATGCCTGTGGCATTAAGTCCGCCATTGTACAAAAACTGTGCAAAAAGTTTAAATAAATAAAAAATAAAAAACACACATCTACATATTATCAATAAATTACTTAATTATTACGTTTGGTAGTTGCTGTACATAAATCTGAGAGAACGGAATCTCTTGTCTTACGTCAAGAGTGATAACTAAACGTACCACTACTGGCTACTAAATGAAGATTTAATGGCGTTTAGTTAACTTTATTTATTACACCATCGAGAGTGGTGTGTTTACGTCTATTATTTAATTGTTTTTTATTGTGACGACACAAAGGTATTTTAGCAGAATAATGGACAATATCAAAATGTTTTTCCTGCAGTTTTGTTTATTACTTACGTCTTAAGTAGGTTCTTCAGTTTAAAAGAGAATTCTTACCAAATCCAACACATTTTCTTTTGTATTGTGCTTAAAAATTAAATAAATACTTTAAACAATAAAACCCAAAATCAGAAACAAAATATTTTTGGTGAAATCATTGTTATTATCCTTATGTTCCTGATACGAAACTTCTTGTTTTATTAAAAGCCATGTACCTACCTAAAAATGAAAGATAAAATAATGATTAATTAAACATAAAACAGAGGCACGTGAATTTATATAGGATTGCAATCATTGCACAAAACACGGTCATTTCATATCCGACTTTGGTAACTCGCTCATAATATTTGTCTTGGGTCGTAAATTTAGGGCATGATGCATCGCCACTTAAACTGTACTTTACTGTCACTTTTGATTATCGAATTCCTTTTTTTCGTAACACTTTCGATTTTTGAATTATTTTTTTTAAGAAGCGTATAGAGTTTGCTTTTTTATTTGTTACTAGCATCGTTTTTATGTAAAGAAGTTTTATTGTATTAAGAAGATAAAGTTTTTTTAGGCTTAACATAACTATGGAAACTCACCTATTCTAAAATTCTTACTTTTCTAAACCAATAAACTTTTATGAGTCACTAGCTGTCCCGGCGAACTTCGTAACGCATTTTTTTTTTCATAAGAACCTTCTCCTGATAATAACAAACTCAACAAAAAAAACAATTAGCGAAATCGGTCGAGTCGTTCACGCGTGATGTCGTGACCAAGGGAAATAGGGATTCATTTTATATATAGAGATACACACCATTATTACCATTACGCCTGTTTCCTTTAAGGGATAGATATAGCCGCCAAAACTTTTATAATCTGCTACATGTCTACTGTAACTGATCAGCAGGTGCACCATTTACAAATGAGATCCCGCCTATTTCCACGAAGAGATAAACAAATATGCCGATTTGCCCTCTATTCTTTAGTAATTGGCTTTGGTCGTTAACATCTTCATGAGACACCTTTTATAAGACACAGTTTTGAAACAGATTTTCTACCAAAATTCGTTACATAATCCATAAAAGTACAATTTATATCTCATTTTCTAAGACCATAATGATCAAGTTACATAGAACTGTTACGGCACCTCTCGCGGTGTATGTAGGTCGTAGCGACACCTATAATTGTCCGCCATTAGCTACCCAATAATTGTATACATCATAAATCGTTGCTATATGGAATTTCATACCGTCTGGGAATCTTTTTGTCATCATGTTGTTAAAAAAGTTCAAAACCAACAAGCAACCTACTTGGAGGTTAATTTAAAAAAATATGTTAAATGTATTCGAATTTTAAATAATTATTTTATTACAAGTTTCAATCTATCAGGTTTGGTTTGAGCTGGTAGGTAGAACAATTATGTTACTTCGGAGGATATTTATAATTTATAAGATGCATGAATATACATAGCTAGAATCCATAGACATTCTCAAGAATGTCATCTAATTGACATTTCTCACAGTATAGTCAAAGTATTACATACCTTCTATTGTTTTTATTTTTACTTCATAATCAGGTGTCAGCGTGCTGTTTATCGTTCGCGCAATACAATTTGCAACTGGTGATGTTCCCAGCGATTGAAGTAATTGGGATACAAACCTTGCAAGAGAAATGCGACCACTGAAAATGTAGAAATCTATCTGTACTCTTTGCTGGAAGTTTACAATTTTCTATTTGTCGTCATGCAAAGTAATGGGTATTTTTTAAGCAATGACTATATCTACTAACTTTTTTCTGCAATATTAATAGAAATGACGTAGAATCTTATTGGATATGAGCCAGCTTTGTCAGTTCCCTTTCAGGGGAATGAACCTAGACCACAACTAAAAAGTCAAAATTGCAATATGCAGACGGTCTACTCTATTCTCTACTCTATACTCTATACTCTATACGTCTACTCTATACTCCACGATCAAAGTAATGAAACCTCATTACTAACCATAGACAAAAATAGAACATGATATATTATCTGACATTCCAATTTTGAATATTTTCAAGCCAAACTTTTTAGAACATCTTGAAAATAATAATACTGTAACTGGCTGGTAACGGGCAGAGAGGCTGCGTCTCACGTACGCGGCACTAGTACCTGCGGAGTGGCTTATCTCAACCCGCTACGTGAGTGAACCCGGTAACGGTTTACCAAGCGACGGGTTTGCAATACTTGCGCATTGTTACCGAAACGATACGGAGTTTTCACTTAAACGATTATAATACGATTGAAACTTTGTATATCCCACTAATATAGAAATGCGACAGTTTGTATTAAGGTGTGGCTTTTTGTTACTCTTTCACGCGAAGATTTCCGAACATTTCTTGGATCACGAAAATGTGGTTGCTTATTTCAAACGAACGGAACCGCGGGAATGATATTAAGGGGTACATATTGGCTCACCCAAAGTTCTTTAGCCGAAATTGTTCTTCCTAACGATTTGTAATCCGAATGATCACTCTTCCTAAAAAAATTCAACCTAAAGTTATCATTCGTACTATTTGTAGTGCTACCGGCGATGTTCATAACACTCATGTTTCCGAAAATTGTAATTAATAATATCATTAATGTAAATATATTTAAACTCCTAATGTTTTTTATCATAACGCTTTTATCCCTAAACATACGAGTAATTACCATAATATTGTCACTCATACTCAGAATGGTTGTTACATACTTATTACGATAACTATATCTGAGATAATTATGTCTAAAATACCATCTGTTTAGAATGATTAAAGGTCGTTTCACTGATTTTTGTCTTAAATGAATGAAATTCATAAAACACGACTCATTTACGGTTAGGTTTATGGCATGGGAGTTTATACCGCAGTATTAACCGTACCTAAACATGATTCGGTTCTGGCACTGTTCAGTTTGTGGTCACAGTTCTAACCTAAACTAAACCAATAACTATAGGACCGATTCGGTTCTGGCATATCGCCGGCCGCTGCCGCGGCACGCTTGCTTCGCTCGCTCGGCTCGTGCGTTGTGGTCACAATTCTTTTTTTTTTTTTAGTTCCGCGGCCTAGGGTCGCGGCCGCTCTAACGTCCGTTGCCGGGCGTCTCTGGTTACAAGCAGAACGTATTTCCAGTGGCGCCCGGCGGACTTTGACCACGTCTGTGGTCTCTGCGGGGGTTGAGTCGGGATGAGAATCCCGCGTGGTCACAATTCTAACCTAACCTAAACCAATGACTATAAATAGTACCGTAAAGTGTTACTGTTTAAAAATATATTCCTGAAGATTTACTGTTATATATTATTGTTATTTGTTACTATTATTCTTACATGTTATATGAAAATAACCAAATAACTAAAACTGTAAAAGTTACGCAAAATTAATGTATATAATACTGATTATTATGAATAAAAAGAAATCTAAACAAAAAAGATATGACTTTGAATAATAGTGTAAAAGATAGTGGAAAACAAATAAAAGTATAAGATGTTTATTGCTAATTGCTACTGACATTATGAAGTTGAATGCTTCGAAATTATGAACATTAGAGACGTAGTTAGGAATTGTGATTGTTAGGTGAAAAATGTTAGGAAGAACATTTTAGGATTTCCAATTATAAGAGTTGAAAATTTAGGTGAACTTTGGCGCACCCGATATTAGAACTTAAATGGCACTGGTTTTCTATTTTTTTTTGTAATTTAAACTCTAGAACTTAATAGAAATACAAACATATTTATCATTATCATAATAATGTAGGCATTGCTTACAAATGGTATGGTAATACCTAAACCGTTGTAATAGAACAAGGAATGTGTTCGAAATTTAAATTTATAATTTAAATGTAGAATTCCGAACGAAAATTACACAATGGCGTCAAACTAATGTTATTTATCGATTTATTTAATAAGTAGAAAGCTACTACCTACTACTACTCTGAATTCTATAAAAAAACATGGATCTGTATTTTAATGCTATACCTCCTACTGGTCACCATTGTAGACAATTTCGTTTAATATAATAATATCAGGCCATGTTAGTCATATAAGAGTCTAAATGCTAAGCTAAAATTGCCATGCGACAATTTTATAAATAAATGATCACACTTCACTGACGCTCACGATATATTTTTAAGTAATTTATTGCCAACCTGTGGTAATTTTTTTTATTGAAAATTTGATTTCTTTTCTTAATCACCAGTGTCGAACCATAATGCTAGAGTATGCTTACGTAAATACTTTTTAAGAATACAAGCAACTATCGACTCTGCAACCTTTTGGATACATATAAATTCTTTTATTTTTTTTTTAAACCAATACAAATAGAATCTAAACGAATTGTATCTTAAAGAATCTATGCGTAATATATTCATGAGATTGGTATTAACTGTCTTTAGATCGTTAAGTTGGTATTTTAACTGTTTTATAAATTCATATTATATTTTACGCTTAAATACAAATAGCCGTATTTGGATATTGAATAGCTATTGATATATAGTTTTATGGGTTTCTAATATGTTTTAGTTGTATTAAAAATATAATCTAACAAGTTATTAAATACTACTGACTATACGCTATAGTTAAGGTGCATTTAAAAAGGTGTAAGGTTCTAATGACAGCCGCACGAGGTTCCAGCAAAAATATTCTTGTAGTGTCCAAAATCGGCAAAAGACACACCTCTATTAGTACATAGGAGGAAGTGATTGGCGATATATGGGTGTCTTAAAGCCTATTTACTCCTTAGGAGTTAAATACGTCATTTCTGAGAGCCTGTTGTCGTTTATGGATACTTCGGATTGTATTTGACAGAACCTAGTTCCTCTGTCAGCACAGGTGCTTGTCAACCTCACTTGAGACTTGGAGATGATAAGCCGCTCAGATGATAATAATAATATGCCCGTTTTGATCATCCTTTGATAGGCGTCTTTGAGGGTCACGTTTTATCCCGCGTCGGTGAGTTGTGTGGGCTAGCCAAAATCTAGGTTACCTAACTCACTATAACATTTAATACCCTTTTCTCGAATATATTATGACTATAATGGTTAGAGGGGCTCGTGGTCTAGTGGTAACCGACAATTTTAACAGATTGCAATGGTTAAGCAACATCGACTCAGACCGGTCTTAGGATGGGTGACCATTTCTTAAGACACTGAGACTGCTGCGTGCCTCGGAGAGCACGTTAAGCCGTCGGTCCCGGTTGTCAGTTGTCATACAAACATCTATGGCAGTCGTTAGGGGTAGTTGGAGCCCTAAATCAAAAATCCGACCGGTCTAACTACAGAAATTCGATATCGCCCATGGGTTGTGGAGGTCAGATGGCAGTCGCTTCACGGTAAATATCGAAGTTCAGCCGAATCGCAGTTAGACTGGAAAGCCGACCCCAACTGAGTTGGGAAAAGACTTGGTGAATGATGATATTATGACTATAATGGTTTTATGTATGCACACAATATAACTAAGTAATCTGGTGAGATGTTGACAGACCATAGACATTTTTTACTCATTCTTTTGATTAATACTGATTAATGGAGAAATTATACAGAAAAATACTAAAACACACATATAAAATTTCCGAGAAATTGAATTTCTAAATGATTAGGAGCGACAAAATGACGAAATGTGGGCGTGAATAATGCTTCTGTCTACGAGAGAAAATGTAACTGATTTGTATTTTTACGCTAAGTATAATTAAACTAGCGGACGCCCCCGGCTTCGCCCGCTTGACAAATTTTATTCCTCGAGAACCACTTTATCCATTGGTGAAAACTGCATCAAAATCCGTTGCGTAGATTTAAAGATCTAAGCATACAAACGGAACGGGTGACTTTGTTTTATAATATGTAGTGATAGTGATAGTGATGATTATGATATTCTTATCACCTACTAAATATTTAAAGAAAATCACAACAATCGGTCGAGCTGTTTCAGAGGTGTGCGTAACACGAGATGTTTTAAGTAAAGCACTTGTACTCGTAATAATATTCTGTGATATAAGTTATTAGGTAGATATTTATTTTATACTAGTGGTCCCGGCGAACTTCGTACCGCCTGAAATTTTGCTTATGAACCTTCCCTGAACCTCCACGAATATTTTAAGACCCAAATTAGCCGAATCAGTCCAGCCGTTCACGCGTGATGTCGTGACCAAGGAAAATAGGGATTCATTTTTATATAATACTAGTGGTCCCGGCGAACTTCGCACCGCTTGAAATTTTGCTTATGAACCTTCCCTGAACCTCCACGAATATTTTAAGACCCAAATTAGCCGAATCGGTCCAGCCGTTCACGCGTGATGTCGTGACCAAGGGAAATAGGGATTCATTTTTATATATAGAGACTAGTGGTCCCGGCGAACTTCGTACCGCCTGA
The DNA here is from genome assembly GCA_963556515.1 of Nudaria mundana. Classification (NCBI taxonomy): domain Eukaryota; kingdom Metazoa; phylum Arthropoda; class Insecta; order Lepidoptera; family Erebidae; genus Nudaria; species Nudaria mundana. Next base: position 4,982,164 of record OY748300.1, read on the forward strand.
AATTTTGCTTATGACCCTTCCCTGAACCTCCACGAATATTTTAAGATCCAAATTAGCCGAATCGGTCCAGTCGTTCACGCGTGATGTCGTGACCAAGGGAAATAGGGATTCATTTTAATATATAGAGATAATATAGATATTATATTTATTATATAATTAGTCTGAGGTTATTACATTTTGTAAATTACTTTAATAAAATATTACGATTAGAATATTCGGGATATTTACCATGTAACATTATTTTATCGAGTCTCCGATATAAACGAACTAGAAAGAGGTTGGAACGATTTTAGACATTTTTCCATAAACCGCCATTATTCCAGTTCTTCCGCGATCATGGCGCTTGCAACAGCGCCGAAATATCGGAGACTCGATAAAATAATGTTACATGGTAAATATCCCGAACATTCTAATTTTAATGTTAATGACCATGATAGTTTAAATACCTTTAATAAAATATTATATAAAAAAGCAAATAAATAAAACATATAAATCTCTTCCGCAGGTTGCAAATCCTTTTTCAAGAGGTCTGTCAGGAGGAATCTTACGTACTCCTGCAGAGGGAATAGAAACTGTCCCATAGATCAGCACCATAGGAACCAATGTCAGTACTGCAGACTCAGAAAATGTCTCAAAATGGGCATGAGGAGAGAAGGTGAGTCGAATGCTTTATACAAATCTATAAAATTGGGGCTGCACAGGGTTGCACGCATGAAAATTAGATAATGATTGTCGAAATTTGTTTTGGGGTGTAAACACTAACCTTTTTTTTTAAATTGGACTAAAGCTTGAAGCAATTAACAGTTATGCCTATGTTGAGACATTACATACGCGTTTTAAACTAAATATTTTCTTTGTTCGCCGGTACTTTTGTCAGTATGTAAGTATTAAATCTTTAACATACTTTGAATTCCCAAATTTATTTCGTCTAGTTCGAACTTTTTTTGTATACATCTTTAACTTAACACTATACTTCTTTCTTTTTTTCTTTGAGCTTCTTTGAATATTCCATTTAAATTAGGCAATCCATTTAGAAATTTACAATTATGTCTTCTATTCTTATTATTTACTTTACTTACAATGAGTCAACAAAGCATCATTTATGTACTGTGTATAATTTTCATTCAATTGAAATCAAGATCGTCATGCACACAAATTGTCATTACTGTCAATTTGACAGTTGTGACAACTTAATAAATCCTTTCGAAGAATCGAATCTATCCATTTGTATACAATGTTGTGATAATATACAGATATTGCTACAATTTACAACAAAATAATTATCAACCACAGATAAATTACATAATTCATCAATAATACTATAAATTATATTACACAAAAAGCTCATTTTAAAGATACATTGATTGTCGCAAGTGTAATTAGTGAAATCATTAATCTTGTACAGTCATTAGTGTAGCGACTGCCCAAGGGCACAGCTCTAAGTGACTGTTGACGATCAATGTTAATATAAAGTTATGGAGCGTAATAGGTTATTATTACGACGGAATTAATATGCCCAGTTATTGTTTTAAAGACAGCTACGTGATTGATGGTCTCCAGGAATGTGTGTGACCTCTTTAATACAAGTGTGGTATGATTGTCAATTTTGTAAAAGAAACTAAAAGATGAATCGTCAATTTTGACACTTAGAACAAAGATGATAGGCAATTTTGAAACTGAGAACAAACCTAATGGTTTTTGAAATGGTTGTTCTTTGTATATGGTTTACATATTCGTGGTGTTTGCAATTTTTAATTGTTTTGACGTTTTGTGTTGTCAAGGTTTCTGTGAAATGTGGAAACCTTGGCGAGTTGTCAATTTGAAAGTTTTGAAAACTATAAATAACTTAATGAAAAATGTCCTTGCTCTAGGTTTTCGGTCAAATTCAAACTATGTAATCCATCGTTAATAGGATATTATATTAGTAAGTTTCAACAAGAGCATAGTAAACAATTTCGAAAGATTTTTGTTGTGGAAATGTATTTAAACATACTTCGTCGTAGTTATCTATTCCGTGATAGATTAATATTATAGCAGCAAACCTAAAAATAGTTAAGTAACTTTAAAAGTAGTAGTTATCTATTTATTCTTACTTATACAACTTTTAACCTTTCCTAAATACTTTGACCTGCTTATTTTTCAAAGGTCCTCGAATGCGATTTAATTAAATTATTTCGTCCAAACCCAACGACACAGGTGCACCGTAAAAAGATAACACACCCGTAATTTCCTCGTCATAAAGGAAGTGATCTTGACGGAGGGCACTGAGGTTGAAGAGTTCATAACGCGGGCGGAACACCCGCTGAGACACTTAATACCTACGGCTGGCCATATCCTCTTGCATCCGTTTGACGAACTCTTACATTCTATTTTTTTTTATTTTGTCTAGATTTTTTCTTTATTTTCGCAAATAATTTTGACATGAACACCTCCGAGGCTCAAAACTCACCTGTATGTAAGCGATACACCTGCTGATAAGCGAACAGGAAACATAGAAAAGTTTGACAATGACGTGATTTTACGTATGAATACCGATGACATTGACAGCTATGTATTCTAATTACAAATCGGTATAGTTCAGCGTATACAGAGTATAGTAAAACGTCCTTGCGCACAGCATACGTCATGTTCATTTTGACATTCGACATGACAGGTCTTTGTCGCAATGGATCGTTGTTCAATATCCGTCGTTAATCGCTCTATTTGCGAGACATTAGCAAGTTGCCGCTAAGAGCACAGCACCATAAAAAGGTTTAGTTGACATTCTATTATTGAAATTGTTTTAACCCCCATAAAGGCTTGTATGTATAATAAGTTAAGCCTGTGTCTGATGTCTGTCATAGCAGCCAAACGGATGCACCAATTTTGAGGCAGATTATTTTATTTGAAAAGTTCTTAACTATAATGTACCTAACTAAATATAAAAAACAATTAGCTCACTTGCGTAAATATAACCAATATTTATTTGGTCTTTTTTATGAGCAAGATCAAAGTTTAAATTAAAAAATACATCGTCTTCATTAACCTCACCTCTATCAGTGAATTCCGCAAAAGTTTTTATGGATCCAACCTTTGCATCATTAGGGTTGCTCCCTTTGATAATCCCGTGGCAGGTCGTACCGGAAAGGACACGGTAACCCGCTGATCTTATTCAACCCTTGAGCAGGCATTAGGATTCTCTCGACCCCGTCATATTCTGTCAAACAAACGATTTGTTTGTTGTCAGACAAAAGAAAGGTGCGAATACAGTATCCTTTTTAACCGAGATTAACTGTTGATAGAAAAAGTAAGTGTGCCTCTTTGTCGCTTTGTAATCGACTTAGATATCAGATGCTGAGATTAAACACATTCTCTTTTGTTATTTTTTTTAAATATTGTTTCACTAGTAGTTGTTTTGTAGAACGTTTTAGTCATGAATAGGTCCATTTAGCCACCTAATACTTTTTGAGTGTTGAAATTCGATGTTTAAGATTATTTTTTTGTACGTTAGCCTTTTGTAAGTGGTCAGTTTTGCTTTTAACCTTTTTCGTAGTACATACTATGTTTATTTTTAAAGTTTAAGAGCTGTCCATTGTTACCCATTATATTAAATGTTGTTTATTTTTGCAGCCTGTAATAATATTCTTTTGTTAGTAATTAGTATTGTAACGGTTAAACGAAATCATAGTCAACTTATAATGCACATATATAAGAATTTGATTATACTAGGTAGGTACTGGTTATTTCTTTTCTGCCACTGGAATTTTTTCTAGTGCTAACCAGAGGCGCTTGGCAATAGACATAGGTGCGGCCGCGGCCTTGGGTTAAAAAAAGATAGGTACTCGTTGCGTTTTATTTTATATAATCTTTTAAATGATATCATAGAGATCTGTTTATTAGTCAAGATTTTCGAGATTCACGTTAATATCTCCAAATAGACGCCAGAGAAGTCAGCCAGTAAGTAAGATCGCCTGATGGTAAGCTGTGCCGATGTCTGGCGATTGAGGGCGACTCTCACAGTACACTGAATACTATAGAAAGTGGCCCTCGACTTGACGACCTAGTGATGTGCCTCTTCACGCCCCGCTTAAAGAACCCAGGGTTATATGTGAGAGGAAACACGCAGGCAGGGTGTTCCAGGCTACTATCGTTCGGCAGAGAAACGAACGAGGCTATAAAACTGATAAAATGTGGCCAGAACAAACGCCTCTGTTTCCCCTTCACAGAAAAATACTGATTTTGTATATCTATATTTCTTATACCAAAACTATTGTTAACTACAATACCTTAATTATTAATTAAAACAAATAAATCTATAATCATCCATTTTGTTTTTACGAATATGCTAATATGAAACAAAGTTCTTGATTAATCATCTTTATTACGATACCGGTTTATTAAAAGTGCATAATACATGTTCAGTTCGTCGGCTCTGCCTGGGCAACAATGGCGGTCGAATCTTTTGTTCCTAGTGTTGCCACATCAATCATTCCAGTATTGTTTGCAATATCTTAATAAGATTTTGTGTTAGATCATCCATTTAAAAAGATTTTGGGCGTTGATGTTAACGTTGGTACTTAATAATATGTATCATTATCTCCGTAGGTTTATTCGGGTTTATGGAACTTTCGCGTCGTTTGTCTACTTCTAATTTGGTCAAAAACCTCTGCAAAAGCGCTTCAAGCATTTCCTCAGTATGATCGACTGGCTGTTACTAAAAGGCTGTCAGCATTGCCACCTTGTCACCATCAGTTTCTTGTCATTATAAAACACCAATACGATTCATTGGCACTTCCTTAACATATCATAAAATACTTAGTGTACAAGTGTAAATAGTGGTACAAGTTTTACTAGTAAACTCATAAACGATATCTGTACCCCCGAAGGGATAGATAGAGGAGAGGTTAGATTGGACCCACATAGAAGGGGCCAGTCTATTACCGCTACCATACCATAAATCAATAACCATTCTGTAATCCGAACGTAAATTCCAACAGCTAAGACCGATGTTAACATACCCACAATATCTGAAATCCCGCAAAAAAAAATCTGATTAACCTAAGCTGTCATAAGCATCACAAATTAATCCATGCACAAAATACCGCTGACCATGAACAATGAGCATTGTGCAGACATCAAAAACGTCATCTTCCCTTTCCCATGCATCAGTTTAAAGGGGCAATCGTTCAATATTTTTGTTCCTTAAGTCGCAACACGCCTACGGTACACAAAGGACACTAAGCTAATTTTAGGGTGTGACCACACCTGGTGACCAACTGACCGTAAGGGTTTGTTTATCCAGTCCTAGTTTAGCAAATAGAACACCGTGAGAACTGCCAACGTTTTTGCAACAATTTTAAATATGGAATTTATGTTTACCAAATTTCAAATTTTAAATGTATTGTGAACGAATTAATTTAAAAAAAGTTCGAAACTTAATAAATATCTATTTTTAACAAATTATGCAGACTAATTCGAACTAAAGTATATGACACATTGTAACAAAATACTGGCCATTAAGAAATTGAGTGTCGTCTAGACGCAATAGTGTTAACATGAATCACACAATTTCACCCATAGGTTGAAGTAAAACAGTCGCGTCAAGTATCACAGGAACGCGTCATAACATTGAGAATATCACCATGTAGGTACTTTGTGTGTGTCATCGCCGAAAGATATTATCATTTCTGGTGAGCATAATAACTGTGACATGCCTTACGATGTGAGCTCCAACTGTAATGGTCTGTTTCTTAGAAAAAAGTAGAGTCTTACCGCCTCACATTAAGATAGAATCAAAACACCCGCTTTCCCACGGAACGCGAAAACTTAAAACTAGCCATAGTCCATCTCTAAAGCAAACAACACATATCATGACTTCTCTCTGAAATGTGTTCCTTTGGGACCTACATGAAAAAATATATTTTAGATTTTTGAGTTTGTGTGCCTAAATATCGGCACTTAGATGGCCCCACGTAATAGTAGCGTTTAGCGTTTCCGGGTGTATTTACCAAATCCTCCTCCGTTTGTCAGGAGGTTTACCGCGTACAGGTAAGCGTAACTTGGGCCCTGTAGCTGTCGATATAGAACCCTGTCGGTATAGAACCCTAAAACAGACAGGTCCCAAAATAACTCCCTGAAGGACACCGGTCAAAAGTTATGACCCAAGCAAAACATTAATTAAATAGAAAAGACATACCGGTTTACACTGAGGTACCCTTCCAATAACTAATTATATTTCCGCACGTTTTATCATGAATTTGCATGTGAATCGGGGTAACTATTACAATAGAAAACGTTGCGCTAATCTCGAAAGGTTTTTGTTGAAGGGCAGGTACGTGTATATCAGCTGTTCAATAGTTGTTAGAAACTTGATAGGTTTTCACTATAAACATTGGCTTTACAGTTTACGGTAGTTGAATATTAAATTTCACTTTATGTCGTCGGAATTCATCGAGTTATTGTGTTTATAGTTATGTGTGTACATTGGACTTTCGTCTTTCACGATTGCGATGTTTAGAAAAAAAATAGCATACCCTCAAATGAGATTCATATCAATAAGCACGGATTGCAGCTATTGCAGGTATGTCGTATCGGTTCTAACTGTTCAAATTCAGGTTCTATTGGCTTATGGACCAGGTTTATAGACCAATAAAACGACTGACTAAATGTGGGTGAATGCATCCTTTACCTCAAGATCTTAGCGGATAATTATGATCATAAACGTGCATAGAACTTTAAGAAGTAAAACAAATAAAATTAAGAATCTACAAACATAATTCAACAGTTTCAAAAACCCTCGTTTCAATAATTCAGGTGTAGAAAATCCATTTCGAACAAATCGTAAAAGTCCGAAGCGAAATGGCGTCACAAAAAGGAATCAAAGTGTAAAATCATTTGTGTCGGATTAAAAAAGGAGCTAGCGAACGAGCGTGAGATGTATACCACTATCAATCAACTCATGATTTATATTCCTCAGTATGATGTGGTATGATGTATCGCTCGAGCTCACCACACGAAATGGTAAAAGTATCTGATAATTAACTTTTTAAATTTTGACGGACGCCTTCATCTGGCTCGGGGAAATATATCTTTTATTTTGGTATAAAAAGACATACTAGTAGTGTTTTCGAATGTGGCAGAATGTGAAATTCCTTGGCCCGTGGTGATGTTCCGAAACCTGTTAGTTACGACAATCGTGTTGGTATGCGGAATGCGTCTTTGGTATCATTTCAAATGGCGCCAACAATGGAACTTAATTATTCAATATTTCGTCATACATTATAAAATTTATGTAGATTATGAGAGTTATGAATAAAATCAATTTCAATGTTTTGGTTATTTCTTTTTAGGCGGGAAAGCTTTAAATTTGAATTTGGAACCTTCGTTGACTGTGACTACTTTTTAAACCAACCTTCATGAACAACTTATAAGATTACTTTTTTTTCTGTGATACGGCCAGAGACAAAATCGCAGTCGTAAACCATTCATCAAAGTAACAACCTGGTACTGTACTCCCGTCAAAATATTCAGGGGGTTTCTTTAGCGTTCCACTTGCCGGCACGGGAATCGAAGGTGGACCCCTGCGGCGTGCATCCCGTTCCTAACGAACTGTGTTTGTGATTTATAGTAGGACGCTCTCACACTCTCGATAGGTACTAATTTCTTTAATAGTGTGAGATGATAATAAAATATCTGTGCAGTAAATTTCATATGAAATTAGTATCATTCTGTATTTAAATATTACTGGCTGGTGCAACTATTGCTAGTTGGCAGAATCACTTTAAAAAGCTGTAGAATTTAAACGATTTAAAATTTAGAAGTTTAGTAAAGCACTCATTAAAAAAAAACTAAGTACCTACAACCTTTATTATCAGTCCTTTATTATCAGAACGAAAAATGGAGGAACGAAAGACACTGTTTTATCGTTATAATAAGCTCTTTATAATATTTCAATTATTTAATTTCATAGTTCTAGGTTAAACAATGTAGAGAAAAATATCATAATCTTCTTTTTTTTTAACAGGGGTTTCGATTATGTAAAAGGTCAGATGTCTTATTACATAAATGTCAGGTTAAGGGTTAACCTGACATTTATGTAATAAGACATCTGCGATTTGTCAACTGTCAATTCTCACTCTTGCATGTATTTTCTTTAAAATCTTTACGAGTCCAAATCATTTAAAACATCTATTTTATTTTCACTTCTTTCCATATTGAGTACGGCTACATATTCTGACACATTGCAACTTTCTTGAATCGTACTAAATATACCATTTCCTATTTTGTCCATCATCATGTTTGTTCTAATTAGGTCCCAGTTGTCATCCGCAATCGTTACGGGTATTCGGAGCCCTAAAACAAAATCTGACTGGTTTAACTACAGAGATTCGATATCGCCCATGGGTTGTGGAGGTCAGATGGCAGTCGTTTGACAGAAAATACTGAAGTTCAACCTCATCGCATCGCAGTTAGATAGGAAAGCCGACCCCGACTAGGTTGAAACAAAGTTTAGTGGTTATGGTTAAAATTGTTCAAATCAATACATATAGTAAAATTGTAAGTGGTGGTCGATGTCTGTACATCGAAGATAGATATAATAGAGAAACTGTTGTAGGGGGGCTTTATGAACGCAATCGAACCCAAAATTGTCTGAATGTTTGAACACGCTAATCTCAGAAACGGCTTAGCCGATTTGAATGCGATTTTCAGTAATGCGTTGTGGTTTATTCAACTTAACATTTAAGGTTTGTTTTATTTCAATCGGTTCATAAATAAAACAGGTAAGTCGATCTAAAGTAACACGCAGGTGGAGCTGCGGGCAACAGCTACCTATCTATCTATCTATAAAAATGGGGAATGTACTTTAGGCCCCCCCTTAGCTCTCGAGAACTGCTTATGCTCCAATGATGGTTGACCCCTCTATGGATAGCCCTCGATCTGTAGGCAAGCCAAAAAATCGAAAATTTTACCTAGGGGGACCTAAGGGGTCAAAAGTTATAGGCCAAAACCTATGGCGTGGTGCGGCGCGAAGCACCGCGCAAGACACCGTACTAGTACATAATAAATCAGTAACTGGTGATCAAGAAAACTATAATACACAGGCGGAGCTGCAGGCAACAGCTAGTTAATGGTTAATAAATTTGGCGAACGTATTGCTGCTAATCGGGCACATTTCAAATGTATGTCTACCAAAGCTTCAATAGATAGTCAGCAGTTGTACCACGTGCAGAGAAGATTGGCTTAACACACTAAGATCTTAACATGTCAACCCTTAATCCAACAAATTAAACACATGTGAGTATAAAAAAATTGTAACTTCACAAATCTCCAATCGTAACGTATTTATTTTTACTATAAAAAATTTGTTTACTCTATTACATTCAAGTATAATCCGTCCACTTTCTCAACATTGAATCGCTTGTAATATTCTCCTATAATTATATATACGTTCAAAGCCATAAAGACCAATAATTCGCTACTCGAAGCAACACGTTTGAAAGGCTATATCAGCCTTGATAGGACCGGCACAGGTGAAATTTTCTCACAGTACGAAGCCGGTATCATCTTGAGAGTAATGTACGCTCTGTATGTATTTTGGTTAGTAGTTACTACGTTAGTAGACCCTGGAAACCTGTTCCGATCGGTCGTGCCCTCTGTACTGTATAAACTTCTTACAACTACATACAATATTCTTGGTTTTCACTTTATATTTTATCGTCAAGCATAGAGCGTACTTTTGCTTGCTGCATTTGTGTAGCTGATATTGTTTATTTGTTTGGTTGAATGCACTAATTACAGGATTATAATTAATTGGATTTTTTTAATATTGAATAGGCAATTTATCACAGAAAGCTGTAGACTTACATCACGCTACTACCAATTGCAGTCAATCAGCAATTAAAAATAAAAATTATTTTGAGAGATGTAGGTATGTTCTATCTAAAAACGAGAGTGATACCATCAATTTTAGAATTGGCGAATACTTATATAGAATCGACATAAATATCTAATAAATATTAATGCATTTAATTCGCGATATAAAGATTGCCCACTGGAAACACTGCAACAAATTTCTTTTGAAACTCTATCCTAACTGTTAATCTTTTCGCTGTTTTACCATCTTGTGTGTACATTGAAATAAATAAATAATTGAATTAAATACGTTAATAATAAAGCTTCAATAGAATCAAGATAACGTCTTAACAATCATGTACGTTTTTTTTCCTCAAGCTGTCGTTTGGAATTCATCTTGCGTCCGCATCTCTATATGTAAGTCCGTCTGTACGTCCGTCATTACACGTGAATCATGTTCGATATCGTGCTTAGAGAATTTCGTGAGGTCACAGTTTAAGTTTAGTATAGCGGTTTAAGCGCCCTGCGGTCGTTTGCCTGATAGAGATGGCGCCATAGTGGTTTATATGCGCAAGAGTGGGATATACAAGGTGTTCTCTGTCTAACACCGACCGTTTCATGACCCCGCAGCTAATCACATATCTGCAAGCATATTATGATTATCGCGAGCCTTCGTTCCTTGTATGTCGTTGTGGTCACTGACTTCTATTCATTTCTTTCTCACATTTTATATGTACAATCACAGGTTAAATAATACTATACTAGACTCTACTGCTACACTGTAGAGGCTTCATCTCATACGAAGAACTTGACCTGTTCTTACGTAGATACTACTAGTATTTCCCTAGAGCTATTTAATAGAATGTGTAGATTAAAGGTCTTTTAATAAAATACAGCGTTTGTGTAAATGATTAAAATATACATTAGTGTAGGTACAACTAGGGAGTAGTTCTTTGTAGGTAGGTAGGATTTTAGCAGCACAGAGGTGGTACCTACCTATGAGCACAGAAAATATAGGGTATCCCCTTAGTTAGGCATTAGTCGCGAAAGCGCGGCTGCTGCCCCCGTCATTGCGTCACTTAGGGGACCGAAGTTCCACCGGCTATCGAGTACGAGCCCCAAATACTTCATCGAGGGCTCGATGCCGATGCTAACGCTTCTTTCAGTTATGGTGGATCCTGCAGGTGGCCCGAGCCGAGGTCCGTGAAAACATAGAGCCTCGGACTTCTGCAGGGACACATCTAGTCCCAGCTGCCGTGTCCGACCCACGACTTGAGTAACACCCGTCGTGGCCTTGAGGGCTGTCTCCTGGTGAGTTGCTCACCGCGCTGTCTGTGAGGTTACGCTGCCGCAATGCCTGAGCAACGCGCCTCGCAGCACTCAGACGTATCCAATGTTCCACAGAAGGGGTCCTAGGACCGACCCGTGGAACATCGTATTATAAAACTGAAAACCGCGCTAACATCAGAAACTACTGGTGTGAATTAAAACATGCTTTTTTTTGGTTGAAAAGTCTATTCATCCAGGAAAACTTAACTTAAGACATCACGCAATTATAAATGTTGCACAACAGGGCTCACGAACGACGACACGACGGGTCTGTGTCGTCCGCAATAGGTATGCGTTTTTATCCATAGCACGTGCTTCCTAATAGCTGTATTATTCAAATATTTAACATTATTCACAACTGGACTTATCTATAATAGTGTTTTAATTATATGAGTTCTTGAGTCTTCCGTATCCGGTTTTTTATTTTATATGCAGCGCACTCGGCGGTCGACATTGTTTACGTTCTTTTGAATTAACGACTTTCTATCGAATGACTTTGATGACAGGAATTCCATTTAGCTTTATTTTTTTTTAAAGATAGGTAGTAAGCGCTTGATCGACGTTTCTTAGGAGTATTTACTTTTTTAAGAATGATTAAGTATTGCAATGTAACACACATAATTGCACACATAACGCCGAAGCAATATTTTACTTTATAAGAACTTAGCGTCCACGTGAGCTAGTTGTATGGATCTCTTCCTGCGGGAATACATTCAAGGGATAAAATTAAACTAAGATATTCCTCATAACATTCGCTATCTAGATGCCAGTCAACGTCCCTTTAGGTCCAACCTTTTCCGAGATTAACCGACAAAAATTAAATTATTGAAAGCTGTGAGTTTGGAATACAAACAGACACTGATTATTCTTTATTTTTATGTTAGATGTAAAGATATGTGTAGTTTTAGTACTACAAAATCTGTGTCTACCTAAAACAAAATAGGAGTCGTGGCGTGTGGCACTAAACGAGTATTTAATCGCAAACACCATCCGTCACAGACAGTACTTACAAACTTTCTACATTAGTAACATAGAAATCTCTAATCTTTATATAAGAAACCATATTTCTTACTGTCGTAGCAAGCGAGGATTTCTTTAATGATATCAAAACACAACCGTTAGAGTAACAAAAGGTATATATATATTCATTTATCTGTGTTCAAGAGTAGGAACATTGTCGCGTGCTGGCTGTTGTTGAAAAATGTGACGCATAAATAACAGATTTATCCACTATCGCTATCGAGTAATAATGAGAGAACATGTTGGTACATCTCTAAAACGAAATTCCGAACGGTAACTGATAGATTTTTTTTAGGGATCCGTAGTAAAAGTCTCGGAACCCTTATAGTTTGGTCATGTCCCAAACAGTTAGTGCTAGAAAGATGAAATTTTGCACGGGTATGTGTATTTACTATTACGACAAAGGGCTACAGTAAAATTATGAAAAATATTTTTTCTGAGGTTTCTCCCCTGCAAGTAAAGTGGGGATTATATTATATCTCGCGTCAATCCCATCGTGTGGGGTATCATTAGATAGGTCTTTTAAATTCAGAGGTTGCTAAATTTATTTTTAGATTTAAGTATCCATTTGCGAGATATTTAGCTTTGAAGAGCATATTTTTGCGAAAACAGCCCCCCCACACCCTTCTAAAATCTAAACGGCTCGTGATGGTAGTTCATGTAATGAACTTTAAAAGAAAACTATAACGGATGGTATGACTCTGTTAGTGCAGGAGTTATAGAGGCTTTTATGAGTAAATACGGAACCCTATTTTCTGCGTGGCCCGACACGCACTTGGCTGGTTTTACTAAATAATATTTCTGACGTGGCTACACAGGCTTTTGTGCTAAGTAAATGAAGTTGTGGTTCAAATCTCCACAGATTCTAAATACGATATATAATCTGTAGTTTTTTTTAGATAATGAATGTTGACTTTGTATAATGTAAATATATTTATTGGTTGTAATTTATCAGGTTTACTTTTTTTTTTAATTATTAGATGCACAGATGAAATAACTTGATTAGAGAATGCATTATACTTACCTATCGATTATTGTGGTTAAGTAGATAGTAGGCACCTATCTGTTTGAATTGATATGTTATAAGCTTAGGTATATGTAGGTAGGTTTAGATATATATAGCTTTTTATGGCCCAAAGAATAAGTATCGCCATGCAACGTGGCAACACAGCCAGCATACTGGTAACCTTCCCAGTCGGCGATGACGCGGAGGTTTTTTTAAAAGGTATTTTGTAATGTAAATATTTTTAGTATATAATTATGTATATTGTAATTCTTATTGTATATCCTATCCTATCTACCTATATACCTATAGACTAGGTAGCTAATTAGTAGCAGCAGACTGTCCCCGTTTGGGAACCAAACTTCGGAAATATGGTCCAAAGTTCCATCGGCTATCGAGTACCTACGAGCCCCAAATACTTCATCGTAAGCTCGATGCCGATGCTAAGGCTTCCTACATTTGTACTGGATCCTGCAAGTGGGTCTCGCCAAGGTCCGTGAATACACAGATCCTCAAACTTGTGCAGGGCCACCTCCAGTCCCAATTGCCGTATCCGACCCATGACTTGAGTAATATACGCCGTGACCTTGAGTGCTGCCTCCTGGTACGTTGCACAACAGCGTCGTGACGAGGGTATCTTCGTCGTAGCACGTTACGCCTGCGCCCTCAGGCAAGAAGTTCCATAGAAGCGGCCCTAGGACCGATCCCTGTACCTGTACTGAACACCGCACGCCATATCTTGCCGAGCCAGCTCAAGCCTGCGGTAAACCCTGACAATACGACGGAGGTAGAGTGGCGTTGCGTGATACACAAGCGCTTCTCTAACGCAGCTCCAGGGCAAGGTGTTAATAGCTGACGATATCACGAGACACAGACTACCACCTCGTTTTCTTTGGTCTTCACGAGCATGATCGCGTGCAGAGTGGAGCTTCCCCGACGGAAACCGTATGGTGGTCCGCCAGGCGTTTCGCGCTTATTCGTTCAATGAGCTTATCGGCTCAGGACCAGAGGTTATGGGCCTGCCAAAGCCCAAATTATAGAAAAAAAAACCTAATCCATCTCGTAGTTCTTTACCTCGTTTCTAAGTAATTATGTCACTACAATTAGTGTAGTATTTACATAAAATACTCATACCTGGTTAAAGTTTTCTCAAGAAGTAATTATGAGTTCCTGCAATCATAAACATTATAAGTATAGAAATAGTTGCGCACATAGAGCAATTAGACTGAACAGAGCAAACGCATCCTAAGAACGTACAAAATTGCATACAAACAACGTGCGTCGCAATAAGCCACAAGCATGGAATACACTGTCTAAAACGGCCGCTGTTTGAAACAGAGATACAGTCGTTTTAAACCAAATTATTTCAGATCCGTACGACCACAGATAATATAATATAATTCTTATACGACGGTAAGACGTTGTATTGAACACTGTTGGTTTTACCGTGTAGCCAACTAAGCGCTCGGTTTACAACCACGGATGGCAATCGCGTTTGCAATGTGTACTTATTCCAGTTCCAACATTATGTGCAACAGACAGTTGACAGTCTTACTGTCAACTGTCTGTTGCACATAATGTGCAATTGGTTTGACCAATAAGGAAGATGCCTACAACTAAAATTAATATTTTGAATGTATTTGTTAAAATTCTATAAAGAATTCCAAAAGATATTCCAAAATTATATTCAATCAGGTTAACTTTTTTCTATGTATTTATTACTACTAATATTTAGTAATTTGACAGTAAATAAAAGTGACGTCATAGGCTTCTATTTTATACAATTTTCTACGAGCCTTACCGTTTTCACATTTAACAAACAGAAGGTGATACTGATTTGACAGTCATCTAACCCATTTCGGCGTTTCTATGAGGTTTTGACTCTGTTCAGTCTTTTACTCACTTCCGTCCGTCTATTTTATTAACTCATGTGATTAACGTGACGTTTCAAATTGAGATTCTACTAAATAGAAGATTCAGAGCCGGAACTACATAACTTTTTTTCTTCGCTTCTTTTTTGTTGATTTATTCGGAAATCCCGGTTACTGGTTAATATAGGTGGCTAATGTAATAGTAATAAGTGTAATTATTAAAAAAATAAAAGCCTTCTATTTCTTACAGAATTGGCAAAGAAATACAAAGTAAATTATTTTGTAATAATATTTATGTTAGTATCTTGGTGAGGGGCTCGTGGTCTAGTGGTAACCGACAATATTAATACATTGCAAAGGTTAAGCAGCAAGGTTGTCATACGAACATCTATGACAGTCGTTAGGGGTAGTTGGAGGAGCCCTTAAAAATCCTATCGGTCTAACTACAGAACTTCGATATCGCTCATCATGGATTGTGAAGGTTCGATGGCAGTCGCTTCACGGAAAATATCGAAGTTCAGCCGAAACGCAGTTAGACTGGAAAGCCTTTTCCCAACTAAGTTGGGAAAAGGCTCGGTGAATGATGATTTATGTTAGTATCTTAAATCAAGTTGTTAGTTTTAATTAATTTACAAAAAAAAGACAGAGTAAACATTTTTATGTCGTAATATTTATTATTAGTAATTCCCCTTAAAAACTATAATAACCTACCTTATATCTCATAGTCACCGTGTTCTCCATGAGAAATAAACCATACAGACTGAGCTTCGGGCATCCGTCAATTATATAATAATATTATAGTATTTAGTATCAAATTAATGCAATTGTATATCTACGACTAATTAGCAAATAAATATGGATATTATCAATGATTTTAAATACAATGGATTTCGGATCATCGCTCAAAAGTGTCCGAACTAAAAGAGAAACAAAACGCTAAAAGAGAAACAATCGCGCGCCAGTCTTGATTTTGACAACTGAACGACAACACGTTGCACAATGCCGTACTGTATTGTAAAAACGTGTAAAAACTACGAAAAAAAAGCAAATTGAAGACGGTGTATCATATTTTCAGTAAATAAGCTTTTGTTTTATTATTTGCAATTTATTATTTCACTTAAAATACAGTATTTCGTCGATAATAAATTAAAAGACAAAAGTAAATATTGCAATCCAGTCCAATACCGAAGTACCTATCTGTCTATTTCGAACTCATCCCAAGCTCAGTAAAAAGAAAGAGACCATTTCATTTTCACTGAATAATGTACTAACAAAATGACCATTCAGATTTATTCGGATTACCGATAGCGATAAAACTATTTGGAACAAAGATTATAGTGGAGACGCCTTGGCTCTTTATGATTTTTTTTTCGTTATATGAACCAACATCTATTTCAGTTTTCCTCGGGATCCAGTACACTGTGCACAATGGAAAAATATTATTGCCCTAGCACGGCGAGAAGAATATTTTGATCCAAAAAATAACAATCTTGTTTGTTCGGCTCATTTTATGGACATAACAAAAAGAGGTCCGATCTTTATGAAACTTGTACAAGAATCCCTTGATTGAATGGAGGAGATAAGCCCAAAAATGTTTTTTAATTTTCACAGGGTATCATTGTTTTGTCATAAATATAATTACACATGTCATTTTATTTCGTGTATGTACTGTTATTTTCTTTTTATTTGGATTCTCGGTAATGTATTCCCACGGGAATCGGGGCCGAGATAACTATATCTCGCGGGCGGAGTCACGGTGATCAGCTAGTAGCCAATAATTTCGTATCCCAAAAATTAACCATAAGATAAAAATAAATTAATGATGCGCAGTTTTAGCAACTAATTCAGTCACTTGAAACACGGCTATCTTGTAGTAGACGTAGCGACATAGCGTTATGAAAATAGTAATGAAAGCGGAAGAACTTTGACACCCGCAAGAAGTTTGGCATTTATAATATTATAATTAGTTAAATTCATTAATTCCCTTTTTGTTATTCATACACTACAGTTACTTATTATGAAACTGACTCGAAAAAAAAAATCTTTGTCAGTCGTTAATTAGTTTTTCAGCTTATTTCGTCTAACATAAACAAGTAATTACAATTTATAAGATTATGGAATTTATTGTAGTCTTACATTAATTATTATGCCTACGTAGGTACATATCATGGAATCCTTAAAAGACTTTGACAAAATAAACCTACTCCATTGTTTCTATGTTCACGTAGTTCAAGTATAAGCTGCATAAGGTGAATTAGTTAGGCGGACAAATAGAAGCTACGTAATGCGATAAATTAGTGCAAACAAAAGTGAACACTATTCCGTTGAATCAAGGTTTAAATTTTAATATGAAATTTGTTTATATCTATGTATGCCTATGTATAATGTTTAGGTCGACTCGGGACATTATTTTCTTGCGATTTGTTCTAGATCCTATGTCCGTTGTATTATAAGGTCTTTGGATATTATGCATAATCTAACACTTTACAAATACTTCTTCTTTAGATAAAAACTCAGTAAAATTAGTTTCAACCTTAATTTCTGATTTTGAAATGGATATTTTAAACATTTGAGAAAATTAACAGTCGAGAGAAAAACTGAAATAGGTATTTTGATTGGTTTTAAGGCTTAATGAGTCACGATCTTTTGCCCATATCAAGAGTTAGGTAAGTATGTACATAATCTAAAAAAAAAAATACATATTTAGTAGCTACCTACAAAACGCGGCACGCGGCTATGATTAAAAATATTTTTTTAGATAATGGATTAATGATAAATTTATCACTACGTACAGTTCGCGAGACGAGTGCAGTGTACGTGAACGTATATGTGACCTCTTTTACACACACATGTGTTGTACACACAGCTACAAGAGTTAAGGCACTCTACTTGTCGTGGTCACTCACACAAATGCAAAGCTCCGCTTATCCCTCACGAACCCTATAGAAATAGAAATAGATATTATAATAACATAGAATAAAACAAAGTCGCTTCCGTTCCCTATGTATGCTTATATCTTTAAAACTACACAACGGATTTTGATGCGGTTTTCACCAATAGATAGAGTAGTTCTTGAGAAAGATTTTTGTGTATATAATTTGACAAGAGGATGAAACCGCGGGCGTCCGCTAGTATTCAAATACGTAAAGATTTTAAGTAGAAAATATTTTAATAACACAAGCGAACGACAGGTCATGTCGAGTAAATAATAGAGATCTTGCTTAAGCTTTTTGTCTACTAATTATATCAACTGTGGTCTCGTTGTTCGCTTGTCAAACTGCCAATCAAATGGGAGATTTTAAAAGAAGTGATAGATGCTTATAAATAGCAGTCTTTTGTAATATCTTTATTGATTTTACACCGACTTCAAAAAGACTGGGCAAGTGCGTATCGTTCAATGTATAGAATAGGGTATTGGTTTATTTCAGGAGTTATAGCGACCTACAACTCCTGAAATAAGTGAGTTATCTGTGTGTCTAGTACCAGTTCCTTACGTTAATTTGCTCGAAATACGTTTTCGTATTCCTCCATACATTTCACACCAGCGCCACTAGCGGTAACATCAGGGAACTGTGTGAAATGTATGGAGGATACGAAAACGTATTACGAGCACTCTGATCTATTAAGGGTTTTCCTTTATAGTTCACTATTGATTTTGTATGTTCAATTTTTATTGTTTTTCTTTGTTCTAAACCACCCTCCCGCCACACGTTATCACTGTGGGAAGTTTGAAGGAGATCGGTTCAGGCGTTTAGGAGGAGTATGCGGACAAACGAAATACATGAGTCGCCTAAGATTGAGCTTTGCTCAATCAAAAATATCTATATAGTACATACCTTTAAGATACAATATTTAAAAATTATGTAATTATATATCCCGAGGGGGTAAGCAGAGGTGTATTACATACCCACAGTCCACATTGGCCAGTAATTTTATTCGGTCCACGTTATAGGGTTATTAGGGTTCCGTAAAAAGGTAAAACGGGAACTGAGACTTCGCTGTCCGTCCGTCTGTCTTGGGCTGTATCTCATAAACGTAGATAGTTAGAAAGTCTAAATTTTCACAGATTATGTATTTCGGTTGCCTACAGAATATAATAAATATTTAAGGGGGCTCCCGTATAACAAACGTGTTTTTTTTTTGCTGTTTTGGTACGGAACCATTTGTGCGCGAGTCTGACTCGAACTTGGTCGTTTTTTTTTAAAGTTTGATAAAATTTATGTTCAAAATAAAAGATCGCGTTCGGAAACGGTGCAATACGCAATAGAGTTGGCCCTATTTTCAACCGACTTCCAAAAAGGTGGATTTTCTCATTTCGATTTTTTTTTATTAGCTTCATATATTTGGACTGGGTGAACCGAATTTCTAATTGTAAGCTACTACTTTCCATTTGGGCCCATTTCAATTTGGTCCCATTCCGACAATTTTTGGTCCCATTTCGGTAATTTGAAGTCGGTTGTTGTGTTTTAGGGACCCACCTGGACCCACACATTAACTGGTGAAATGTACCCTGTAATAAAAACCTCGTCTAGCCCTTCGGAAATAAATATACTATTCTGTATAATGTGTTAACAAAATCTCTCTCCCAAATCAATTTTTGCCTTTCTATGGTTACCTTCACGTTCTTAAGCAAATAGTACTTATTTATATTACTATTATAAAGAGGAAAGATTTGTAATTTTGTTTGTAATGAATATACTCATTCAAAATCTACTGTGCCGATTTCAAAAATTCTTTCACCATTGGAAAACTGTTCACCCTGAGTAACATAGGCTACTTTTTATCCCGGTAATGTGTTCCCACGGGAACCGGGAAATCACGCGGGTGGAGCTGCGGCGATCAGCTAGTTTTAAATAACTATGATTTGTCCGTCTTATTATAATAGATCACATGTTGTTTCCCTAACGCAATCTGTGTCAAGAGCACTCTTGATAACCTTAATACAGATCCTTTACAATCTTTATCATTAGAGAGACAGAGTCTAAAATTGTATGCGATTTTCTTACGGTTAGTGGTTGATTCTAGAATAAAAATAATGTGAACAGACCGTTTAGTGTGGTTTACACGTAAATAGGTTGGACGTGATTTGAATTTCGAACTATAGACAATAGTTATGTTTCATAATATTGCTATGATACTACGCTTTATTTTTTTATTGAGATCGAAGGATGACTGCCTCGGTGACACTGTGGTATGAGTATGCGACTGCCGTCCCCGAAGTCCGAGTTTCAATTCCGGGTGGAATCAAATTATTTGTGCGATCCACAAAATAATGTTTATTTCGGAGTTTGGGTATATGCTATGTGTAATATGTATGTACTTATTTAGAAATATATGTTTGTATAAGTGTGTTTATCAGTCGTCTAGATCCCATAGAACAAGCTTAAGCTTAATTTGGGCTAGATGATGTCGTGTGAGAATGAGTTTATTTATTTATTTCACCATTAATCCTATTTTATTTTTCAATTGTATTTACCCGTTTTACTTGCAATGGGGTCCGAATTTGTGTTAAGTTCTTTCTATTAGTTTTAAATGATTATATTAACATTTCCAAGGCGTCTGTGTTATCAAATTCAAGTTTTAATCATAACATAGTTTTAAACAAAGTCGCTCCTGCTGTATGTCTGGATATGTGTATGCTTAATGTATTTACAATAAGAATTACAATATATATAATTAAATACTAAAAATATTTACATTACAATAATTATTATTTTTTTTTATTTTTTTTTTTATATTTGGTTCGCCAAATTGACGCCGCCCGCCTGGTGGTAAGTCGTGACGACGTCTAGCGATTGTGGGCCACTCTCACAGCACACATTACTATTGAGAGTGGCCCTCAACTTGACGACCTACTGATGTGCCTCTTCACGCTCCGCTTAAAGAACCCAGGATTATATGTGGGAGGAAACACGTGCACAGGCAGGGCGTTCCAGGCCACTATCGTTCGGCAGAGAAACGAACGTTTAAAACGTTCGGTTCTCGCGAACATGCTATCCACTGTATGGGGGTGGCATCTCTGCCCGGCACGAGTCGTTCGGGATCGGAAGGAAGAGGGTGGGATCAGATTGAAGAGCTCTTCAGAACACTCGCCGTGGTAAATACGGTAGAATGCGGCCAAGGAAGCTATTGTTCGGCGCTGAACTAGCGGCTCAAGGCTTCCCGTTACCTCCGGACAATCTATAATACGGATAGCCCGTCGCTGCATAGCGTCGAGAGCGTCCAGCAGATACTTCGCGGAGCCGTCCCAGAGGTGAGAGCAGTACTCGACGCAGGGTCTAATCTGCGTCTTGTACAGCAGACACCTCTGGTCCGGTGTAAAGAATCTCTTTACCTTATTCAGTATTCCTAGTTTCCGCGAAGCTAGCCCTATACATCTTTCGATGTAGTTTTTATTATTGAGCTCTCGACGAACGTCTATGCCAAGGATATCAAGGTTGTCCTTCATTGGTAATAATGCATTCTGAAGAGAGGGTAGGGGAAGGAAAGGGGATTTCTTCGCAGTAAATGCACACGCCTGTGTTTTGCGGGCATTGAACTCGACCAGGTTCTCGGTACCCCATTGAGAGATACTGTCGAGGTTACGGTCGAGATCAGCCACGAGTCGTCGTCTCTCCTCCTCAATCTCAGATCGCCCCGCCGTCGGACGAACCGAGTAACTCCCGTGCAGTGTGCTGTCATCTGCATAGCAATGAATGTTCCCGAGGGATAGCATATCATTGATATGCAGAAGAAAGAGAGTTGGTGATAGTACGGACCCCTGCGGTACCCCGGCATTCACTTGCAAGAAGCGAGAAGCCTGGCCATCGCAGAGGACCCGCACTCGGCGCGCGTTTAAAAAACTGGCAATCCAGCTGCACAGTTGAGGAGGTAGACCATATGCCGGAAGCTTGGAAAGGAGCGAAGCATGCCAGACCCTATCGAAGGCTTTGGCGATGTCCAGGCTAATAGCCAAGGACTCGCCGTGCCTTTCCATAGCCCCACCCCAGACATGCGTTACGAATGCCAGAAGATCACCCGTTGATCGCTTTGGCCTGAAGCCGTATTGTCGATTATTGATTAGCGAGTGATCCTCTAGGAATTGCATGAGCTGCTTATTTATAAGGAGCTCAAGCACCTTGCAAATGACTGAGGTGACAGCTATGGGTCGATAGTTGCCTGGATCGGACCGATCCCCTTTCTTGGGGATCGGTTGTACGTTAGCCTCCTTCCAGACCTCCGGCACGAGCCCTGAAGAGTATGACAGGCGGTACAGACGCGTTAATACTGGAGACAACTCAGCTGCACATTTTCGTAGCACCACCGCCGGAATGCCGTCAGGGCCACTGGCTTTCCGCGTGTCGAGTGACCGCAGTACTGCCCGTACATCACATTGCCTGATAACAATATCAGGCATTGTGTGGCCACAGTTGGCGATGGCGGGGGGCTGCAGGCCACGGTCGTCGACCCGGGAATTAGCCGCAAAGAGGTCTGCGAGCATATCCGCTTTCTCTTGGGCTTTGTGAGCCAGTGTTCCATCTGGGTAACGCAGTGGTGGCAGCGAGGGCTGACAAAAGTTAGATTGCACGGCTTTGGCCAGTTGCCAGAATCCACGGCTGCCCGTGGGATGGGAAGTGAGCTCCTGACCAAGCCGCGCGACGCGCTGGGCATCCGCTCTCTTAAAGGCCCTCTTACTCGACTTTGTGGCCAGGTTGTACGCTGCTTTGAGGTGGCCCACGTTTGGGTCGCGCACAGCCCGGGCCCTGATCCAGGCGCGATATGCCGACTGTTTTTGTCGAACAGCTTTGGCACAATCTCGCCCGAACCAGGGACGGGCTCTGCGGATACTGGCGACATCAGTGAAAGGGATGTAATAATCCATCCCTAAACTGATCTCGCCAGCAATAGCAGAAGCACTATCCGAAGGAGCCTTTCCTACAAAGCAGCGCTGGCTCCAGGGGACGGACGCATAATAATCGCGTAGACCGTCCCAATCCGCTGACGAGTAGTGCCATAGTCGTCGTGACGTTTGTACAGGACGTGCAGGAGGTGACACCTTCATGCCAGCGTGAACAACACAGTGGTGGAACTACCCAGTGGGGCTCCTACTGAAACACTGTACTGGGCTGGGCGACTCGTCAGCAGTAGATCCAGCAGAGCGGGCGCGTGATCTGACCTGTCTGGTATCCGGGTGATCCCGCATACCATCTGGGTCAGACCGTGGGAGAGAGCGAACGCATGGGCGGCTCTACCCGCATGATCAGTCTTGAGGGACCCCAGCCATTCAATGTGATGGCCATTGAAGTCCCCCAGAAATACTAGGTCAGCGTTCGGGAACCGCACCTGCGCTTCATCAGCCGTCTCGCTGAGGTACTGGAAGAGCTTTGTTGTCTCAGAATCCCCTGTGTGGGATCGGTAGACGCACACGTAGATCTGGCTCATAGAGCCATGGTCTACGTGCAGCCAAAGGACGGAATTGGAGGGGTTCTCTAGGCAGCGCAACCGGCGGCAGCAAACATCCGCCCTAACGAACACGCACACCCCGGCTTTGTCTCGAAATTGTTCCTCGATGACATAGCCGGGGTAACACAGGTAAGACGTGTCGTCAGGGCGGCGTATTTGTGTCTCCGTGAGGATCATCACAGCGGGCCGTGCCGTCTCAAGGTGGTGGTGGACGGTATCGAGGTTCGCATGGAGTCCACGGACGTTAGTGAACTCCACCTCGAAATGTGAAGTTGTGGGGTTTCCTAGGGCCGCTGTGTAACGTTTATTTCTTTTTTGTTGCACTGCCATTGTAGATTTTGAAGAAGAAGCGTGAAGACAGGGCGACATTTGGTGCAGCAGTAAGTGACAAAGCGCAGGGGCTAGCTTTGTCTAGAACCGTGTGGTTAGGTCGGAGCCGACTCGCCGGACGGAAGGGCTCCCAAACCCCCCTGATGCAAGGCCGCCGCTACCCCACACCGGTTACCACCCGGAGCGGCGATCCCACATCAGGATTATGCGCAACATGTGGGGCAGCCTCCTGGGGTGGTTGGCCCCAGGCGGGCCCCATGACTGTGTTGCGGGCGGCCGCGGCAACGCCGTTGCTAAGGGTCTCCCTGGCCGGCGAATCGACCCACACCACCCACACTAGACTCCGTTTCGCCCCCACTGGTCCCATGCCTGCTGCACCATACATCGCCCCGGGCCCGGCGGTGCAGCTGCTGAACCCCTAACGCAACCCAGCCTGGGCTGGGTTACTTGGGGGGCTTTAGCACAGCTGCACGGTGGTACCCCCCCGGACCAACACTGTTGTACCACCTGGTACCCACGTAGGGGCCGAAGCCACTCCATAGGTACCGTAAATTAACGAGCCTCGTCCGTTTATCAGCAGGTGCGCCACTAGCAGGTGAGGTCGCTGGGGCCCTATAGATGTTGGTAGAGCCCCTTTGCACCCAATTATATCGTTTGAAAAATCCTCCGCGTCATTGCCGACTGGGAAGGTTCCCAGAATACTGGCTGTGTTGCCACGTTGGATGGCGATACTTATTCGCGCGTTTAGTAATATCGTTTAGTAATGTCTTATAAAGGCGGCGAGCACTCGGACCCCATGACCCTATGTCTCAGCCCCAAACGGCTCAAATATGTAATCACCTGCTAGGTTAGCATATTTATGCTTAAATCTTTTAAACTACGCAATGGATTTTGATACAGTTTTCACCAATGCATAGAGTAGTTTTCGAAGAAGGTTTTACTATAAAATTTGTCAAGTATGCGAAGCAACGGGTGTCTGCTAGTAAGTAATAAGATTGAGTACTTAATTTGTTGAATAATATCGTGCAACACTAAGATGCTAGAATAATTAGCAAGAAATATAGAAGGAAATATAAAAAAAAAATCAGGTGACTCAAGATCATAAAACATTATGCATAATAAACTCCGCCTTTCACGTTTTTAAAGAGTGATAGCATGTTATATCAGTTATATTAAACAAAATGACATGTTAGCCACTAACCCGTTATTAAATAACTGTATAATTTAAAGTATAAACATTGCTAATTTTCACTTAATCCGATGAAGTATGCGCGATAGGTGCCGGACGATTTAATCAAATAGGTATACTTATACAAGAGAAATTTAAAATGAGATGTAGTCATATGTAAATTATCTAACTACATAATGGACCTAGATGTATTAACCTTACGAGAAGCCCACTCATATTAACACTCATTTACATCCATTTCAATTCATAACATCCATCTGTCAATGGCTGGAATCGATTATCGATATTTAAAACAAATTAACAAAAATTTATTGTCGAATTTGACGTTTTGGCAGGTTCGAAATTTGAATTGTAGTTGTATGTACAACATTATAACTCGTTGATAGCCACGTAATTAGTATTGAACGCGATCGGACAATCGCTTTGTTGGAGTTCGCGCCGAATGGTCATCGATTATACGGGCAGATAGTGATGTTCCGTCGATGGCGAGACGTACCGGAGATGTATCGGCAGATAGTGTAATGACGCGCTATTAGGCTAGGTGTCGAGCGGCGTGGGAGAGCTCGCGGCCTACATTTCCTTCTGGAACCGGCTAATCACGCGCGCAATTACTCTAATTCAAACGGAATTATTCCGGAGATGTAACACTTTAATTGAATTGTTGATGCGGTCGTAATTCGTGAACGCGTGTTATTTCAATGATTGATATCGTGATATTTGGTTGGTAAATATCGATTTGAAGCGTATAAATTCGTATGTAATCTTAGTAATAATAATGAAAAATCCAAATCAAATGTCATAACAATTTATAAGAATCATCTTTGGTGAGGTTACTGTGGGAAGCGCTCGTTACAAAATAA